>CM060892.1:39578579-40178579 GCA_030762935.1 Hymenopus coronatus
CTAAAAAATGGCTCTAACGATTTTCATTAAAATATCGTACCTATATTAAAGATATTTACTTGACAAATAAAATGTATATCCTGAGTTTTCTGGGAATAGCCTATGAAGACTACTTTATTCTGGGTGAATTTTAGGGAATTTTGCATAATTGCTAAACCGTAAGAAATGGACAAAAACTTACCACACAAAAATTTTATGTTGTATACAATTTTTTCGTGGAGTTGATCTTTTTTTTTTTTTTTTTTAGATATTCCTTGTTTTTGGTATCAGCTTTGAAAAACTTAACTTTTCTCATACAGGAAGTTGTAAATTCCTGTCCATACAAATAAAGGAGCTTCAGTCACATAGCAACCAGCTTTTGACTATCACTTCAACCTATGGTACTCCCTTATTACAAGCCGGGAGCCAGGAGCAGGAACTAGTCGCCCGAGTGTACTCGGGCAGGGGCAATCACCACGGTACCTATCCGCTTTTCTCGCGGATTTACCCGTGTGATATAAAAGATGTAGTCTTGTGCAAGCGTTTATGTCTGTGTCGAAGTAATGTGGGCAGGGTGTTTCTCTGTGCAGCCGGCGCGGGCTGGCTTACCTACCTGAGTGGTCACCCACCCAGAGAGGGACCAGGCCCGATGCTGCTTACCTTGGCCAGCCGCTTGCGGGCTGTCAAGGAAAGCAGTGCCGGCTAGCGGGGAGAACTGAAGGGATGTAGGTAGGGGGTGGGGGAAGCCAGTGTTGCACATCTGGTCGGAGTACAACTGGACGGTCACCCGTCCGAGTCGGGACCGGGCCCGATGCTGCTTAACTTGGCGGGTAGAAGTGTAAAGAAGGGAGAGGCGGCCGGAAAACTACCATCCCAAGGCGTCCTTGGGAAGGCGGTAGCTTACGCGTCTCCTAGGCAGCGTGTGGTCGTAAAGACCGAGAGTGTTCACTTGGGGATTTGGGTGGAGCAGGTAATAAGACTTTCTGCTAATTTTTTATCGATTAGCATGAAATAAATGCATTTGGGGCTAGAGAAAGTAAAAACTACTACGCATGATTATTTTCAACGATATTTTTACACTATGTACAATTAGCGTACTTCTATGAAAGTTATATTAACATGAGCCGGGGATTTCAGATATGCATATGCAATTAAAACATGAAGATTGAAATATTTATGAAAATCCCATTTCGACTCCCTTTAATTCCTTGTAGTGAAGACTAACGTAGGTGTATTTGTTCCTTATGCTTGTTACGCGAACTACTGTTTCCAACTAGGTAACATTTTATATGCTTATCCTAATTAAATGCTATAATTAAAAAAAAAACCATGAGAAATATTGTGTTTATAAAGACATTTTAAATTTAAAAATTCAATAATTAAGCGTGGGTGTAAAGAATTAAACTAAAAATCAACCCAGGATTCTAGCACTACCTTGAATGCAAACAAATAACAAATAATAAATAAAAGATGTATACAAATAATTGAACATTGTTTTTACTTTCTCTATACGCACTATGTACACTCCACCCAAAAATTCGATACCGAGATTTCACTGGAAATATATGTTTTAGGGTCCCCTGTATCCAAACAAAGCATTTTCACAAAAAGGTCCGTGTGTGTGTGTGTTTGTGTGTGTGTGTGTGTGTGTCCTTGTGTCCGTGTGTCAGTGCGTCCGTGTGTCTGTGAACACGATAACTCAAAAACGAAAAGTAGGTAAAATACCAAACTAGGTATTTAAGTTTAGTATCTTCCAGGTATGCGACACGAAGATTTTGAGAAAAATCCCCCCACCCCCAACTACCCTTTACATGGAACTTTTCTCGAAATTTTTTATTTTCTCTTAAATGGCTCTAACAATTTTGATTAAAATTTCGTATATTAAAGATATTTTCCTGACAAATAAAATGTATATCTTGAATTTTCTGGGAATTGCCTCTGAAGAGTAGTTTATTCTGGATGAATTTTATTGAATTTTGAATAACTGCTAAACGGTAAGAGATGGACAAAAAATTACCACACAAAAAATGTAGAGCACATTAAAACACACAATTTATGTTATACACATTTTTTCGTGGAGTTCGTCGTTTTTGAGACAGTCCTTATTTTCTGTTTCTGCTATGAAAAACGTATACTTTTCTCATACAGGAACTTGTCAACTCTTGTCCATATAAACAAAGGAACTTCATTGACATAGCAACCAGCTTTTGACTATCACTTTAACCTATGGTAGTCCTTTATTTCGCTTCTACTTACAAGGAATAAGACTATTTCTGCTAATTTTTTCTGATTAGCATAAAGTAAATAGAGGTATAATCTTTTTAAGAATAATTTGTTGCAGGGATATAGAGAAAGTCATGTGAATGATACACATCAGATTGTTATAAGTATGAATAATTTCAGGCTAGCTCGTTCTAAAGCCAAAAAATACAAGAATAACTTACTCTTTCAAATTGAACCAAGATTTAAAGACTCATGTTTACGGATAACTGTCTAACCTGAAATTCACCGTAGAGTAAAATAACATATATTTAAAGCAGTTAAAGTAAATTTTGCTTCTAATTAGTAATAAAAAATGTAAGATAAGGATTCCTAATATGTTTCTACTGTATAAATAAAGGTAAAATGACCGGTAAAAATCAGAGCAGAGTGGCGCAGTGGAAGCGTGCTGGGCCCATAACCCAGAGGTCCGTGGATCGAAACCACGCTCTGCTAAATGATTTTTTATGTATCTGCAAATGAACCATTACATTCTACTTCAGTTATAATTCATCTTTTAAAGTTGACCGATTTACTAGAAACGATAAGAAAAGAAAAAGAAGGTACCTTAAACTGTGGAACGCTGGAAAATCGTGTTCGTCTGTGAACAATGCCTTAAAATGCAAATTTAGTTAAATACCAAACGTGGTCAAAGGATGCTACCCACCCCAGTTTCATTTTACACGGAACATTTCTCGTTATCTTTTAATTTCTCAAAACTGTTTCTGACGATTTTGACTATAACACTGTCCTATATTTAAGAAATCCTCATGACAAATAAACATTTTGTCTAGAATTGTTTGGATATATCCTGTGAAGTCTTCTTATCTTACTACAGTAAAAAAAAATAAAAAAAAAAAAAAAATAAAAAAAATCTGATGTGCTCCATTCACATCACTTCCTCTATATCTGTGTAACAAATTGTTGTTAGTAAGCTTATTCTTCTGTCTATTTAATGGTAAAATATTAGTAGAAACTGTCTTATTAATTAGTTCCTTTATAAGTAGAAGCGAAATTTAGGAATACATTAGGCTAAACCGACAGTCAAATGTTTTAAAATTTGATTGCTATGGGATTGAAATCCGTTACTTTGCGTGGCAAAACGTTGACTAGTTCCCGAATGAGAAAAGTATTTTAAAATGAAATCAATAACAAGGAATCTCGAAAACGGCCAACTCCACGAAAAATGTTTATGACATTGTGTGTTTTATCGTGATTTACATTTTTTGTGTAGTAAGTTATTACGGTTTACGCAAAATTCAATAAAAATCATCCAGAATAAAGAGGTGTTTAGAGACTATTGCCAGAAGATTCACATATAAAATTTATTTGGCATGTAAATATCTTAAATATAAGTGATTTTAATCAAAATCATTAGAGCCAATATTGAGAAAATTGAAATTTTGGAATTTTTTTCCATGTAAAGGTTAGTTTGGGGTGGGGGATTTTCTTGAAAATCTTCGTTTCGCATCCTTGGAAGATGCGAAACTTAAATATCAAATTTGGTATTTAACCAACTTTTCGTCTTTGAATTATGCCACCCCCCCTCCAACACACACACACACACACACACACACACACATACACACACACACACACACACACACAGATAGAAAGACAGACGGACACAGATTTTTTTTCTATTTTATTATTTATGAGTCCTCGGATCGGATTGTTGGGCACAATACAATACTTTCTTTAATATTATATAGAGAAGGTGTCATGTATATTGTAAATCCCATGAAATGAGAACTTAAATGTGTATTGCTATTTGTAGTGCGGCATGTTGTTAAAAAAAATTGCAATGTTGTGAAAACAACAAAATCTGTTATTTATTTGAGGTAAAGGTAAAATGTTGTGTTTCTTAGTTTGTAACTCTATTAATTTAACATAGAAAAATTTAAATACATTTAATAGAAAGCTATTCACAACCCTATAAGAAAACTAATAAATATTATTCTAATACACGTAACGCTTGGAGTGAAATAAGTAAATTAATTAGAATTTTCAGGTAAAGTTAAACTTTATTTCGTCTCGTAGTAGAAAGTTGAAAAATGTACAAAATGCGGTTGGTGTGTCCTTGTTTAAAATACATAAATTCAGGTTCTTGTTACTATTATTTGTCTATTTTTTTTTCTCCGTCTATTCACATAAATGTACTAATGCTTTTATGGATCCGTTTTATGAATTCACTAGTACATAAGCTTTAGTTCCGTGCATTTATTCGATTCGGTTTAATTCCGCTAGATGAGAGTGGCAGGAGGGAGTTTCGGTTCTGTTCGATTCGATTTAATCTCGCTAGATAAGGATGGCAGGAGGGAGTTTCGGTTCTGTTCGACTTGATTCAATCTCGCTGATAAGAATGGCAGGAGTTTTGGTTCTGTTCGATTCGATTCAATCTCGCTGATAAGAATGGCAGGAGTTTCGGTTCTGTTCGATTTAATCTCGCTAGATGAGAATGGCAGGAGTTTCGGTTCTGTTCGATTCCGCTAGATGAGAGTAGTAGGAGTTTCGGTTCTGTTCGGTTCGATTTGATTCCGCTAGATGAGAATGGCAGGAGTTTCGGTTCTGTTCGATTTGATTTAATTCCGCTAGATAAGAGTAGTAGGAATTTCGGTTCTGTTCGATTCGATTTGATTCCGCTAGATGAGAGTGGCAGGAGTTTCGGTTCTGTTCGGTTCGATTTAATTCCCTAGATGAGAGTGGCAGGAGTTTCGGTTCTGTTCGATTCGATTTGATTCCGTAGGTGAGAGAAGTAGGAGTTCCGGTTCTGTCCAATTCAGCCTGATGAGAGTGGTAGGAGGAGTTTCGGTTCTGTTCGATTCGATTTGATTTCGCGAGATGTGAGTGTCAGAAGTTTCGGCTCTGTTCGATTCGAACTTGACTCCACTAGATGAGAGTTTCGGTTCGTTAGCTTCAATTCGATTCCACTATGTGAGAATGGATCTTAAATGAGACGATATCGCACATTGTCTGAAAGAGCTCACGTGTAATTATTACTTAAACCTACTGTATTACCTTTGTACCTAGAATGAAATGTGTATATCATAGATAACTAATACATATATTAATGACATTTTATTTATTAATTTATTTAATTCTCGCATACATTTACAGTACTGAGCAATGCATTAAGGATCTTAAAACTAATGTACAAACTAAAATTAAATAAAATTTAAGTAAAATAAAAGTACTTAAATGATCATAAATTCACCTATTGTGTAGAGCGGTGATCAAACAGGTGTTACATTACTTCTGATTTAAATGCTTTATATTTTGTCTGTTCTTTAATATTTTCTGGTAATTTAATGTAGTAAAAACTATTCTGATATGTTTTTATGTTTGTTCCTTGTACATGTATGTCTGTTTTTATCTTGTTTTGTATTTATGTATATTATCGTTAGTAATGACGAGCTCGTTTTCGCTGTAGCAGCTATTCTTTTAGATGCATTATGCATTTATAAATATACATACGCAGTGATTGTTATCTTGAATAAGCTTTTGTAAGAATAGTCTGTAGAAGAGCGGGAAAGGAAAGTAAGATAATGCAACACATCAATTTTTTGGGTGCTCACTCCGTATTCTCCATTTTGTGTTATTTCTTAATGAAATGGGGACGGGATTATCTCCATAACTAAATTATTATGTCGACATATCCAATAATGTTTAGAGCACCCATAATCAGGATAATAATTTGGATATGCTCAGCAGAATGTATATAATACAATAGGCGGTCTTACATTTCGAAAGCACATACTAACAACGATTTAAAAGCTACCTCAATTACGTGACATCATGCATGTACTTAGCGAAATGTTTCTCAACATTATACCGAGATGTTTGCTGTAGAAGACAGGAAAATCTAAAACTAATTGCATTTGATTGCAGATGGCGTCATTGTTGATGTGGCAACGCCGCTGAGCGCATCCTCTTGAAACGCAGCTCTTCAGCATGACTCATCGACGACCTCCACGTTTCAAGGTAAGAGAAACAAGCAGAATTCCATCTTTACCCATGAGCAATATCTTCCAGAGAAGTCACGTGGTATGTGTCGGAATTAACAGGGATGTCTGACTCGGGGTGCAATGTCCGCAACCCTTTGTCCGTGCGACAAACAGTGTTCCGGGCATGAAATAGCTTTTACATCCAGCGCTGAAACTACAAAGCTGCACACTTGAGAGGTAGATCCAATAGAGGAACTACTTCTCAGGTTCTTAACAGTATCAGTGTGAAATGCAGTAGCCATAAAAAATCTGATGTGCTCCTTCACTTTACTCTCTCCATCTGTGCTGCAAACAAACTATTCTTACAAAAGATTATTCTTTTATTCACACCTTGCTAATTAAGACAAACAGTAGCAGAAATATTCTTAATACTTGCTTCCTTGTAAGTAGAAGGCAAATAAAGGGAATACACTAGAGAGTTTATAACCTGTTAAAAGCTGTGAAACAATTGCAATTCGGTTCTCTTTGCACGACAAGAAGTAAAATAAAGATATATGAAATGAAAGATGACTTCCAGTTTCAGAAACGTTTAAGTAGTTTAAAATTACAAGGAATTTTTCGGAAACGGTTAACTATACAAAACAAAATGTAAATGACATAAATTGTGTGTTTTAACGATATCTACTTTCTTTTTTCTTTTCTTTTTCTTCTTGTTCTTTCTTTTATTGTCTAGTTACGTTTTTGTCTGTCTCTTATGCTTTACCAATTATACAAAAGTTATCCAGAATGAAGAGGTTTTTAAGAGCTATTCAAGATGTACATTAGGATTGTCGTGAAAATATCTTAAACATATGGTATTTTAATTAAAATGGTTAGAGCCATTTTGAGAAAATAATACATTTCGAACGATATTTCACGTAAAGAGTAGTTTGGGGTGAGAGATTTTCGTCAAAATCTTCGAGTCGCATCCTTCGAGGATACTGAACTTAGATACTAAGTTTGGATTTAACCCACTTTTCCTTTTTGAGTTATGCTGTCCACACACACTCGCGTGCGGTAAAATTCTAGTATTGAATTTTGGATGGAATACAATACACGCTTTTTTCATCCTATCCCAAACCACGGAGGAGGGAGTACTATGGTTGAAAGAAATAAAATGTCCGACCTGTTTAGTCTTTTGCAATCCTTTATGACTCTGCGTGCTTTTGATCTATGTTTTAGAAAATTAATTTCATTTTCGGAAGGGTATATTAAAGTCGCCAAAAGAAGATAAAAAAGGCGCCATTGTCCCATTGATGCTACAGATCGATCCTATTAAACTAATATCGACTACACAGAGGCTTTCTACTTAATATTTAATATCACGAAAAATCAGTAATGACGGTTGAAATATGTTAATATGAAGTGGATAAAAATAATAAGATTTCATAATAACTTATAAAGTGATATATGATCTAAAGATAACGTACAATCAAAATGTTATGTCTCGAAGACAAAATCGGACGTAAATAAATTTCATTTTTAACAGTGGTCGGTGCCTCCAAGAATCTTGTAAAGTTGCTCTTAGGGGTAAGGACAGAGCAGTTTACAAATGCAAAAGAAATCCTGCATGTCTTTTCTCCCCTTGTATATTTAAATAGGACAATTGCACACACACATATAGTATATATAATTTATTTATTTGTAATTGTTTAAAACGTATATATTCAATGAATTAGATATTCCTAGCTGCTCGTCGCCCTCCGTGGTGTAATGGTTACCGTGCTAACCTCATATACCCAAGGTCGCGGGTTTTTCGGGAGCAAAAATCCTTAGCATGGGTCCCTTCGGAAGGGAAGTAAAACCGATGGTCTCATCGTAAATTTACGGCACGTAAAAGAACCTCAAGCCTGATAGAGAGGCCTCAGAGCAAACTTAAGCGGTCTTTATCGCCTAGTATAGAATGGGACGCTGAGAACCACAGCCGTTAAAGAGCGTCCATAAATAAAACACAATTTCATTTTACTAGCTGCTCTTTCTAATTGTAATAGTATATATTAAGATACAAGTGTGAGAAGTGTAATGTTGCAGAACCGAGGAAAACTTTGAAAAGACGAAACGGAGGTTAGTCTTTCAATTTACGAGATTCTGCAATACACGTAATACTTTTTGGATATAAGTTAAAATATAGTAATAAATGAATTAAAATATCGATTGTATGCAAATGGTTTCTATGAGAAAGAAACATTTTGTAGTTGTTGCTGTGTAGCTTTTCATTGTTTTAACAAGGTTTGTTGGCTGTGGAAACATTTTTATCTGTAGTACACTAATTAGAATCGATTTTACAGTTTTAATATGGAAAAGGTATGGTAGAGGACAGAGAAATTTAAGAAGCCTGGAGAGTAGGATGTTCTACTTTAATTCCGAAGGCGTTTAAACAAAGGTAAGATTAGATGTGGGAATGTTAACTTACGTCCAGTAACAACAATATCGTCCAAAATAATTGTTGCTTGTTATACTTGTACCTATGGGACAGAAAACCGAGACAGGGTAGTTTTATTTTCCATATTGTCTGTCCTATATAAGTATAGCGACTGACTATCGTTTTAGCTTATTGTATTCATAGCTTTATTATGTTCTTGTTTCATATAAAATTGTTTAGGTGGTGCATCTGTTGCTGCCGGTCGTAGCGCAGCTGCTTACCAAGCGGGAGACCTGGGTTCGATACCCAGTACCGGCGTGGGGATTTTTTCCCCGCTGGGAGATCTGGCCCGGGGTGCACTCAGCCTCGTAAGGTCCCTGGGGGGGGGGGGCAATTGAGGAGTTACTTGATGAAGTAGCGGCTCCAGGTCATGAGGACCGCATTAACCGGCCGGGGGGACTCGAAGCGCTAGCCACGTCTCACCCTCCAATACTGCACCCCATCCATGACGTCTGTAGTGGACCGAGATGGGGGACGCAGCGGCCGGGCGGTAGGTCAAGGTTCCCCGTGAGCTGTCGTGCCATGGAGTTCATCTGTTGCTGCCATTGCTTTCTTTGATGGGAATGATCCAATGTGATTTGTAATTTTGACAATTTCCTTTGACGGCATACCATTAGCACGTTTAGAATTCTCTCTTATCTTTCGGTGTCTACCTACTACTCTGCGCGAACCTTTTCTTGGGCGCTCGTCCGCCTAGTTTTCATTCGCGCCATTTCGGAAGCAGAGAAGAGTGACAACATTGAGGCAGGAAATGCGCAAGTCACCCAGACATCTAGTGGCTTCATTGCTAAGATTCATTTTGTCTTTACATCCCAGAGATTACTCACGTGTGCATGCGCGGTTTCGTTTAATAGCTCAGCTAGTTTGCGGTAAAATAGATAACCTATTCATCACATTAGTCGAAGAAACTTTCTTTTGTTGACAAAACTGCAGAAAGACAGGCAGGCAACTTTTCTCTTCTTTCCCCCGGCCCTCGTTTCCCGTAACTGTAGCAGTATGCAAATCCCTATAACCCTCACACCATTTACTGCACAAATGCTAAGAAATGCTTTTCCACACACCTCAAATCGTTTGACTCCAACCATGACAAAGTAGTTCAAAGACTTTTAATGCCTGTAACTCTTCTAATTTTTGGGCAGCGAACTTTTATATCAATGTTTATGATCAGTATATATTATCAAATAAAATGTATATCTTGAGTTTTCCGAGAACAGTCGATGAAGCCCTCTTTTGTTTAAGTGGTAAATCATGAATTATAGACAGTCTAATTACACAAAAATGTTGATCTCGTTAAAACCCGTTTAATTTCAAAATCATTTTATGGAGTTAACCATTTCCAGGATATTCTTTCTTATAATTACTTTATTTAACCCTTTCCAGCCCGATTTATTTTCGGCTGAAATTGGTTTTTGAAAGCTGACGGCATAGTACGGATATTTGTGGCCTTAAAATTGGCCTTACCTGATCTCTCACTTGTAGCTCAGTTGTCAACTAAAGTTGGAATTCTCGCTGCAGTACTAAAGTGTGATAAAGGAAGGGATGGACCCAAGTAAAATAATCGCTTATTGGTCAGTGCCTAAGTGCTGACTGAATCTCGATAGCATATAGTGTGGTGGAATACAATTCTGTATTTCTGCAAGAACAAAAGTATCATTTAAAAACTTCGCTTTTGTCTGTTTTCATCTATCAATATCTATAAATATAAAAGAAAAACCAAAAGATACACCAATAAAAGCAGAGAATTATTGAATGTTAACCTTTCCAATAATTTCTCAAATAGGAAATTGGTACTGACACTTTTCATCTCGGTCATGCAAAGAGAACATAATTTTAATGCCATCATATAGAGACTGACTGTTAAAAGATTTGACTGTCGTTTTAGCGTATTTTATTTCCTTATTTCCTTTCTTTCTACCTACAAGAAAATAATAAATAAAACCATTTATGCTAATGTTTATCTCGATTAACATGAAGCAAATAAAAGAAGAAACCTTAGTAAGAATATTTTGTTACAGAATGGGTAGAGAAAGTCATGTAAATGTGACACATAAGGTTTTTACAAATGAAACCGAGGGAAGTGGGAAGAACGGAGAAACGAGGATTTCCTTTAAGGTAGTTTCTCACACAGAAACCAGGAAGTTCGGAACCAAATGTCAATACCAAAGTGTATCGAGTATTGTTCACGAATCCAGAGGTGTTCAATTACTTTACATCGAGGAAAACCACAATTGCCGATCCTTTTTATTCGTTGTTGTGACATTTCTTTTATTTTAACTCATCTTTTCCCCCTGATTTAACTCAAGTAAAGCTTGCGGTTAAACACCTCTCTGTGGATTCTCCTGGGGTTTTGGTATCTAAAGACCTAAGAGCCCCGTAGACCAGTCAGCTGTGACAAGACATGCACAGGAATTCTGTTTCACTCTACCATTTCAAATTACATTGATGATTTACAGGAGCTTTGAGTTTTGTTTCAGTATTTGAAGTTAAAAAACCTTATGTGTTCAATTAACACGATGTTTTACTTTCTCTAGCCCCATATGTACAATATACATAGGGATAGAGAAGTATTGTATTCCACCCAAAAATTCGATACCGAGATTTCACCGCAAATACATGTTTTAGGACCCCCTGTATCCAAAAAAAACATTTTCAGAAAAAGGTCCGTGTGTGTCCGTGTGTCTGTGTATCTGTGAACACGATAACTCAAAAACGAAAAGTAGCTAAAATACCAAACTTGGCATTTAAGTTTAGTATCTTCCAGGGATGCGACACGAAGATTTTGAGAAAAATACCCCCACCCCAAACTACCCTTTACATGGAACTTTTTCGAAAATGTTGATTTTCTTAAAAATACCTCTAACGATTTTGATTAAAATATCATATATTAAAGATATTTACGTAACAACTAAAATGTATATCTTGAAATTTTCTGGGAATAGCTTCTGAAGACCTGTTTATTCTGGATTAATTTTGCTTAATTTGGCATAACTAGTAAACCGTAACAGATAGACAAAAACTTACTGTACAAAAAATGTAGGTCTTGTTAAAATACACAAGTTATGTCATATACATTTTTCTCATGGAGCTTACCGTTTTCGAGGTATTCATTGTTATTAGATTCAATTGTGAAGTACTTATACCTTTCTCTGACGGGAGTGTCCGTTGTTCTTTTGTTCTACTCCTGGCCAAGAAAAGAAGCGATTTGTAATGACAATCGCATAACGACAGCTTTTAAAACATTTGACTATTGGCTTAGCCTAGTGTATTCCCTTATTTTCTTCCTACTTATACGGAACTAAATAATAAGAACATTGTGCTAATGAGTACGACAATTAGCAAGGTGCAGAAAGAAAAAGAATCTTATGTATGAAGTTTGTAGAACAGCTAGAGAAAGTTATGTGAGTGTAACACATCAGATTTTTTCTAGCTGCTCTACAAACGAACTATTCTTACAAAAGTAATTATTTTATCTGCATTATGCTAATCGAGATAAACATTAGCAGAAATGATCTTATTACTTACTTTGTAGGAAGTAAAAGGAAAAAGGAAGTACACTAGGCTAAAGTGATAGTCACATCCTTTAAAAGGTGGTCGCTATGTGATACAATTGAAATGTGGTTTTGTTTGCATGGCCAGGAGTGAAACAACAGTCTAGTTTTTAAACATTAGCATGTCACTATTTCCTTTGTACCTATGTATAACAAAATATAGACATTTCTGCAAAGGAGAATGTTCTTATTGCTTAGTTCCTTATAAGGGAAATAAAGGAATGCGCTATGCTACAGTTATAGCCAAATGTTTTATAAGCTATCGTTATGCGATTGTCATTGCAAATCACTTCTTTGCTTGGCCAGGAGTAGAATAAAAGAAAAACGGACACTTCCTATCTGAGAAATGTATTCAACAGAAACTAATAACAAGGAATATCTCGAAAACAGTAAACTCTACGACAAAAATGTGTATGACAAATTGTGTATTTTAACGAGATCTACATTTTTTGTGTAGTAAATTTTTGTCTATATCTTACGGTTTACTAGTTATGCAAAATTCATCCAAAATAAACAGGTCTTCACAAGCTATTCCCAGAAAATTCAAGATATAAATTTTATTTGTGATGAAAATGGCTTTAATATGTAGTATTTTAATCAAAATCTTTAGAGCCATTTTTAAGGAAAACACAATTTTAGAATTGTTTTCCATGTAAAGGGTAGTTAGGCGTGGGGGTATTTTCTTGAGAAACTTCGTGCCGCATCCTTGGAAGATACCAAACTTAAATACCAAGTTTGATATTTAACCGTCTTTTCGTTTTTGAGCTATGCTGTCCACAGACATACACACATACACGGACCTTTTTCTGAAAATGGGTTTTTTGGATTCAGTGGGTCCTAAAACATATATTTTCGGTGAAATCTTGGTATCGATTTTTGGGTGGAATACAATACCTTCTCTATCCACTATGTACGTTGTGCATAAGGGGCTAGAGAAAGTAAAAAGCATTGTGTCTGTGTGTCTTTCTGCCTGTCTGTGGATAGCATAACTTAAAATGAAAAGTCGATTAGGAACCAAACTTGGTATTAAAGTTCAATATCTTTCAAGGATGCGACATGAAGACCTTTCAGGAACATCCCTCCCTCCCCAAACTATCCTTTGCATGGAACAGCTTTGAAATTTTCGATTTCCTAAAAAATGGTTCTAACGATTTTTGTTAAAATGACATATATTAAAGACATCTACATGCCAAATAAAATGCATATCCTGAATTTCTTGAGAATATCCGCTGAAGTCCTCTTTATTCTGAATGACTTTAGCAAAACTGGTAAAATGTTGGAGTTTGACAAAAAATTTTTTTTCGTAGTCGGCTTACCCTTCCCATATTTAGGACTTACAAGCGTTTGCCTAGGGGTAAGAAGCAACGGCACGCAACCACGGAATCAAGGATCTGGAAAGAGTGGTCGACCCGTAGCCAGGCACGAGGAAGTGGATGATATGAAATGAAAGCTAAATGGATGATAAGAAACCTGATGTGTTCCATTCACATGACTTTCTCTACCTTTATACAAAAAAACATTGTTAAAAAGTTTAGGCTTCTATTTACTTCATGCTAATCCAGAAATAATTAGCAGAAATAGGTTATTACTTTCTTCCTTGTAAGTAGAAGCGAAATAAGGGAATACCATAGGTTAAAGTGATAGTCAAAAGCTGGTTGCTATGTGACTGAAGTTCCTTTGTTTGTATGGACAGGTGTTGACAAATTTCTGTGTGAAGAAAGTATGTTTTTCAAAGCTGAAACCAAAATCAATGAATATCTCAAAAACGACCAACAAAACTATGCATGTTGCATAAATTGTGTGTTTTAACGTGCTCTACATTTTTTGTGTGGTAAGTTTTTGTCCATCTCTTACGGTTTAGCAGTTATTCAAAATTTCGTAAAATTCATCCAGAATAAAGTAGTCTTTAGAGGCTATTCCCAGAAAATTCAAGATATACATTTTATTTGGCAAGTAAATATCTTAAATGTAAAAGATTTTAATCAAAATCTATAGAGCCATTTTAAGAAAATAAAAAAGTTCAAAATTGTTTCCATATAAAGGGTAGTTTGGGATGGGGGGGGGATTTTCTTGAAAATTTTCATGTCGCATCCTTGGAAGATACCAAATTAAATACCAAGTTTGGGCTTTAACGGTCTTTTCGTTTCTGAGCTATGCTGCCCACAGACACACACACACAAACACACACGGATATTTGTCTAAAAATGCCTTTTTTGAATTCAGGGGTCTCAAAATATATATTTCCGGTGAAATCTCGGTATCAAATTTTTGGACGCAATGCAATACCTTCTCCATACACTATGTACATAGTTCGTATAGAGAAAGTAAAAAGGTGATGGTGAAACAATTGTTGGAATGATTGGCGGGGGAAACCAGAGGACCCGGAGAAAACCCGCTCAGACGAAGCTTCGTCCACCACAAACCCCACAAGCGGGCGCTTGGGATCGAATTTGGGCAGCCTAGATGGGAGGCGAGCGATCAAACAACTCAGCCTGGAAAAAATCTACTACAAAAAATTGTAGATCTTGATTTATGTCTTTACAGTTTTTTTTTTTACCGGGGGGGGGTAGTTGAACTAACCATTTCAGAGATATCCCCTGTTATTGGTTTCAATATTAAAATACTCAAGTTTTTTTTCAAACGGGAAGCCACATCCATTTCATATCTCCTTGGTCATGCAAAGAGAACCAAATTTCAAAGTCAATCGCATAGCCACAGTTTTTAAAAGATTTGACTGTCATTTTAGCCTAACGTATTCCCTTGTTTCCTTTACTTATTAGAAACTAAGTAATAAAACCATTTCTGGTAATGTTTAACTTGATTATCATTGTGTAAAAATAGATTGTTTGCAGAATAGATAGTGGAGACTCTTTTATAGAGAAGGTATTGCATTCCACCCAAAATTCGATACCGATATTTCACTGGAAATACATGTTTTAGAACCCCTGCATACAAAATAAGTATGTGTGTTTGTGTGTGTGTGTGTGTGTGTGTGTGTGTGTGTGTCTGTAGGCAGTATAGCTCAAACATTTAGTGTACCAAACTGGATATTTTAAGTTCAGTATCTTCCAAGGATGCAACAGAAATATTTTCAAGAAAATCGCCCACCTCAAACTATCCTTTACATGGAAAATATTTTGAAATTTTTGATTTTCTCAAAAATGGTTGTAACGATTTTGATTAAAATCTTTTTTACTCAAGATATTTACATGAAAAATAAAATGTATATTGAATTTTCTGAGAATAGCCTCTGAAAAACTCTCTATTCTGGATGATTTTTATTTAATTTTGCATAACTTGTAAACCGTAAGAGATAGACAAAAATGTACTACACAAAAATTTAGATCTCGATAAAACAAGCACTTTATGTCATAAACATTGTTTTTGTGGAGTTGGCCATTTTCTAGATGTCCCTTATTATTGATTTCAGTTTTAAAATACTTATACTTTTCTCATACGGGAATTTGTCAACAATTGTCAATATAAAGGCATTTAAATCACATAGCAGTCAGCTTTTAAAAATTTGACTATCGCTTTAGTCTAGCGTATTCTCTTATTTCGCTTCTACTTACAAGAAAACAAGTAATTAGACCATTTATATCTAAATTAGCATGAAGTAGATAGAAGAATCAGCTTTTTACTTTCTCTATACGCACTATGTATAGAGTGTATAGAGAAGGTATTGCACTCCACCCAAAAATTCGATACCGAGATTTCACCGGAAATATATGTTTTAGGGTCCCCAATGTCAAAAAAAAACCTTTTCACAAAAAGGTCCATGTATCAGTGTGTCCGTGTGTCTGTGAACACGATAACTCAAAAACGAAAAGTCGGTAAAGCACCAAACTTGGTATTTAAGTTTAGTATCTTTCAGGGATGCGACATGAAGATTTTTAGAAAAATACCCCACCCCAACTACCCTTTACATGGAACTTTTTTCGAAAAGATTGATTTTCTCAAAAATGGCTCTAACGATTTTGATTAAAATATCGTATATTAAAGATATTTTACCTAACAAATAAAATGTATATCTTGAATTTTCTGGGAATAGCCTCTGAAGAGTAGTTTATTCTGGATGAATTTTACTGAATTTTGAATAACTGCTAAACCGTAAGAGATGGACAAAAACTTACTGCACAAAAAAAATATAGAGCACATTAAAACACACAATTTATGTTATGTACATTTTTTTCGTAGAGTTCGTCGTTTTTGAGACATTCCTTATTTTTGGTTTCTGCTATGAAAAACGTATACTTTTCTCATACAGGAACTTGTCAACTCCTATCCATATAAACAAAGGAACTTCATTGACATATCAACCAGCTTTTGACTATCACTTTAACCTATGGTTGTCCCTTATTTCGCTTCTACTTACAAGGAAGCGAGTAATAAGACTATTTCTGCTATTTTTTCTGATTAGCATAAAGTAAATAGAAGTATAAGCTTTTTAGGAATAATTTGTTGCAGGGATATAGAGAAAGTCATGTGAATGGTATACATCAGATTTTTAATAATAATTTGTAACAGAGACGTAGAGAAATTCTTGTGAATGGAACACGTCTGAATTTTGTTTTTCTTTGTTATTTAGTTTCGGAATTACATATTAATGAAGCAAGCATCTCCATAAGAGCATATTGAAAGGTTCTCTAGCCTTCGTATGGCGTGTACATTAATGCCTTTCTCTTGTCACTTCATGTGGGTCCCCACGTAACTTTCAGACACGTGACTACTCTTTATGTCAACGCCGCCAAGGTCCGAACACTTTCCCGATAAAGGTGAGGCTTCAAGTGACCGTGGTCTCTTACCTAAATATTCCCAGTAAATTAGGTCGAAACTCTTCAGTCTTTAGAGTTTAACAAGACACCTGAAGATCGCAGTGACTTCGAAATCTCCCTTATGCGCTTAGTTTACATTTCTGAAGCCAAAACGATAAACCCCTCCAGTACAAATTACTTTCAGTAGATTGTGAATCATATCTATGTAGCGTTCAGTATTAAGTTGGACTTTTGGCAAAAGGGACAATAGGTTCTCCATCTCAAACTGTTTATCTAGGACCCCTTTACAATCCTGCCAATTTGTGCGGTCGAATTCTGTGTGTGTGTGTGTTTTATAGTGTTTAACGCCCTTTTACTACCATGGCACCGCGGGCAATGGCACGGTGATCCATAGGATGAAGATGAGGCACTGATGGAATGCGATGGCGGGGAAACCGGAGAACCCGGAGAAAACCCGCCCCTGCGCCGCTTTGTCCACCACAAATCTCACATGCGGTCACTGGGGATCGAACATGGCCGTCTAGGTGAGAGGCGAATGGTCCAACCACTCGGCCACTGTGTGTGTGTCTGTATGTGTGAGTGTGTGTGTTATATGAGCGAATGTGTACACAATTGTACATTTCCATACTTTATATTAAAGCATATCTATGAAACAAAACTTTGGAACGAAAAAATGTCTGATACATTCCATTCACATGGCATTCACAACTTGTTCTGCAAACAAACTACTCTTACAAACGATTATTTATTTATCTACACCATGCTAATTGAGATAAACATTAGCAGAAATATTTTTATTACTTGCTTCCTTGTAACAGTAGGAAATAAATGAATACACTAGATTAAAGCAAAGTCAACTCTTTTAAAAGCAATCGCTATGCGAAACAATTGAAATTTGGTTCTCATTGCATGGATAGGAGTAAAACAAAAGAGGTACGAACTAAAGCAGATTTCCCGTTTAAGAAAAGTTTAAGTATTTTAAAATTGAAACTAATAACAAAGAATATGTCGAGAACTATCAACTCTACAAACAAATGTATATGACAGAAATTGTGTGCTTTAACGAGGGCTATATTTTTTGTGCAGTAAGCTGCTGTTTATCTCTAACGATTTATTAGTTACACAAAGAACATCCATAAGAAGAAGTCTTCAGAGTCTATTCCCAGAAAATTCAAGATATACATTTCGTTTGTAATGAAAATATCTTAAACATGTGGTATTTTAAACAAAATCATTATAGCCATAATTGAGAAAAATAAGCATTTTCAGAAAATTTTCCATGTAAAGTGTAGTTGATTTCAGGTAATGTTTTCAGGAAAACACCCCCAATCCTAATCACATAGAATATTTCCGAATAAAAAGTAATTTTATAAAAATTACCCTAACGAACTGACTAAAATAACGTATATTAAATATATTTACATTACAAATAAAAATGTATATCATGACTTTTTTAAGAATAGCCTCTGAAGACCTCTTCATTCTGGATGACTTTTGCATAACTAGTAAACCGCAAGATATAGACTAAACCTTGCTACACAAAATATAGATCTGGTTAAAATACACAGCTTATGTGATATATACAACTCTCAGATTTTTCTCAAACGGGAAGCAGTTGTTCACATTGTTTATCTTCGTCATCCATAGAGAAGGCAGTTGCAATTGCATCACATAGTGACCGGTTTATCACTTTAGCAGAGCGTATTCCCTTATTTCCCTTCTATTTACAAGAAACTACCGCAACCATTTCTGCTAATGTTTGTCTCGGTTAGAACAAAACAGGGAGAAGAATAAGCTTTTTTAAGAATAGTTTGTTTTAGAATTGCTAGGGAAAACAATATGTGATTGGAACACACAAGATACGATATTTTACACTTGACGCATTAAACTTCCAATTAACTGAAGCTATAAATGAGGAGGCACTTGTTTATCAATAAGTGCCTTTTCAAACCTCGTTTTTTTTTGCAAACTTTTTCAGCATTTTTCCATATTCCAAATACTCCATACGTTGCAATTTTTACTTTCTCTATAGGTACTTTGTACATAGTGTATAGAGAATGTATTGCACTCCACCAAAAAATGCGATACCGAGATTTCACCGGAAATATATGTTTTAGGGTACCCTTTACCTAAAAAAAACATTTTCGGAAAAAGGTCCGCGCGCGCGCGCGCGTTTGTGTGTGTACGTGTATCTGTGAACACGATAACTCAAAAACGAAAAGTAGGTAAAATACCAAACTTGGTATTTAAGTTTAGTATCTTCCAGGGATGTGACACGAAGATTTTGAGAAAAATCCTCCCACCCCCAACTACCCTTTACATGGAACTTTTTTCGAAAATTTTGATTTTCTCAAAAATGGCTCTAACGATTTTAATTAAAATTGTATATTAAACATATTTACCTGACAAATAAAATGTATATTTTGAATTTTCTGGGAATAGCCTCTGAAGAGTAATTTATTCTGGATGAATTTTACTAAATTTTGAATAACTGCTAAACCGTAAGAGATGGATAAATAGTTACTACACAAAAAATGTAGAGCACAATAAAACACACAATTTATGTTATATACATTTTTTTTCGTGGAGTTAGTCGTTTTTGTGACATTCCTTATTTTTGGTTTCTGCTATGAAAAAGTTATACATTTCTCATACAGGAATTTGTCAACTGCTGTCCATACAAACAAAGGAACTTCAATGACATAGCAACCAGCTTTTGATTATCACTTTAACCTATGGTACTCCCTTATTTCACCTTTACTTACAAGGAAGCAAGTAATATGGCTATTTCTGCTAATGTTTTATTGATTAGCATGAAGTTAATAGAAGTATAAGCTTTTTAAGAATAATTTGTTGCAGGGATATAGAGAAAGTCATGGAATGGTACACATCAGATTTTTAATAATTTGTTTTTGTTTTAAAATATAGTAACTACTAAAAAAAAGCAGTAGATGCAGATAAGGAAACCCTTGTTTTTATAAACCTTCCATTACGTCGCTTAACGGCAGGGCTCAATGCTGCACATGGACTGGAATGAGTACTGCTCCTTCCCCTCTGCTCCTTTAGTGGCAATATCAACAATATATACACGGAAACCTTCCTAGAGAATCAGAATTAATAGTAAGTTAAAAATCTGATGTGTACCATTCACATGACTTTTTCTACATCTCTGCAACAAATTATTATTAGAAAACCTATGCCTCTATTTACTTCAGGCTAATCGAGAAAAAATTAGCAGGAATAGTCTTATTACTTGCTTCCTTGTAAGTAGAAACGAAATAAGGGAGTACCATAGGTTAAAGTGATAGCTAAAAGCATGTTGCTCTGTGACAAGTTCTTTTGTTTGTATGGACAGGAGTTGACAAATTCCAGTATAAGAAAAGTATGTTTTTAAAGCTGAAACCAAATACAAGGAATATCTCAAAAACAGTCAACTGCACGAAAAAACTTTATATAACATAAATTGTGTGCTTTAACGTACTCAACATTTTTTGTGTTGGAACTTTTTGTCTATCTCTTACGGTTTAGCAGTAATGCAAAATTCCGTAAAATTCATCCAGAATAAAGTAGTCTTCAGAGGCTATTCCCAGAAAATTCAAGATAGGCATTTTATTTTTCAGGAAAATATCTTTAATATACGATATTTTAATCAAAATCGTTAGAGCCATTTTTGAGAAAATCAAAATTTTCGAAAAAAGTTCCATGTAAAGCGTAGTTTGGGGTGGGAGGATTTTTCTCAAAATCGTCGTGTCGCACCCCTGGTAGATACTAAACTTAAATACCAAGTTTTGTTTTTTACCGACTTTTCGTTTTTGAGTTATCGTTTCACAGACACACGGACACACACACAGACCTTTTTCTGAAAATGCCTATTTAGGATACAGGGGACCCTAAAACATATATTTCCAGTGAAATCTCGGAATGAAAGTTTCGGGTGGAATACAATTACTTTCTCTAACCACTATGTACAATGTGTACGTGCTAGAGAAAGTAAAAAACCGATACTGTCAAGAGTTTTATCACTCACATTTTTCGATGCACGATGAATCAGATAATTCCGAATGTGGTTTGCTTGCCATTCCATTTCTAGCTTTCCTGCAGCACTCCCATAAAGTCCTTCCAACAGCCTACGTATTTAAAAACCAGATTCTGTTCCTTGATGGCCTTCACTTTTGCGAACACTAACTAAGATTTACATGAAAATTAAAGGACATCCAACCTACCACTTTAATTTTTGCTTTCTCTAATTTTTGCTTTAAGTAATTTTTGCTTATGCTCCACCCAAAAATTCTATACAGTGATTAAGTACATGCTTTGAGGATCCCTTAAAAAAGAAAACATTTTTAGAAAAAGGCCCCTGTAAGTCTGTTTGAGTGGTGTATGTGTGTATGTGTGTGTTGTATCTATGGTATCATTACTTAAATCGTATAGTTAATTAAATAACATATTTGGAACACATAGTTTTCATAGTTGAGCTGCAAACTAGCTCAATATATAAGCACATACTAACTTAAATACCATATTTAGTGCTCTTTATTTTATTTTCTAAAAATGACTAGCGATTTTAATTAAAATACAATTAGTTTAAGGATTTTCGCTACAAATTTAATTTCTAAGAGTAGGTACCCCTCTTCAATTTTTAATGATTTTTTAAATTGGTAAAACTTAAGAAATAGGCGATATCTTACTATCAAAGAGATATAGATACAAAATAAATATGTTTGTGGCGTTCAGCATTTTAAGGTATTTTTGGTTGTTGGTTTGAATTTTCAAATACCGTTCTCAGTAGAAAAAGTCGCTATACTGTTTTCTCGTGGTATAAAAATATAAGGGAATTTAACCTCTTAGAGCTTGTTAGCGTATTTTACACAAAGGTAAAATTATTTTATCTAGTGGCTTTGATTTTTTATTTTTATTTTACTAACCTTCAACAGTAAGATAGTGTATTTATAGCTGTTTTACATTGAAATATTAAGTATATGCAATAATCGTGTTTTTAAACAAAGAAAGCAAAACTCATATAACTGCAGTCAAATGTAACCCCGCCATCACACAATCGTGCCATCACACCGATTATTTTACCTGGGCGATCCCCATCCTTTACCTTCGGCACATTTGACTGAAGTTGCTGGAATTAAACGCGCGGCCTTGGGCTTTGAATGGATGACCCGTCCATTACCTCTCGCTTTAACAATCACGGCAATTTGAATCACTCCGTTTGTGGTATCTGTTAAAGGGATATGAAGACTGATTAAGGAGTTAGAGGAAAAGCAGCATATGTTCCAAAATAATACCAGCATTAAGGGGTTAATGGTCATATATAGCTATCCGCTCCTAAAATATTTAACTATCTCTTAAGGTTATTGTATACCAGGAAATGTAAAAGCATTTCTGAAAACGATTATTTCTATTAACGTGAAATAAGAGTAAGTTTTTATTGAAAATAGGTTTTTGTAGAATTGGTTTGGTTGATTCATGCAAATATGATACCTCATAAAGTTTTTTATCATTCTTCCATGAGATGAGAACCTTTTCTTCGCCCGAGTTTTACATGTTATACCGAAAATATCGCGTATAAAATTTATGTGCAATAAACTTTATAAAATTATAGAAAAAAGTTGAAAATTCTTTAAAATTCAATTTAAAATAAACAATCATTATAAAACCATTAAAATAAAATCGTCTGGAGTTTTTGTTGTCTTACTGTATATAGAATTTTATCACCTTTAATTTTGCTGTTAAGTCCCTATCATAAACTTTTCAGAACGTTGCCTACGAAAGTCTGCTTAATTAATGTTTGTATGTCTTTAAAATGAGCACGTTGTAGCAAAATGAAAATGATTTTAATATTTAGCGACCAAATGTCATGAAGTTCGAATAATTATATCCCAGATATAATGTGGGAGTACCATTCTGTGGAAGATAATCATTTGGATCTGTATTATAGGTAGAAGAAACACCAGTTTATAAAGTATCAGTTTAGAATCTAAGGGAAAGGAGACTAACAAAGTATTAATAGTTGTAATTTAAAAGCGAGGAAAGTAGAGTCAAATAATAATTAGCTACGGTGAAGGGAAATCAAATAAGGGCAGCTTGAAGACGGTAAGTCTAAGTCAAGTGAAAGTAATTCAGAAACCCAGTTTCTGAGAAAGAATAATACCTCAGTCGTTCTATTTGTAAGATGTCTACAATTTATAAAGCTAAATATATCAATATTTATGAGAAATATTTAGGTACCTTAAAAATACATTGAATCACCCATTCTACTATTTGCCGTCGTATTCCTATAAAAATAAATAGGTCCTCAGTAAAATATATGCAATTTTTACGTTCTCTATACGTATTATGTACATAGTGTATAGAGAAGGCATTGCACTCCACCCAAAAATTCGATACCGAGATTTCACCGGCAATATATGTTTTAGGGTCCCCTGTATCCAATAAAGGTATTTTCAGAAAAAGGTCCGTGTGTGTGTCCGTGTGTCTGTGAACATGATAACTCAAAAACGAAAAGTCGGTAAAGTACCAAACTTGGTATTTAAGTTTATTATCTTCCAGGAATGCGACACGAACCTTTTGAAAAATCCCCCCACCCCAATCTACCCTTTATATGGAACTTTTTTCGAAAATTGTTATTTTATAAAAAATGGCTCTAACGATTTTGATTAAAAGTCGTATATTAAAGATATTTACATGACAAATAAAATGTATATTTTGAATTTTCTGGGAATAGCCTCTGAAGACTACTTTATTCTGGGTCAATTTAACGGAATTTTGAATAACTGCTAAACCGTAAGAGATGTACAAAAATTTAGTGCACAAAAAATGTAGATCACGTTAAAACACACAATTTATGTTATATACTTTTCTTTCGTGGAGTTCATCGTTTTGGAGACATTCCTTGATTTTAGTTTCAGCTTTGAAAAACTTATACTTTTGTCATACGGAATTTGCCAACTCGTGTCCATACAAACAAAGGAACTTCAGTCACATAGCAACCAGCTTTTGACTATCAGTTTAACATAAGGTACTCCATTATTTCGCTTCTACTTACAAGGAAGCAAGTAATAAGACTATTTCTGCTATTTTTTCTGATTAGCATGAAATAAATAATAGTATAACCTTTTTAAGAATAATTTGTTGCAGAGATGTAAAGAAAGTCATGTGAATGGTACACATCAGATTTTTATAATTTCGTTGGAAAACCAGATGAAAGCATATTCTAACTGCGTTTAAATTTGTAGTGCAAAATGGAATTTTTAAGGAGAGCATATAAATGACACACGACTAAATTCAATTCAATTCTTTATTCACCTTAGAAATTGATATAATTTATGGTTTCGTCAATATGTCACTTCCATACTATGTACAATATATACAAGTAATAGTCATTATTAATTCTTTCTTTTTATTTAAATTAGAAAAAATAGTTTGCTAAACCTATTAAATGTGTAAGTACACTATAAATACAAGTTGGTGTTAATTTACACTACAGGTTACACAGTTATTAAAGAATGCCTTCATTTATTGAGTGATATTTGTGTTTCAATAAAATATGTTTATTTCCTTTCCAAATCTGCATGCACTGAGATCACCTAGTTCTTTGCTTAGATTGTTACATACTTTAATACCAAGATGATCAATGTATTTTAAATGTTTGGAAGTTCTTTGGGTAGAAAGATGGATGTGATTTGTTGTTCTTGTGAAGTAATCGTGATATTCCCCGTTTGTTTTAAAGTCCTTTATATTATTATGTATAAGCAAACAGTTTCTAAAAAATGCTAACATGGCAGAGGTATTTTAATTTCTCAAAAAGGGGATGGCTAGGAGTATTATGAGGTACATTAAATATAATTCGTATACTTTTTTACAGTTGATATATTTTTACTTTCTCTATACGTACTATGTACATAGTGTATAGAGAAGATATTGCATTCCACCCAAAAATTCGATTCCGAGATTTCACCGGAGATACATGCTTTTTGTCCCCCTGAATCCAAAAAAGGCATTTTCAGAAAAAGGTCCGTGAGTGTCTGTGTATCTGTGAACAGTATAGCTCACAAACAAAAAGACCGTTGAATACCAAACTTGGCATTTAAGTTTGATATCTTCCAAGGATGCCACACGAAGATTTTTAAAAAAAAATCCCCCACCCTCAAATACCCTACATTGAACTTGTTTAAAAATGTTTGATATTCTCAAAAGTGGCTCTAACGAGTTTGATTAAAATATGGTATATTAAAGATATTTACCTGAAAAATAAGATGTATATTTTGAACTTTCTGGGAATAGTCTCTGAAGACTACTTTATTCTGGATGAATTTTACGGAATTTTGTATAACTGCTAAACCGTAAGAGACGGACAAAACTTACAACACAAAAAATGTAGAGTAAGTTATACAAAATGTATGTCACATACATTTTTTCGTGGAGATGGTCGTTTTTTGGATATCCCTTGTTTTTGGCTTCAGCTTTGAAAAACTTATACTTTTCTCATACAGGAATTTGCCAACTCCTGTCCATACAAACAAAGGAACTTCAGTCTCATAGCAACCAGCCTTTGACTATCACTTTAACCTATGGTACTCCCTTATTTCACTTCTACTTACAAGGAAGCAACTAATAAGACTATTTCTGCTAATTTTTTCTCGATTAGCATGAAGTAAATAGAAACATAAGCTTCTTAACAATAAGTTGTTGCAGAGATGTAGAGAAAGTCATGTTGATGGTACACAACAGATTTTTTGTAGATTATTGAGTGTAGAACCCCAGAAAGGTATAGCATAAGTAAGGATAGACTGTACATGGCCATGATAGATAGATTTTAAGGCTGTAATGGCGATGCTACTTAGACTTCTAAATGCAAATACTAATTTACAAATACATATGTATATATACATGTATATTGTAAGTGATTTTTGCAGTTCAATTGACTATCAACTCCGTTTCCTCTATCTCTATCTCCCTGGCTATTGTCCACAAAAAAACCTAACGAAAGATGATTCTTTTATGACGTATGTATAGTCTCAACTATATTGCCTGTCTTATAACTAAGCCTAAGCTAACATCCTCTAATAATATAATCTTATTACTATTTTACATATATATATTTACATTATCTTGCTAATGATTACGTATTTATATCTTCTTATATTCATTTGTACTACCTCAACTATTATTGTTTGTAATAACTCTTTCGCTTCGTAGTCGTCTTACCCTACCCGTATTTAGGACTGACACCCCTATAAGAAGGGCAAGCAGATGCCTAGGGGTCAGAAGTCATAGAATGGAGAACCTGGAACGAGTGGTCGGCCCGTTGCCAGGCATGAGCATGTAGATGATTATAAATGCAAGCTAAATAAATGATAGAGAAATTGGTGGAATGAGTGGCGGGAGAAACCGTAGGACTCACAGAAAACTCGCCCAGGTGCAGCTTCATCCACCACAAATCCCACATACTTGGGATCGGGCCGCCTAAATGGGAGGTGAACGGTCTAACCATTCAGCCACGGCGCTGCCGATGTAAAATTTGTATAAATTTCAGAAAGATGTCATGGATTTTCCAAATTTCACTGATGCATTTTTTTTTTAAACAGTACTGGAGTCTGATCAGGACTCCGGCGCTGTATCCCCATTTACATTTACCCCCGTAGGTTTTACTGATTACTGGCTTTATTGCTCCTTTACAAACATAGATACATTGCACAAACATATAACACCCATGCCCAAGGCGGGACTCGAAACCACGATCCCCTGCCCACGAAGCACCAAAGCGAGACGCTTTAGCGAGCGTGTATCCTTAAGAGATTTACCTAATGGGAACAAGAACAAAGTTTTGGAAGCGTAAATAAAATGTAAATTTAACACAAATGTGTCATGTAGTTGGAATTGTACAGCCTATTATATCCGCATCTCTATGGTTAATTTGGTATTAGGTCTGTTTACAAGACATCGCATGTCCGCAAAAATACCTGCCGAGGCAATTCAACCTTAATGACTTCACAATAAAAAGCAATTTAAAGAACGATGAACTTGTGGAGAAGTAATGACATGATGATAGAAACGTATAGCCGGTGATGATATTGTGGGGGATGTCTGGACCCTGCTGCCTGACAACAACCCACAGCCAATAAGAGCTCGAGGAGAGTGGTACGGCGGGCGAGCTACCTGGTGTCTTGTCAGTCTGCCTTAGACCTGTCGGATGTGAGGAGTGTGGGTTTCAGTGCCGTGTTGTTGTGTAGTGCCATGTGTTAGTGACAGTGAACAATGACAAATACCATCGTTTTTACACTGTAATCCTTCCTGAAGCACCAACAATACACCTAGCTCATCTTGGGACTCATCTACAGGCTGTCGAGTACGTCTTCCACAAGATAATATTCATTAATATGAGTTTCTAAAAAGAATTAGGAGTTAGTATGAGGGTCTATACCTGCATGAAAAGCTTTTATAAGCTGTATTAACAGCGTTTATCCTTTAACTTCTTTTTTTATCCATTAACATTCTGCTGCTCAAAATCTAGGGTTGAAGGAGTGCTGCATTTTACCAATGTCTTGACTGTGAACTCAAGAACACAAGTTTTTGTGGGTGCCATATTCGGAAATTGAAGGATATTATTTCCAGCTAGAATTAAGCATTTACTTGGATAACATATCATAATTCTTTATTTTCTCAAAATCTACTCTTGCAATTGTTATTAAAGTGTAACAATTTTGAAATAATGGCATGATATAACCAACATCATTTATTGCTTTTCTGTAAAATGTCTCTGAAGTCATTTTCATTTCAATGAAATGTTATAAAATTGGAGAAAACTTACAAATACTCCTACATAACATATATTTCTCGTTAAAATACACAGTATGAGCGAAATAATTATTTTTACTTTCTCTACTTAATACATAGTGCATACGTAGGTAGACAAGTATTACATTCCACCCAAAACTTCGATACCAAGATTTCACTGGAAATACATATTTTAAAGTCCCTTAGACCCCCCCCCCAAAACGCATTTTTAGACAAAGGTGTGTGTGTTTGTGAACGACCAAACTTGAGTTCAGTACCTTCTTAGGTTGCGATACGGAGGTATTGTAAAATAAAAAAAAAAATACCCCCACGCAAATTGCCATTCACGTGGAAAAAAATTGATTAAAACACCGTAAAATTAAGATATTTTCAAGATTGAATTTTCTTGAAATAGCTTCCTGGAACCTCTTCTTTCTGAATGACATTTGTATAACTGGTAAACCGTAACGTATAGATACAAACCTACTACACAAAAAATTAAAATTTTGGTAAAACGGGAAACTTATGTATTTATTTTAGAGTTAACCATTTTCTTGTTATTGATATTCGTTATGGGTTTCAATTTTAAAACATTTAAACTTTTCTCAAACGGAGAGTGCTCGTTCCGTTCATATCTTTTGTTTTACTTCGGACCGTACAAGGAGGACCGCATTTAACCAGCTTTTAAAGATTTGACTATCGCTTTAGCTTAATGGATTCCCTTTTTTCCCTTTTACTTACAAAGAAGCAAGTAATAAGACAATTTCTGCTAATGTTTATCTCGATTAGCACGAAGAAGCTTTTGTAAGAATGGTTTGCAGAACAGGTAGAGAAAGCCATGTGAATGGAATACATCTAATGCTTTTTTAACAATACTCCTACAATTTTTAAGCAATAGAAAAGTAAAAGCAGCATCGATTCTTAATGTTCTGTACCAGGTCTTTGAAGAAGTTTTTTTCCCCCTCGTGTGAAATGTTAATGTAATTGAAAATCCTTTAAAATTCATAACATGTTCATACTTAGGTATGAGTGAAAAGAGTACTCTCCATACTTGCAGCATCTTTCCCTCCTTTCGGCACGCATTTTAAGCGTAACCCAATGTTGAGGGTCTTAACTGCAAAGCGTAGCCGAGGGATTATGGGAGAACTTCAACGAAATAACATTTTTATAACATGAACCAAACGTACCTGGAAAATGAAATATTGTTTTGCGTTTAATTGTTTCCAGCTTTATGAAATGACTGACTTTTGAATTTCTCATCGACTTACCAGTAGTAAGAGGAAGCATTTTATTGCACAAACATTAAATATCGAGATTCAACTGGAAATACATGTTTTAAAGAGCACTAAAACAAAAGAGAAAAAATTATTGTAGGAAATGCGCGGGCGCGGGTGTGAACATCATAATCAAAATTGAAATACTGGATACCAAGGATGTTGTTTAAGGTCCATATCTTCCAAAAAGTGTTACGAAACTTTTCCTTTACATGGAACAGCCTTTCATATTTTTGGTATTCTTAAAAAAAAATTTTTTAATACGTATATCTTGAATTTTATATAAAACCCTGTGATTTCTGATCACTCGAAAGGAGTTTCATAAAGCTCTGTATAGCTGGTAAATCACAAAAAATAGACAAACTTAAATTGCAGAAAACACGTAGATCTATTTAAAAAAATACACACACTATTTCTTTCAAATAAATTTTTGTGGCATCAACTGTTAGGGAGATATCGGAGATTTTTTCCAACACTTTTCTCATTTTACTATTTGGATGTCATATTTAGTAATTAGTTGACTATCACCTTTTACCTATAATAAAATGAGTGGTGTAACTATTTGTGTAAATGTTCATCCCAATTAACTTGAAAGAGGAGAAAAGAATAAGCTGTTATCTATTCTCTACTACTTACAGAGAATGTGTACCTCCTTGGAGATGAAATAGTTATTACATTTTCTTTTTACTTTCTCTATATTCACTATGTACATAGTGTATAGAGAATGTATTGCACTCCAACAAAAAATTCGATACCGAGATTTCACCGAAAATATATGTTTTAGAATCCCCTGTATCCAAAAAAAAAGTATTTTCAGAAAAAGGTAGTGTGTGTCCGTGTGTCTGTGAACACGATAACTCAAAACCGAAAAGTCGGTAAAGTACCAAACTTGATATTTAAGTTTGGCATCTTCCAAGGATGCGATAAGAAGATTTTGAGAAAAACCACCCCACCCCAAACTACCCTTTACATGGAACTTTTTTCGAAAATTTTGATTTTCTTAAAAATGGCTCTAACGATTTTAATTAAAATATCGTATATTAAAGATATTTACCTGAAAAATAAAATGTATATCTTGAATTTTCTGGGAATAGCCTCTGAAGACTACTTTATTCTGAGTGAATTTTACGGAATTTTGCATAACTGCTAAACCGTAAGAGATAGACAAAATCTTACCACACAAAAAATGTAGAGCACATTAAAACACAATTTATGTTTTATTCCTTTTTTTTTTCGTGGAGTTGATCGTTTTTGAGACATTCCTTGTTTTCTATACAGGAATTTGTCAACTCCTGTCCGTACAAACAAACAAACTGCGGTCACATAGCAACCAGTTTTTGACTATCACTTTAACCAATGGTACTCCCTTATTTCGCTTCTGCTTACAAGGAAGCAAGTAATAAGACTATTTCTGCTAATTTTTAACAATAATTTGTTGCACAGATGTAGAGAAAGTCATGTGAATGGAACACATCAGACTTTTATTTTCGTATATATTCTTTGCTGTATAATTCACATTTACTGAATTGTTTACATTTCATGTTTCTTACGCTTTATCTATTGTGGTACTCTTAAAACGGAGAAAGTAACAAACGTTTTAAATCATGATTAACACGAACTTAAGGGGAAAAAATGTGATGTGTTCCATTCACATACCTTTCTCTTGCTGTTCCGTAAACAAACTATTCTTACAAAAGATAATTCTTTTATTTACATCACGCTAATTGAAATAAGCATTAGCATAAATTGTCTTATTAGTTGCTTTCTTGCAGTAGAAGGGAAATAAGGAAATACACTATGCTAAAATCATAGTCAACTCTTGTAAAAGTTAATCGCTATTTGAAACAATTGAGGATCGGTTCGCTGTGCACTATGACTTTCTAGTTTAGAAAAGTTAGTTTAAAATTTAATCCAGTTACAACAAATATCTCGAAAGCGGTCAAATCTACAAGAAAAACGTATGACATAAATTATGTGTTTTAACGAGATCTACATTTTTTGTGAAGTAAGTTTTTGTCTATCTCTTACGGTTTAACAGTTACACAAAATTCTTAAACATTGGTCCAGAATAAAGAGGCCTTCAGAGGCTATTCCTAGAAAATTCAAAATATACATTTTATTTGTAATGTAAATATCTTTAATATTCGCATAATCGAAGTCATTGTTGAGAAAATCAAAACTTTTCATGTAAAAGGTAGTTTGTGATGGGAGGAATTTTTTGCAAACCTTCGTATCCATTCTTGGAAGATACTAAACATAAATACTAAGTTTGGTATTTAACGGTCCTTACTTTTTTGAGGTATACCTTGCACAGGCATACATGGACCTGTTTCTTAAAATGCTTTTTTGTGATATCAAAACACATATTTCCGGTGAAGTCTCGACATCGAATTTTGGGTGGAATACAATACTTTCTATGTGCATTGTGTGTACATACGTGCTAGAGAAAGTAAAATATATTTTGTATGAGCAATCTCTGTAATCGGTGTAAAATTCTAACTCACAGAGAGGAAAGTCGTATAATAATTGTCTATGGACGTGGAAATGCAGCCTAAGTTGTTGCAAACAAATTCCAAAAATAGGCAATCGTTTTGTTTCAAGGAACGTTTTAAGTTTTCTTTAAATTGTGAAATCTTTGTCTTTATTACCTACTGTTTGTGCTCTTCAAGTACTCTTTTTTCAGAAAATTATTTCACTGCTTCTTTTTAGTATTTCTCTCTGCACGCTACATTCCTCCACTAATTTATGAAAACGTTGATTTCTGTGTTATGACGCAATGATGAATACCTGTAGTTATATTTACTCGTTACGTACCTTCCAGGATGAGATGTACCATACGATAATTATGACGTCACAATTTTTCGTCCCTATTTATGGGTAGGTAGCGAGCTGAAGGCCGTTTACCAACTACAGACGGAGTGGGGGTAAACCCGGGGGCGTGAGGGAACTGTTGGTACCTGGAGAATTCCTAGTGACTCATTATATGAAGTTAATGCAACAACCTTATTCTACAAAGCTTAAGAAAACTTGGCTGAATGCCAGTGTGGTTGGTTTACTAAAGAATATTAGACAAGGCAAGTTGGGTGAAAATCCTACGCTAACTTTCTTAAATTCACATTAAAATCGTTTGCGGTTAAGTAATTCTGGAAGTGTTTAAATTATTTATTGAATATTCTACAGGTATTTTCCAATAAAAGAAACTTAACGTGGGTTTTCAAACAATTGATAAATGAACCCACAGAAGAAAGTTATGCATTTCTTTTTTTCTGAAATTAATGCATTGTATTTTATTAGTTTAATTACTAATTTATAACTATATCAGTACCGATGATATAAAAAGCAATTCTGCTCCCTTCGTTAACAACAATACACATTTTCTGAGAGATTGTTTGTATAACACAATAGAGAGACAAAAGCATCTCAGCAGTTTATATCAGATTTGTGTTAAGTACTGGGATTATACTATGGAAAGTATAACAGTATTTTTTTTTTTTTTTTTGTTAAAGAAATTGCGTGATGAAACAAGGAACGTTTCAACTTCGAGAAGTTTAAACATTCAACCTGTATATTTCCGAAACGTACATATAATGCTAGAAAATACATATTTGGCACACATTGTATATATTAACAGGTTTACATTTTCCTTAAATCAAGTATTTGCGTATAGCTTTTTGTTTCCCATTTGTACAACATATATAAAAAATGAAGAGGGCGGTTGTTTTCAGATAATTTAATAAATACAATTTGCCATATCAATATTTGTGACAAATGACATTTTAATCCAAATCGTCCGTCACTTTTGAAGTGAACAATAAAAATTACAGAAATTCCTTGAAAATGCTGACTTTACATCCTTAGAAGAAAACTAACATTTAGAATTTAGTACTTTCGTATAATCGTTTTTCGGTTCTACTGCACACATACACACACACACATATAGGAGGCCCTTTGGTGGCCATGGGGACCGGCTGTATTACTATGTAACAGCGTCATATATTGCTCTTGACGGGATTACCGCGTCGTGAGAACCCGTAGGAATAATTCACCGGTTAACGTGACAAAAGTAGTTGGTGGAGGAGTTTGTTTCTGTGAGTTTTTTTAATCTGTTTCTGTAGGCGAAACCACTGGGTCAGGTGATTTTTAAATTTAGCACGAGGTTAGGTTCGAATCCGTTAAGGTTAGTGTGTGTGTGTGTATAAATTTGTGTTTCTAATGTTCTATTGTGGTAGTACTTAGCGGAGAAATGTTTCAGAACATTATAAAACATTTATTATTTATATAATACTCGTTTATATATAACCATTTGGTAAATATACGCAAAATACCAACCGTTCCAGCATGCACACAAATTTGTGTATAATAAAAAAAAATCCTTTCCGACAAATAAAAGCCTTGAAATCATCATCAGAAATGCAAAGTCAATCAATCACACTTGGTTTGTTTCGATTTTTAGAGCGGCCCAAGTTTGACAAGATTTTTAATTCAATGAAAATATCCAGACTCAACAAACTATTATTTAATTTTATTTCCTTCCGTTATAATGACAATATTATTTTATTTTTCAAGGTTTTAGACAGTGCTTAACCCATAACCTTAGTATCACCACAATCCGGGGTTACCGATAAAAAATAAATAGATGTACAGCTGCTTTCTACATAACTGGGTAGGTGCTTTGAATGTCATTAGAACTAATATTCAATATGAATTTTTATTTGTATTCAAGCTCTGCGTGCGCAATTTCCAACAAATTACTTTCTATTAGCATGCTTTCGTCCATATAAGAAACTTAATTATTGGAGAGTTCAACGCATGGATAAGACACGAACTCAGAAATACCGTGCAGTGAGGTGGAACTTTCTGCATCCGCCAGTTGGCGCTGGCGTAGCCATGGGTACAGGCAGGTGCAGTAGTGTGTTCTGAGCGTACCATTCGTTAAGGGTTATTTCCGTTATGAACGAGGGTTGAACCCTAGTTTTAAGCAAGTGAATACGTGGAGTGAACAAGAATCCATATGCATCACTTTCATCTATCTTCAAGTCTTGACCCCTTTACACACATTCCACTTTCTCTTTCCAGATAACATGGCGACGAATATGGCTGCCTTACTACATTGTCTTCTGGTAAGTCTTGAGCTTAATTATTTTAATTTTTACATCTCCTGGCTGCATGTTTAGGTGATAAATCGCATACAACTAAAAATAAATATGTAACACACAGTTATTGGTGGAAATGTCATGACTGTATACAAATAAAAACAAAATATTTAGAAATGAAAAAGTAAAAGTAAATATATTAGGTATCCTCAATCCACAGAAAATAATTCTCTTCCGTTTGCAATGTTATTGCTGAAACAAAATAACTGTCGTCTTTCTTTTTTTTTCTTTCTTTTTTTTTTTTTTGTCTAGTTGTACAGATGTTTATTTTAAGATCTCTGCTGTGCATTAGTCATATTCACTTTCAGTGTTTGTTTTTATTGTTATTTTAAAATTAAAAACAAAAGCTCTTAAGATAATATTCTGTTAACACACAACTGGAGGGCTGTGTCTATTTTATAAAATGTATGCAATTTTTAGAATATCTAAATATGCTATGAATTTTAACACTTTTAGCTGTTTTCAAATAGTACAAAAATATGGATTACGTTTGTTCCTATACTATTTAACCCCTATCATTTGTTTTATTTTTTTCTTCATAGTAGATATTTTTAATTATAAAAGTATGGATAGTTTTGAAATGTGGTTTTCGGCATTTGTACATAAATACAGTTTTCTTGAGCCTTTAAGCAGAGGCGAAATTGGAATAATTGCGGCAGAAAGTTCATTTTAATTATTTTATCATAAAACTTATGCCCTGAGACAAAAAGTTTATGATTTACAGAACAAAATTAATATAGATACGATATTCTGCAGCGCATGGAGTCTGATAGTGTCCAGCTTAGCAAATAATTAAGATGACTTCAGCACGATTTAAATTTTGAATGCACTAGTATTTCGTATTAAACCAAAAAAACTTTGAAGAAAACACTACATATTCTGCAGTTGTATTGCCAGTTTAACGCTAATTGAAAACAAAATAGCAATTCTGTTTTAGAATATGCTTCATGGCCGGCAAAAACTATAAATGCACATAATATAAATACTACACAAAGAATGGATTTACATAAACTCAGTGTTAGCGTAACTTATTACCAAAAAGGAGTATATTATGAATGTGTCAGAATATTAAATACCCTTCCGAATAACTTAAAATTGCTATATTCGAGAAAAATACAAGCGTGCTCTTAAGTTATCTGTGCAGCAAGACCTTTATTCAATGCACCACTGTCCTGTTTGCTGATAATACTAGCAGAATAGTAACAAGCGATAACTTACAAGACTTTACACCAAAATTGAATAATGCAATCAGCACTATATTCAATTGGTGTAAGGCCAATAAACTCACTTTAAACATTGACAAAACTAAGATCTAGACATTAACAATATACAATTAAAAAAATCTTGCTCTGAAGATAGACATTAACAAAGTTGTACTCGACCAAACGTCGCATTAAATTCTTAGGCCTCCAGGTTGATATGCGAAGGTCATATATAGAACATTATACCCGATACAGCTCCTTGTAAGGATTTGTTTCCACGGCTGAACATTTGATAAAAATAACTAAAAGTATATAAAATAGAACCAATGTTTTTCTTCGTTCTTAAAAGTTGAATTTTACACTTCCTTGTGAATACATTTATATTTATTTTTCCTCGTCAAAAATCAAGAATTAGACAAAGAATGGATTTACACAAACTAAGTACTAGCTTAACTTGTTACCAAAAAGGAGTATACTATGAATATATCAGAATATTCAATGCCCTTCCAAATTACTTAAATTATTATTTTCGTGAAAAATAGAAAGATATGTCTGCTCTTAAAAGCTGTCTATGCAACAGGCTTATTACTGGATACAGGAGTTTATGGATGATCATTAAAATGTCCTCTGCCAAAAGGAAAATGTAATGTGTCATTTTACTGGTACATTATTTAAATTAATACTTAAATTATCTTTATACTTATCTGGTGTTTTTTGCCAGTAAGATTGCATGGTTTATCATCCACTTAGTTTTAATTTTGCATGATATTAACAGCAACGTTTACTGTTTTCTGGAATATTGGTAATGAGTAATTGAATAATATGGTGATTGTAGTAAAAAATACGTGCATTCGTAGTATTAGATATTTAGTGGTGGTAGTCAAAATGGTTATGTGATACTTGGTTTTCGGAATGACGTGTTCAATGTCCCCGAGCCTTGCTCGATAATGGGACCAAACGAACAAAACAAAAACAAGAGTTTATGGATGATCAGTAAAATGTGCCCATAAGGGAAATGTAATATGCCATTATATTGGTTCTGATGTATTGCATTCTGAATAAACATTAGTTTTTGATCTTGTATGTTCCCCATGAATTATGATAATGATAATTTTATAATTGTATTTGGAATTGAAAAAAAGAACCAAAAAAAATTGAATTTGTAATTGGTTTTTCACTTCAATGTTGGCAAAACTTATTGTGTTTTGCTACTATTTTATAGGTGCTAGATTTACAAACAGACATTTAAATCGCCAAGTAACATACTTGAAAAGGCCGTACAGCAATGAAAGCTATATAGAACTAAAGCAGAAGCTCCCCCCCCCCTCTATTTTTCCATTTATATGTCTACATTAACATCTAGCTCATATCGTCGGCTGCTTCTTTGGAACAATTGCTCATGACAATGCTACTCTCCTTTATTTAGACGTTTATCCTTAGCTTTACATTCACGTATTCGCGTCTCATTCATATCTCCACACTCTGGTGAGGATTGGAAACAATCTTGGCTAGAGAAAAACTTTCATTTTCCTTGCAGGAAATCAAACCCGGGACCCCTCGCACAGCACGCAGGTACTCTTAACGACCAGCCAAGCAGCAGCTTTGTAGTATTTAATAACAGTAAAATCCATGCTATTTTTTTTTTTCAATTTTTACCCATTTTCAAAGTATTCTTAAAGAAAACAACTCACCACCCACCCGGCGGAGGACGATGCATTTTTTCGGGCGTAAAAATTCTTAGCTTGACTTCCTTCAGAAGGGAACTAAAGCCGTTGGTCCCATGAGGCAGATTTACGGCACATAAAGGAACTTCAAACCTGATAAAGAGGCCTCTGAGGAAGTATTTTTTCACGCCCAATATAGAATGGGAGGCTGAAAACCACAGTAGTTAATATATAAAGCTCCATTTCTATTTAAAGAGAACAGCTGAGTAACCTTGTTGCGAGCATACGAAATGTCACGCCCACAATGCTTGAGACTGTATTCAATTTTACTTTCTCTACACGTACTATGTACATAGTGTATAGAGAAGGTATTTTATTGCACCCAAAATTCGATACCGAGATTTCACCGGAAATACATGTTTTGAGTCCCCCTGAATAAAAAAAAAGCATTTTTGGAAAAAGATTCGTGTGTGTGCCTCTGGACAATATAGCTCAAAAACGAAAAGACCGTTGAATAACAAACTTTGTATTTAAGGTTTGTATCTTCCAAGGATGCGACACGAAGATTTTCAAGAAAATACCCCACCCCCAACTACCCTTTACATGGAACTTTTTTCAAAAATTTTGATTTTCTTAAAATGGCTCTAACGATTTTGATTAAAAACTCATATATTTAAAATATTTACTTGACAAATAAAATGCATACCTTAAATTTTCTGGGAGTAGCCTCGGGAGACTACTTTATTCTGGATGAATTTTACGGATTTTTGAATAACTGCTAAACCGTAAGAGATGGACAAAAACTTGATACACAAAAAATGTAGAGCACATTAAAACACAATTTGTGTTATTTCCCTTTTTTGCTTGGAGTTCGTCGTTTTTGAGACATTCCTTAATTTTGGTTTCTGCTATGAAAAACGTATACTTTTCTCATACAGGAACTTGTCAACTCCTATCCATATAAACAAAGGAACTTCATTGACAGCAACCAGCTTTGACTATCACTTTAACCTATTGTAGTCCCTTATTTCGCTTCTAGTTACAAGGAAGCACGTAATAGCACTATTTCTGCTATTTTTTTTTCTGATTAACATAAAATAAATAATTTGTTGCACGGATACAGGGAAAGTCATGTGAATGGTACACATAAGATTTTTTTTAATTATATCCGTGATATATAATGTCGCCTGATAGCATAGGTCTTGTAGCGACAACATGGATTAACATTGTTGCTCAACTGTTCAAAAGAGTGAGGACTGGCTTGGAACAAAGTAGTAGATAGCGTTGCTCTTTATTATTAATTCTTCGAAAATGTTTCAGAATTCTCAGGTGTTTTGAAAAAAAAAAAAGCTGATGTGCTCCAATCACATGACTTTCTCTACATCTCTGTAACACATTATTGTTAATAAGTTTATACTTCTATCTAATTCATGTTAAAACATTAGCAGAAATGGTCTTGTCATTTAGTTCCTTGTAAGTAGAAGGGAAATAAGCGAACACACTAGGCTAAACCGATAGTCAAATGTTTTAAAATGTGGTTGCTATGGGATTGAAATCCGTTTCTTTGCGTGGCCAGGAGTTGACAAGTTCCCGTTAAAACTGAAATCAATATCAAGGAATATTTCGAAAACGTCAACTCCACGAAAAAAAAAAAGTATATGACATAAATTGTGAGCGTTATCGAGATCTACGTCTTTCGTGTGATAAGTTTGTCTGTCTTACGGTTTACTAGTTATCCAAATTCAATAAAAACATCCAGAATAAAGAGCTTTAGTCTTCACAAGCTATTCCCAGATTTTAACCAAAATCGTTTGAGCCATTTTTGAATAAGTAAAAATTTTCGAATTTTTTTCCATGTATAGGTTGGGAGTGAGGGTTGGGATGTTCTTGAAAATCTTCGTGTCACATCTTTGGAATATATCAAACTTAAATACCAAGTAAATGTATTTCCGGTGAAATCTCGATATCGAATTTTGGGTGCATTACAATGTCTTTTCTGTACACTATGTACATAGTACGTGTAGAGAAAGTAAAAACGTAAAATGATATTATGTTATATTATAATCTAGTATTATCCCAAATGTCGTGACTGTTCTGCACAGAAGGCAGCAAATATTACTTATAATGGAATTCAAACCATCTCATAAAGACAACTTGACCTTTCTGTGATTTCCTCTAATGACTGTGTCCATGCCTCGAAAACCAAGAAAACGCATGATTGATTGCGTTAAAACATTGGTGCTACATGTTTCGCTTTTCGCCCGCGATTCTATTCCAATGCGGTTGAACAGAAAATGAGTGTTATGCTTGTATAGTTTGAGAAGCATATTTATGAACTTTCTAGGGCTCTCGTGCCAGTCTCATAGCTCATCCGTTGGTTTCTTACAGATTTTCTCCTTTAATTAGTTCCACATTCTGATTATGTAGGTATATTTTAAGATGTTATCGCCTTGTTATGGTTATGATTTGCTACCAAATGCTTCTAAAACAGCAGTTTTCTCTACCGTACATATTGATACTGTCCACAGAAATTAAATAAACCTTACTTTTAAAACTTCAAAGGAAACAAATGCTTATCATTACTTCCCGAAACTAATATTTTACTTCAAGTACCCTTTGATATTGTATATATTATTAAAAATCTGATGTGTACCATTCACATGACTTTCTCTATATCCCTGCAACAAATTATTCTTGAAAAGCTTATACTTCTATTTACTTTATGCTAATCAGAAAAAAATTAGCAGAAATAGTCTTATTATTTGCTTCCTTGTAAGTAGAAGCGAAATAAGGGACTACCATAGGTTAAAGTGATAGTCAAAATCTGGTTACTATGTCAATGAAGTTCCTTTGTTTATATGGATCGGAGTTGACAAGTTCCTGTATGAGAAAAATATGTTTTTCATAGCAGAAACCAAAAATAAGGAATATCTCAAAAACGATCAACTGCACGAAAAAAAGTGTATATAACATGAATTGTCTGTTTTAACGTGCTCTACGTTTTTTGTGTGTTAAGTTTTTGTCCATCTCTTACGGTTTAGCAGATATTCAAAATTGCGTAAAATTCATCCAGAATAAATTACTCTTCAGAGGCTATTCCCAGAAAATTCAAGATATACATTTTACTTGTCAGGTAAATATGTTTAATATAGCAAATTTTAATCAAAATCGTTAGAGCCATTTTTGAGAAAATCAAAATTTTCGAAAAAAGTTCCATGTAAAGGGTAGTTGGATTTGGTGGGATTTTTCTCAAAATCTTCGTGTCGCATCCCTGGAAGATACTAAACTTAAATACCAAGTTTGGTATTTCACTGACTTTTCGTTTTTGAGTTATCGTGTTCACAGACACACGGACACACACACACACACACACACACGGACGGACTTTTTTGTGAAAATGCTTTTTTTTGGATATTGGGGACCTTAAAACATATATTTCCGGTGAAATCTCAGTGTTGAATTTTTGGGTGGAGTGCAATACTTTCTCTATACACTATGTACATAGTACGTATAAAGAAAGTAAAAATTATACATGATTATCAAACTTACACAAACCAAAATTACATTGCATTACATTCAATCTCTGGATCCTATTTTGAGATAAAATCTTACTCTAGGATGTAGACCAAGTCAGAAATTACATTTATTGATTACTCTTGATAATTGTTATTAATATATTTATTTACAAAGATTAACTCTACTGTTGAGTTTTTCAGAAGTGTCAAATTTGCATAATTTACAGTTGGATACATGTCTGATTTTCAAAAGCCAATTCGTACAGTAAGAAATCTGAGACAATTTAGTGTATTATATTTACAACATTACATTAATTATTGCTATATTTCTGGATTGAGTGAAATGTTCCTCTGTTTAGAAAGTGTGGGTAAGTAGGTATCTTTTAAATTCTAACCTAAACTTGCTATTGTTCGTGTGTAACTCCTTTATAGGACATGGGAGTGAATTAAAACTATACCATTGTAGTAAAACCCTTTTAGGAATGTCTGCAAATTATTTGTTGGTCCTGTCTGTGTCTAGTTATTTATGTTTGCATTTTTCGTCAACGTTTCTTGACTTTTTATTACAATAGAATATATTCGCAGGCTACTGGCCAAACATTCCTAATAATGGTTTGGAGTGAGTTGATTGTCTTTCTCCTGTCATTATTCATAATACCTTTTTTTTGCATAATAAACACTTTTTTTGGCATCCACCCAATTTCCTCAGAATGTTATACCATGGGTCATCAATTACATCTTCAGGAGGCCGCGTCGTGGCCCGCATGTGGGATTTGTGGTGGACAAAACGGCGCAGGGGCGGGTTTTCTTAGGTTTTCCCCGCCATCACATTTCACCGGTGCTCCATCTTCATTCCATCTATCATCAGTGTCATCGCCTGCGGTGCCAAAGAAGTAAAAGAGGGCGTTTAACAATATTAACATATATAAGTAAATAAAAAACGTCTTTAGGTTCATTTCACAGTTGTTCGGGGAAAAATTATAAGGATATTTTTAACAGAGGTGAACTTTGAAAAACCTGTTAAATCACTTCGACTCGACAAATCCTAATCGAATGGTCAGCAAGCCTGAATTTCCCGGGTTTGATTACCTGACGGGAGTTGTTAATGTTCTTTAATTTACCCTCCATAGAGTCTGAAAGTGTAAATATGAGAGAGATTGTTTATGTGAATATCTACAGTACGTGTATCTAAAGTTCAAAGAGTAAAACCACCAATGTTGCATTCAGAAGCCCCGTTTGACACATCAATTAGAGGGGACTATAGAAAAGTAATGCCTAACAAGGATTGTTGGATATTAGCGGGATTTATTTTCTTATGGTTACAATATTCCAATGAGATAGGAGTTCTATGCCTTAACGTTTTCATTCCCGATTGCAGTGTAAATTTGCTCATAAATCAGTTTGCTCTTGAAACTGAATATAGATGTAAGAAACTTTCACGTTGCAAAATGCTTTATCTATACTGCTACATATTTTAGGGATGGTGTCTTCACATTCCCTGAACGTTTGCACTTAAACTGCATTACGATGAGCTTTACTTGATGTGATGGGACGTATCGCGAAGGTAAGAAGTGATGTAAATTAAAGGTGCAATTAGAATACATTAACATAGCGGAAATGACTTGTAAGTGGTAGTTCGTTATTATCTTATTCTACTGCTTCATGCCGATTGACTCTAATTACCATATGGCATTAAACTTAATCTAATAGCCGCGGGGGATCGTAGGTTCGAGTCCCACCTTAGGCATAGGTGTTTGTGTAATTTTAAATATGTACAATGTTAGTGAACAAAAAATATAAACAAAGGAAATTTATGGAAAATGGAAAAAGGGAAAAAATCCCAAGTTTCTGGAATTGTCTTAATAAAATAGGCAGGAAAGTTTGATATTGCCAAATTCTTAAGTTACGTCGCGTTAAGTCACCCTTAGCCGAGAAAGATGGCTCGCATTCGGTTTGCGGGTTCGATCCCCGTAACCGGTCTATCAAACCCATGGATTCTTCTGGGTTTTCCCCGGATCGCTAGGCGAAAGCTGCTTAGTTTATTTCATCCTCCAAATTTCCTGTCCCACCATGTCGCTTTCACTGTCATTCATTCATCCTTCATCTCGTTGGTTTCTTTCGGGGATGGAAGTATCGACGATGGTGCTCGTGCGGCGTGGCATGGAAAAAGGAATGTCTCCGTCCCCAAACCTCTGCTAGTTGCTGGGATGAGGACCGTCGCTGGTGGGGGATATTAGACCCTGTGTGGTGTGGGTTCCCCGATTGACCTGCCCGGCTCTCTAGAAACCTTAGGGATCCTGTTACTGCTGTGCCGTCGCTCCTAGTTCCGGCGGCCTCTCACCTCATCACTCCCGACGACGCCCTGTCATGGGAAATGGTACTCTCAAAGATATTAATAATGCGCCTGGATCTGTGATTTTGCTGAAAATGTGAACGTTTGACGGGGTCTCGGGTTTTATGACGATTTTCATTGGCGTCATTATGGCACGACATACCAGGCGAGTAAGAAAAGGCAAAACCGATTGAATAATTCACTCCTTCATCCCTCAACGCTGCTGAACGCTCACTAAGAACAAGTTGACATGTATAAGCAGTGTATTAATTTAGTCCACCTCGTGCGCGAATTACCTTGGTATTAGAACTTCGGCATGTGGTATACAGAAAAGATTAACCTAAGTCTGTATCACCTGGTGAGAGAGGTTGAATATTGTCCAACCAAACCGTTTGGAGGATCACCATTCCTAACTCAGAACTTTATTTGTTGTAAGTTAGTTTCATGTCAATCTGCTTCTCTTCGGTAACGAGGCCTGTCCAATACTGTTTTAAGAGCATAGCAAACAGGTGCAAGATATGGACAGTGTCAACGAAAAGACATCTTACAATAAGTATTTCCAGGCGCATTTTTAATGACTTTGACTGTACAATAGCCAACATAAGGTTCGGTGCCGGGCCCCTCCGTGCTATTCTATTCCTAAGTCACCCTTAAAATGCTGCATTTAATACAGTGTATTAGAATTTCATATACGTCGTGTTGGGTCAAGCCAGTTGCGTTAAGTTCATCAACAACTTCGGCATTACGGGCGTTAAGATAGCTCGATCACTCAAAAAAAAAAATCTGATGTGTTCCATTCACATGACTTTCTCTACATCTCTGCAACAAATTATTGTTAAAAACCTTAATGCTTCTATTTACTTCCTGCTAATCGAGGAAAAAATTAGCAGAAATAGTCTTATTTCTTGCTTCCTTGAAAGTAGAAGCGAAATAAGGGAGTATCATAGGTTAAAACGATAGTCAAAAGCTGGTTACTATGTGACTGAAGTTCCTTTGTTTATATGGACAGGGGTTGATAATTTCCTGTATGAGAAAAGTATAAGTTTTTCATAGCTAAAACCAAAAACAAGGAATATCTCAAAAACAATCAACTCCACGAAAAAAAGTATATAGCATAAATTGTGTGTTTTAAACTGCTCTACATTTGTTGAGTAGTAAGTTTTTGTCCATCTCTTACGGTTTAGCAGTTATGTAAAATTCCGTTATATTGACCCAGAATAAAGAAGTCTTTAGAGGCTATTCCCAGAAAATTCAAAATATACATTTTATTTGTCAGGTAAATATCTTTAATGTGCAACATTTTAATTAAAATTATTAGAGCCATTTTTTTAGAAAATCACAATTTTCGAAAAAAGTTCCATATAAAGGGTAGTTTGGGATGGGGGGATTTTTCTCAAAATCATACTGTCGCATCCCTGGAAAATACTAAACTTAAATACCAAGTTTGGTATTTTACTGACTTTTCGTTTTTGAGTTATCGTTTTCACGGACACACACACGGACCTTTTTCTGAAATTCCTTTTTTTAGATATAGGGAACCCTAAAACATATATTTCCGGTGAAATCTTGGTATCGTACAATACTTTCTCTGTATACTATGTACTAAGTGCGTGCAGAGAAAGAAAAAAAGCGGGTATACTACTATTACTGTATATTGCATTGTAACAAAGTGAGTTATTAATTACGAATTACAGCTACATTATAAAACTTAGAATGAAATTGCCAACATATTTTCAGTAATCGAATTAAGACAAATATATGCCTTCTAAAGCTGTTCTATAATGTATCGTGGAGTCATTAAGTGACATATTTTGGAGGGTCAGAAGTATGTACACATTGCAGAATTACTAATAAATTGCATACTAAACATAAAAGTTATGAAAAAATCATCTAACTCTTGAGTTATTTTAGCGAGGTATTCGAAAATTCCGACGTAGTAATAAATAACAGACCCAATATTAAATAGCATTTAGGTAGATGTCAATCCTGATTCTAACACAATATCCAGCATAAAAATATGCATGCATTAAAAATCGTGCATGAACTGATGAGGACTAACAAATACACTGGTTGGAAAGGCAGACTCAGACTGAAAAATGCAATGTCATAACAGGGGTTTGAACCACGGATCTCCTGGTCTCCGTCTTATAGCTCTAACCAGTAAGCCACCGGGGAGCAACATTTCTCTATACGTGCTATGTACATAGTGTATAGAGAAGGTATTGCACTCCACCATAAAATTCGATACCGAGATTTCACCGGAAATATGTGTTTTAGGGTCCCCTGTATCCAAAAAAAAAGTATTTTCAGAAAAAGGTCTATGTGTGTCCGCGTGTCTGTGAACATGATAGCTAAAAACGAAAGGTTGGTAAAATACCAAACTTGGTATTTAAGTTTAGTATCTTCCAAGGATGTGACACGATGCTTTTGAGAAAAATCCCCCACCCCCAACTACCCTTTACATGGAACTTTTTTCGAAAATTTTGAGTTTCTAAAAAATGACTAACGATTTTGATTAAAATATCGTATATTAAAGATATTTACCTGACAAATAAAATGTATATTTTGAACTTTCTGGGAATAGCCTCTGAAGACTTTATTCTGGGTCAATTTTACGGAATTTTGCATAACTGCTAAACCTTAAGAGATGGACAAAAACTTACCGCACAACAAATGTACAGCACGTTAAAATACACAATTTGTGTTATATACATTTTTTTTTTTTTTTTTCGTGGAGTTGATTGTTTTTGAGATATTCCTTGTTTTTGGTTTAAGCTATAAAAACTTATACTGTTCTCATACAGAACTTTGTGAACTCGTGTCCATACAAACAAAGGAACTTCAATCGCAGAGCAACCAGCTTTTGACTATCACTTTAACCTATGGTACTCTCTTATTTCGCTTCTACTAACAAGGAAGCAAGTAATAAGACTATTTCTGCTAACTTTTGCTCCATTAGGTGAAGTAAATAGAATAATTCTTGCAGTGATATAGAGAAAGTCATGTGAATGGAACAAATCAGATTTTTTTTTCTTCCAGAAACCACCAAATTATTTTGAGATGACATACTCTAATGACGACTTACAATGTCGGTAATCCTTTAAAGTCCCGGGCGTCATAGTTATTGAGCTAATAGTGTTCGAAACTATGAAGCCCGGAACCTAAAGTACTTGCGACATTGCAAGTCACCATTACGGTAAGTCATCTCAAAATAATTTGAGATTTTTGTGTTTACCGATTAAAATGCGAGTCAGTTTGGGAATTTAATGTTGTGTCAGCATATTGTCATTGGTTAGAGCAAACCGAAGACCGGGAGATCCGTTGTTCAAATCTCGACTGTGGCATTGTATTTTTTAGACTGACTCACTTTTCCAAAATCTGTCCTACACACGGGTAGTGTGGAAGAAACAATTTAATGCACTGATTACATTTTATAACATACATAATAAGCATTGATGCCCTTTTTACTCGATTTATACCTTCTACGTATGTAGAAAAGGTATTGCACTCCACCCAAAAATTCGCTACTGAAATTTCACAGGAAATACACGAGAGTCCCCTGTATAAAATGCATTTTTAGAAAAAAGCCCTTTGTGTATGTGGTGTGTGTCTGCAAATACGATAGCTCAAAATCGAAAAGTCGGTAAAATACCAAGCTTGGTATTTAAGTTTAGTATCTTCCAAGAATGTGACACAAAGATTTTGAGAAAAATCCACCTCAAACTACTCTTTACATGGGAAACATTTCTAAAAGTTTGCTTTTCTCAAAAATGACTAACAATTTTGATTATAATATCGTACATTAAAGATATTTATGTGAAATATATAATGTATATTTTGAATTTTCTGGGAAGAGCTCTTCATTCTGGATGACTTTTGCTGAATTTTGCATAACTGGTAAACCGTAAGAGATGGACAAAATCTTAGTACACAAAAGATGTAGATCTCGTTAAAACATATACTTTATAACATATACATCTTTTCGTGGAGTTGAATATTTTTGAGATGTTCCTTGTTATTAGTTTCAGCTTTAAAATACTTGTATGCGTATTTGTTTGTAGCTTAACGTTCTTTAACCCGATTGGTCATATCGGACATGAATGAAATCGGTGACTTGATGCACAAACGATATCGGGATCTGTGGAACTTACAGCTACTTGACATTCGTCTTCTCAGGACAAGGAACAATTCCGTAAAAAGCGTTATCGGGGTAACTCGCAACCTGTTGAATGCGAGAAAAACACACAACACTAAATTACTCAGGAGGGTATAAAACTTTTCTCACACGGGAATTAGTCAACCCCTAGTAAGGCAAAGAAATGGATTTCAGTTGCATAGTAACCAGCTTTTAAAAGATTTTGCTATCGTTTTAGCCTAATGTATTCCCTTGTTTCCGTTCTACTTACAAAAAAAAAAAAGTAATAAGAACATTTCTGCTAATGTTTATCTCGATTAGCATGAAGTTAATGAGGAATAAGCGTTTTAACAATAATTTGTTACAGAAATATAGAGAAAGTCAAGTGAATGGCACACATCAGATTTTTTTTTACTTTCTCTACATACTATGTACATGGTGTATAGAGGAGGTATTGCACTCCATCCAAAAATTAGATACCGAGATTTCACTGGAAATATATGTTTTGGGGTCCCCTGTATCCAAAAAAGCATTTTCAGAAAAAGGTCCGTGTGTGTGTCCGAGTACCTGTGAACACGATAGCTCAAAAACGAAAAGTCCGTAAAATACCAGACATGGTATTTAAGTTTAGTATCTTCCAGGGATGAGACACGAAGATTTTGAGAAAAATCCCCCCACCCCAAACTACCCTTTACATCGAACTTTTTCGAAAATTTTGAATTTCTCAAAAATGGCTCTAACGATTTTGATTAAAATATCGTATATTAAAAATATTTACCTGACAAATAAAATGTATATCTTGAATTTTCTGGAAAAAGTCTCTGAAGACTACTTTATTCTGGATGAATTTTAAGTAATTTTGTATAACTGATAAACTATAAGAGATGGACAAAAGCTTACCACACAAAAAATATAGAGCACGTTGAAACACACAATTTAAGTCAGATACATTTTTTCGTGGAGTTGATCGTTTTTGAGATATTCCTTGTTTTTGGTTTCATCTTTGAAAAACTTACTTTTCTCATATAGGAATTTGTCAACTCCTGTCCATACAAACAAAGGAACTTCAATCACATAGCAACCAGCTTTTGACTATCACTTTAACCTTTGATACTCCCTTATTTTGCTTCTACTTACAAAGAAACAAGTAATAAGACTATTTTGTCTCGATTAGTATGCAGTAAATAGAAGCTTAAGCTTTTTAACAATAATTTGTTGCAGAGATGTAGAGAAAGTCATGTGAATGGAACACATCAGATTTGTTAGATGTTTAAATCTAAATACTAAGCCTGTGATGGTTGTAGCTGGTCATCATAAACACAAAAAAACAGTATTGCTTTTTTCTAGAGAGAGAAAACCTGTGTTTCATCCTATGTGGCAAGAATCCTTATGTCATCATAATAACTCGTTTAGTGAACAGCTGCAGTTGAATCTCCACAACCTACACACATAAGCCATAGAAAGTTGAAACAGTGAAAGTAAACGGTAATAACGTAAACATTTTACCGTGGAACCAACCGCTCTCCAAGAGCAGTGCAAAAGCCATGCAGGACCTAACTGGCCCGTAACCTTGGAAACCTAACTGTACCCGATATTTAATTACATGCTTTGTCGATTTCTTTACGGGTTTTAAAACGTCAGACTGTCAACGTTTTCAATATTTATAATATTTTAGACAAACTTTTTCTAAATAATATTACGGATGATTCTGAATTTTAGGTTAGCCTAAAAGTACCACCTCCATTTATTGGTTTTTAGAATAAAATTAATAATAATAATTATTATTATTAAATTATTAGTATTAAATCATTATTGTTAAATTATTATTATTAATAATAATAATTTAATAAAACTAATAAATGGAGGTGGTACTTTTAGGCTAACCTAAAATTCAGAAGCATCCGTAATATTATTTAGAAAAAGAGTGTCTAAAATATTATACATATTGAAAACGTTATTATTATTATTATTATTATTATTATTATTAATGAATACGTAATGAAGCTAGTTTTTTTCACTGTTAAAATTACTTGTTCCCAAACGAAAAACATTTGTTGTGTCCCACTCACATGACTTTCACTAACATCTCTAACAAATTATTATTAAAAATGATGTTCTTCTATCTATTTCATGCTAAACAAGATAAAATTAGCAGAAATGGTCTACTATATCCTCCTTTGTAAGTAGAACAATAAGAGTATATTAACTAAAGCTGGTTGCTATGTGATTGAAATTCCTTTGTTTGTATGGCCACGAGTTGACAAATTCTCTTATAAGAAAAGTAGTGAGTCTTTTAAATCTGAAATATCTCGTAAACGGTTAATTCTACAAAAAAATCCGCGTCTCTGTGCGTTTTATTCCATTAGATGCTGATACGGTCTGTTGAATTTTCACCTATACTGAAATAATAAAAATGCTAGCAAAATATGGTGTTTTTTTATACTTTCTCTATTCCTACTATGTACATAGTGTAAAGAATGTATTGTATTCCACCCAAAATTTTGATACCGAAATTTCACCGGAAATAGACGTTTAAGGTTCTCCAAAAAAGCATTTTTAGAAAAATGGGACGGGTGTGCGTGTGTCCGTGTGTCTTTAAATACGATAACTCAAAAACGAAAAGTCGGTAAGATACCAAACTTGGTATATATGTTTAGTATCTTCCAAGGATAAGGACAAATAAAATGTATATCTTGAATTTTCTCGGAATAGCCTCTGAAGACCTCTTTATTTTGGATGAACTTTGCTGAATTTTGCTTAACTGCCAAACAGCAAGAGATAGACAAAAACTTACTACACACAAAATGTAAATCTCGTTAAAACATACAATTTATGTCCTTTACGTTTTTGTTTTGGAGGTAACCGCTTCCAAGATATGGTTACGATTGTGAAGTACTTATATTTTTCTCAGACAGGAAGTGTCCGTTTTCTTGTTCTACTCCTGGCCAAGCAAATGAGCGATTTGCAATGACAATCACATTATGATAGCTTTTAAAACATTTGGCTATCAGTTTAGCTTAGTGCATTCTCTTAGTTCCCTTTTACTTATAAGGAACTAAGGAATAAGAACATTCTGCTAACGTTTATCTCGATTAGCGTGGTGTAGAAAGAAGAATAATCCTTTGTAAGAAGTTTGTTTGTGAAGCAGCTAGAGAAAGTCTTGTGAGTGTAACTAATGAGATTTTTTGTAGTTTAACGTCGCTTAACCTTGTTGGTCATTTCAGTCGATTAATGAAATCGTTGAACTGCTCAAATGAGCTTCAAGTTACTTGACATTCGTCTTCTCAGGATAAGAGAAAACTCCGAAAATAGTTATTTATGATGCAAATGGTAAAAATGGTGTGAACAATATAAAACAATTTTAACACCTATGTCATATACTATTTCTTAGACGGTTCTTAATATTTATAGACATATTATAATTATAAATAGATTGTTTTACCTATTTCACGAAGTTCATGCTTAATGGTCTGCGATATTTGGTTGTTGTCTTGCTTGGCATCAGTGTTGACAACAGACTTACTTGTACAGAACGAAAACATTCTATGCAACGGAGGCAGTGAAAATAATAAACCTATGTAAAGAATGTAACAAAATGCAGTTGTAATTTTGCTCTCTCCGCTGCTTGCATAGCTTCACCTGGTTCAGCACATTCCACGTTCATGACATTCAAATAATCCGCCATTTTATGGATCGATACGAGCTTTCCGAGTCATAGCCTCCTTGAATGAGGCCGTGGACGCATATACTAAAGTTGGTTACATTGGAGCGTTATTATTTTTTAACATTAAGTGATGGAATTTTCTGCTTTTAACACTACTGACGTCTGGTAAAAGACCTACTTTTAGCATCAATTGTCAATAAAAAGCCATATGCTATTTGCTTTCAGAAAGGCGTATGTTATGAAACAATCAAGATATTTAATGCTCTCCCCAGTAATCTCAAAGAAAATGTTGGGAATTTCAGGGCTTTTAAGGCCTCTCTTAAGGAGTACCTTTGCAATAAATCATTTTACTATGAATATTTAAGTGACAAATCTGTCTGACAATACCGTTAATAATCATTGTATTTATAAATATTACAATTTATTGCATTTTGTGTATATTAGTGTGTGTGTTTTATATTAAAATTAAACTGATTTATACTTTGACTTGCACGAATGTGTCAAATGAACTTTTTTGAGTATTTAGCAATGACACAAGGTCTGTAAAGCCTGATGTTTTGATATTTTACACTCTAGTACATAATTGTAAATCTTTGCATTGGAAATTCTATAACATATTTGTAAATATGTATTGTAATTTGTTGACATTTATGAAGAGTAAATAATACAATAATCATGTTTTATTTTATATAATTACTACTAGTAACTATTATATCGATAATTTGAAAACCATCATCTGACATAACATTAGTTTTACATATAATGAAATTATATTTATTTATTTACACATTTTAACACTATATTTTGATACTCTTTGTTTTTATGTGCATGCAAAAGAAAAAAAAAAAGAAGAAGAAGTACTCTGTTGTTTTTGTAACCTATGCTTTTAGCACTAGAGCTTTATACATCTTTTTTTTCATAGTATATAAACATATGTATACATGTATATGTCTTGACAAGTTCTATGTTCAGTGGCTTTCTGGCCTAAACGAACCTACAGAATGCTTTCTAATGTAATCTAATGCGAGTAACTCAGATTCGGACTGGCGATCTGCTGTAACCCCACAAGGAAAACTTTAGTTATTAACCCTGTGTTTAAACAAGAACGAAACGTCATAAAATGTTGGTTTTGTTTTAACAAGCGCCGCTCCTTCAAATGTTTACCCAAGCATTTCAGAGAACCTTACGTGGCTTACCTTGTACTGGCCATGGCCTCCTCTGTGCAGAATAAGTGTAATTTGTGTGCCTAAACTAGAGACGGCAATAAGATGACATGAAATCTGTGATTCTACACGAACATTACGTGAAGGTTGAGTATTCCTGGGTGTTGTCACATCGTACTGGTGACGTCACGAGCCCACGCTGATTTGCCTCAATGAGAATAAAATAAAATATCGGAGGTCGGAGCACTATCCTTTCTTGTTTCGGGTGTGGCCGTTGTTAACGGGGCAACTTCTGGTGGGAGGGCACATGTGGGCTTTACAACCGGAAGGTTTCATATCTTTCTGACATGCGGCATTGCAAAACACCTATAGTTTATGGCAATAACGTAGGCGATCATTGGAGCAATACAGACCTTTATTGTAGTTTTGGACAAAAAATATCTGATTGTTTCATTCATATGACTTTCTCTACATCTCTGCAATAATTATTAAAAAAAAAGCTTATCTATTTACTTAATGCTTATTGAGAAAAAATTAGCATAAACTATCTCTTTACTTGTTTCCTTGTTAAGTAGAAGGGAAATAAAGGGAATACACAGGCTAAATCGATAGTCAAATCCTTTAAAAGCTGGTTGCTATATGATTGAAGTACCTTTGTTTGTATGGACAGCAGTTGACAAATTCCCGTATGAGAAAAGTGTAAGTATTTTAAAGCGGAAACTAATAACAAGGAATATTTCTATAAAACGGTCAGCTTCACGAAAAAAAAAAAAAAAAAAAATGTATATAACTAAATTGTGTGTTTTAACAAGCTCTACATTTTTGTGTGGTAAGTTTTTGTCTATCTCTTACAGTTTATCAGTTATGCAAAATTCCGAAAAACTCATTCAGAATAAGCATGTATCAAGAGACTATTCCCAGAAAATTTAAGATAAACATTTTATTTGTAATGGCAATATCTTACATATAAGAGATTTTAATCAAAGTCGTTAGAGCCATTTTTGAGAAAATAAAAATGTTCTAAATTTTTTCCATGTGAGAGAAAACGTTAAAAACCCAACTTGGTATGTAGGTTTATTGTGCTCCAAGGATGCGACATGAACATTTTCAAGAAAATCCCCCCATCGCAAACCAACCTTTACATGGAACAATTTTAAACATTTTTGATTTTCTAAAAAATGGCTATAACAGTTTTGATTAAAATACCATATATTAAAGATCTTTTTATGACAAAATATATATTTTCTGGGAGTATCCTCTGAAGACCTCTTCACGACTTTTCAAAACTAGTAACAGTAAGAGATACCTAAACAAAACCTTAGTGCACAAAAAAATGTAGATCTCGTAAATGCCAGTTTGTCATATGCATTTTTTGTGGTGTTGACCATTTTGTAGGCATTATTTGTTAGTTGGGTTTAATTTTAAAACACTTAAAATGTTCTCAAACGGAAATTTCAAATTCCCGTTTCTTTTGTTTTACTTCTGGCCATTTAGTATGGAGATCTGGCAGCTGGCATAGGTAATGGTGATGTTATATTAAACAATATAAGTGAGAAATAATTATTTACATGCATTTAATATATTTTTGTCACAAACACATGCAAGTCATATTAAGACAGCGTAGCCGATGAACAAAGAATTCTAATCAGCAATCAAAGGACGCAAGATCTGTTTAACGCACACCATATTAGTAGCCTTTAGGTTGCCAGCATTATAACTCTTTTCACGTGAGAAACTCTTGGAGAGGAAACTTCCAAGACTTTATTTTTCCACGTCACGTATTGATTTGGCAGGATATGAAACTTTCGAGTGTGTGCCTCAGCATAATGGATGCAAATGTGTCACGGATTCGGAGGCTCGTCGCCATAATACACATGACTTCTGACTCCTTTAGTGCGACTGAGCCTGCCAGAATCTTTAGGCAAAACGAGACCGACAAACCTGCTTCAGAATAATGATAAATACTTGCAGAAAGTTGTCATCTATTTTTAAATCGTTCCAGATGGCCGGAAATCAAAATCACATCGAGATAATCTTGTGGTATGTTTCCTAAAAGCTCATATTTTAGCATCCCAACTATTAGATTTAAAGTAATGCGTCTAATATCGTGTATTATACACTGTAGTTACATTAAGCTACGCAAAATGTCTGCTTATAACCTTAAGTGAGAGTATAGAATGGTAGTGCCATGATATCTGGAGAAGTACATTATGTGTCGCATTTAGTTCTAGACAGTTCTTAATAGATTCATACTCAAATGCTGCCACTTATTTTAATAACGTTACGAGTAACTGGTTACTGTTATAACCGTTACTGAATAACTAGTCACTTTCTGACTGTTTTATGCCCTTCTGCCAGAGTTTATTTTATCACTGTTGCTGAGTAACTAGTTAACGAGTAACTATTATTTTTATCATCGTTAACAAGTAACTAGTTACTTTTATAACTGTTAATGATTAATTAGTTGCTTTTATAATCGTTAACGAGTAACTAGTTGCTTTTATAACGGTTGACAATTACTAGTTACTTTTATAACAGCTCAGAGTAACTAGTTACTTTTGTAATCATTAACGGGTAACTTTGCTTTTATAATCGTTAACGGGTAATTAGTTATTTTTATAATTGTTAACGAGTAACTAGTTATTTTTAATCGTTAACGAGTAACTAGTTATTTTTAATCGTTAACGAGTAACTAGTTATTTTTAATCGTTAACGAGTAACTAGTTATTTTTAATCGTTAACGAGTAACTAGTTATTTTTAATCGTTAACGAGTAACTAGTTAATTTTATAATTGTTAACGAGTAACTAGTTACTGTTATCATTAACGAGTAACTAGTTATTTTTATAATCGTTGAGTAACTAGTTATTTTTATAATCGTTAAGGAGTAACTACTAACTTGCTAGTTACATTTATAACAATTCACGAGTAACTAGATACTTTTATAACCGTTACCGAATAACTGAGTAACTAACCATTTTCTGCCTCCGTAAGTTTTATGGTCTTTGCTGACTTGACTAGTCTGTCACCGTTACTTTTATTTTTCTTGTTGATAACTTGGCTATTTTTTTTTTTTTTTTTTTTTTTGGTGGCCCCGCCAGCCCTGGTGGCGATCATCCGAAAAGGATCTACGTCGCCTCCCCTACCATGCACTAACTACTCTAGGATGGTTAGGAAGGTGGTAAAATGGTGTCAGGTACCGCCGAAGCAAACCTGATGTTAGTGGGTGATTACTAAATAGACGGCTACTCAGTAACTAGTTACTTTTTCAAACAATGCGGAGTAACTAGCTACTTTGTATCCATTTTATACTATTTAGTTGTTTTCTTTTTAAATTACTTTTGAAATCATTGTTGAGTAAATAGTTTCTAGGTCCTTTTACTTATAGCCGTTGTTGAATAAATAATTATACTGTTACTCTTATAACCATTATGAGGACTAGTTATTTTTATAACCGTTGTCGAATAGTAAACTTCCGCCCCCGTTACTTTTAAAACCCATTGCTGAGTAACTGGATATTTGCATCTACATGACTTTTACATCCTTATTTCTATTAGCATATCTTTTTATCTGCCCATTTCCTCTCTGCATAACTTTAATAACCGTTGCTCAGTAACAGTTATTTTGTCACGGTTACTTTTATACCCGTTACTGAATAACGAGTTACTTTCTGTTCTCGTTAGTTTTGGCCATTCCCTAAAACATTGTATTGTTTGTGAGTACTTTATATTCTAAGATTGCTTCTTTACGTTCTGCGAGTTCTTTCACTTGTAAGATAGCTTTAGAAATCTATATTAAGTTGCTATGTAGTTATGGTGATATAAAAAGACCAAAAGAACAATTAACAAACCAAAAAAACTACGGAAAATTACAACTTGTATTATTTGAGGTAGAAACTAACGAGCAAAAATGTTTAGGGAGACTTGGAACTTCCGGATACTGCACCAGGCAGGAGTAGACATAAACTAACGTGGTTACATTGCGGTCATTTTTCGCCAGCATGTCTGTTGTTCGCGGCAAGAAGAGCTGTTGAGGTAATAGACTGCGGTTTTTTCTTGCAGACGTTCCCCTGCTGGTGAAGGGAGAAAGTACCGAGACAAAACACTGTCGCGCACTACTTAATGCGTTGTACAGCCGTTTCCAAAACATTTTCTTCGATTCGATTACCAATTACACAGAGGCGGGAAGCGGAGGAGTGTAATACGTAAGATATTTGTGGTTTTCGCAGAAGGCAATGGGCGACTGCGGTTTTTAGGTTTTATTTATTGGATTTTATGTAAACACTTTGTACTTAGTATACGCCAAACAAGCAGTTTGTTTACTTTCTCCATTAGCTTTTACACAGTGATTTCGGGTTTACCTTTCTAAACACGCACACGAGCGCACACACACACTAAAGCTGAATGCCTTAGCGAGCGTAGACCAGATCACTAATTCTCTTTTCTTTTTCTATGTACCCCATATCAGGTGGCGTATTTTCGCCTGCGGTGCCATAAGTAGTACAAACGGGCGTTAAGCACTACCCCCCCTGCCCCGTATTTAACGTGCACAGACATTCATTCGAGTGTTAAAAGAGTTGCAGAACTCAACGGAGCTGTTTCAAGTTAAAACCCATCAGTGAAGAACTGGCGTAAGGAACCTTAGTTTTATAGCTCTCAATGAGCGTGATCCTCTCATCGTCTCCGCTAATAAGCAAGTTTTCGAAACTTTATTTTGTGTATCACCGATTAGAGACGAACCTAGCGATACATGGCTCTTATAGAGACAAAAAGTGAACCTGTGTTATAAAACTAGCGTTTTCTGTTTCACAGGGTGATTATGCAAGTGTATTTGACAGCATAAATACATGCATGATGTATACATTTTTATTGCATGCAAATCCAATGTAGTTTATAGGTCATACATATTTCCCGTTTCAGCTGATTTTGCTGTCTCTATACGTCCTATATTGTATTGCACCCAAAAATTGGGTACCGAGATTTCACCGGAAGTATATGTTTTGAGGCCTCTGAATCCAAAAAAAAAAAAAAAAAAAAAAAAAAAAAAAAAAAAAAAAAAAAAAATATAAAAATGTCCGTGTGTGGGGGGGGGGGTGTGAGTGTGTGGGCAGCATAACTCTGAAACGAAAAGACCATAAAATACCAAACTTGGTATTTAAGTTTGGTATCTTCCGAGGGTGCAAAACGAAGATTTTCAAGAATATCCCCCACACCCAAAGTACCCTTTACATGTAACATTTTTCGAAAATTTTGATTTTCTCAAAAAAGACTAACGATTTTTATTAAAATACCTTATTAATGTTTAAGATATTTTTTATAACAAACGAAATGTAGGTATATCCTTAATTTTCTAGGAATAGCCTCTGAAGACATATTCATCCTAAATTACTTTTATATAACTTGACAAACTGTAAGAGATATACAAAAACTTAATACACACGCCCTCTCAAAAAAAAAAAAAAAAAAAAAAAAACTCTGTTAAATACACAATTTACGTCATACGCTTTTTTTTTTTTTTTAAAGAGTTAGCCGTTTTCGAGATATTCTGTAATATTGGTTTCAATTTTAAGCCACTTAAGCTTATCTCAAATGGGAAGACGTATTTTTCCTCGTTTCTTGTTTGTTTGTTCTTGGCAAGCAAAGATACTGGAACTTCGATTGTTTAACATAGCGACTTCTAAAGGGCGAGACTGCCGCTTTAGCCTGTGTATTTTCTTATTTCCCTCCTACTTACAAGGAAGCTAGTAATTCTGCCTATGTTTATTTTGATTAGCATGAGGGAGATAACTGATTAACGTTTTGAATAAAAGGTTTGTTTACCGAGCAGCTAGAGAACATCATGTGAATGAAACACATTAGATTTTTCCCCTTCTACTTACAATGGACGACTAATAATCACAATTTCTGCTAGTGTTTATATCGATTATCATGAATCGATAGAAGAATAAGCTTTTTAGCAATAATTAGTTACAGAAATGTAAAGAAAGTAATTTTAATGGGACACAGATTTTTATTTTATCTGTTCATAATATCAATTTTTCAAAATGTGCGTCACACCAACCTTGTTTACCTTATTCCATTTGCTTGGACCATCCTGAAGACGATGTTTCTTTCCTTGACACACTGGCCCTGAAAATTGTCTCGCAACCAGTATGCTTTTTACAGAGGACTCTAACCTCAAATTCTGCTCCTTTAGCTGATGCTGATAAGTTTCGTAACCATTACTTACATCCCTGTTAAGTCATTGGTTCAGCTCTCGGAAGCCGTTGCTGGGAAACCAGAAGGCGCCAGCAGGTGTGTTCTCACCTGACATGGTATTTGCTTTTGGTTCCTCGTCCGTTACTTTTTATCGCGCTGAGAAAATGTCAGCCAACAGGGTGAGGGAAATTTGCCAGCTGGAATAGATACACTGCACTGAATAATGCATCATACCTATAGCTGACTTAGGGCTTCCAAAATATATACATCTGATGTATTACATTTACATGAGCTTCTATACTGACTTTTATAAAAGCTAAGCCTGCTATTCACAATAAAGGATCTTGCAAAGATTATTCTTCGTTCCACACAATGCTAATCGTGATAAACATTAGCAGAATGTTTGTATTACTTAGTTCCTTACAAGTAGAAGGGAACCAAAGGAACGCGGTATGCTAAAGAGATAGTCAAATGTTTTAAAAGCTGTCGTTATGCGATTGTCATTTCAAATCGCTTATTTGCTTGGCCAGGAGTAGAACAAAAGAAAAACGGACACTTCCTGTCTGAGACAAGTATAAGTACTTTCCAATTGAAACCAATAACAAGAAATATCTCGGAAACGGTTACCTCTACAACAAAAACATAAAGCATATAAATTTTGTGTTTTGACGAGAGATATACATTTTTTGTGTCGCAAGTTTTTGTCTATCTCTTAGGTTACCAGTTATACAAAATTCAATAAAAGTCATCTAGAATAAAAAGGTCTTTAGAGGCATGTACCAGAAGATATACATTATATTTGGGATATAATAATCAAAATCGTTAGAGCTATTTTTGAGAAAATCAAAATTTTCGAAAAATTTTCCATGTAAAGAGTAGTTTATGGTAGGGGGGAGATTTTCTTGAAAATCTTCCTGTCGGCAACCTTGGAAGATACCAAACCTAAATACTAAGTTTGGTAGGTTTAATAAAAACCTATTCTTCTATCTGCTATCGAGGCACGGGCACTTAAAGGCGTTGTAAACAAAAGCACATGATACGGGAGCGCCTCATTGGCTGCTGGCAGCAGGGTTACCAGATCAAAAAATATATATTTCCCCCAAAGGAGTATAAAAATCACTAAATTGTTCAAATCTTTTACCAGTTCCCCCAAATGCTACTACTACCCTACTACTATTACTACTTCTTGTTAATAAAATGGCTTCAGCTATTTAATTACATGCTGAAATAGGTACCTGCCGATAGATTTATTTTGTACATTCGGCTTACCCTCCCCATATTTAGGACTAACACCCCTATGGGGCTTAAAAGCTGATATTGAGGAGTCAAAGACTGCCGGGGAGCATCGGCACGACGCCACATAGTGGAGAACCTGGAACGGGTGGTCAGCCCGTAGCCCAGCCATGTGAAGAAGAAGATGATGATATGAAACGCAAGCGAAATGGATGATAGGAAAAGTGATGAGGGAGCAATTGGTGGAATGAGTGGCGGGGGAAACCGGAAGACCGGAGTAAGCCCACCCAAACGCTGTTTTTTCCACCACAAATCCCACATGCGAGCGCCAGGTGGCAGGAGAGCAGTCTAACCACTCGAGTACCGATAGACGTCTAATCATATTGGATCTTCATCTTGTTTTTAAAGATATATATATTTTAAAAAATATTAAATCCTTATGTTTGCAACAAATGGAATCTTTCAGTTTTAGATACCTGAAAGTTTTGATGAAAGTTTTCCTATAATTTCATAACTTTCTGGCATGTTGTGCTGCTTGTGCCAAGATATTGGCTGCCTCGACGCCTCACTGCATATACATTACAATCAGGGTTAGCAGATCAAAAATGTATATTTCCCTCAAAAGAGTACAAAAATCCCCCAAAGGGCCCTATGTTACTACCAATTAGCTCAAATACCACCACCATAACCACTTGTTGTGAATGACAGTTATATTATCAGGCTGAAATAGGCATCTATAGATATCTATAAAAATATTGGATCTGCATCTTGTTTTTAAAGATACTTGTGTGTATTTTTCAAAATCTTAAATCCTTAAGCTTACAGAAATGGAATCAATCGTTTTTCATACCTGAAGGTTCAGGGTCTGTTGTTGAGTCGACATAAAACGGATTAAATCTTGCAACCGCGTCACCTTGATAGAAATTGTTAATAGCTTCATTCATTTACATGGTCGGTATCGTGATAACATCGAATTTCTTCATAAACATTGCAACTCTGTCACGGTGTTTATTTATTTTTGCGAAAAAAACATGCCTTCCCTCCCCCAAAAAAAAAAACACCCCGTTGTTTCACTGAATTCCCCCATCTTTCCCCAAAACGTCCCGCGCAGACACCTGACACAATATACTCTGCTAAGCAGCAACGGCCACGTTATTGTTGAGTTGACATAAAAACATTAAATCCTCAGCAGACATGTGCGCGTCACCTTGATAGAAGTTATTGATAGCTTTATTCAAATCTGAGAGGGGATTCACATTGTCGGTATGGTGACAAAAGTCGAATTTCTTAATAATCGTGCAACTCTTGTGACACAGTTTTTATTTTTGCAAAGCAAATATAACCCCCAAAACACTTCATTGTTTCACAGAATTCCCCCAGCAATATCCCTCACTACTACTCTTCCCAAAAGCGAGAACCTGAATGTCATTCCCGGTACGGCGTCGGGAATTTTTCCCCGCTGTGAGACCTGGTCCGGGGTGCACTCAGTATTTTGAGGTTCTTGTGGGGGGGCCAATTGAGGAGCTACTTGATTGAGAAGAAGCGGCTCCAGATCGAGGAGGAGACCGGATCAACTGATCACGTCTCACCCTCCAGCACTGTACCCCATTCATGACCCTTTCGGGCCGAGATGGGGGATGCAGCGGCGGAGCGGTAGGCCAAGGTCCCTTGTGGACTGTCGTGTTTTTTTGTTTTTTTTTTATTGATGATGGGGGGAAAAGGCAACTGACGTCCTAACCCCAGGCAAGCCCGGGAGTGTGAGACTCCTCACCTTGGACTCGAACCAGGATGGCACTACTCACAAAAAAAAAACCCACCGGAAGTAGGAGGCCCATGCCTCTCTGTTGCAGTACCGCATAAAGCACCTGCGCTTTTCATGATGAATGCTGCCTGCCAGTAGCAGTAACAGCGAGTGATACTATGGTTAGCCAGTGGACACACATGACTTACACCCTGAGTGCCCCTCTGGAGAAGTGGTTGGTGAAAATGGAGTTGCGTTACTACTATTCCCAAAAACTTTCCCCACAGAGAATAAATCCCCACCCCCTCCATGGCAAACTGAGCAGTCTAACTACAACTTTTCTCACTTACAGTATCTCGTCCCTTCCTCTACATAAAACAGTTTGGTTCAGATTGTAACATTATGTAGTTATTCTTGTGCAGAGAAATGTTAAAATAAATCATTGTAACAGTTTAATTTTGTGTTCGCTCAGATTTAATAATTTATTTGAATTAACTGAACAGTTATAGCAAATTGTTTATGAAGGTATGCGCAGACGCTGTAGTTGATTTCCGGATAAGCCATTATACTCCTTGCCATGTGCTGAGAAATATTTCTTTTAAGAGTGTCAAGGCTGAGAATCTTCCACCAATGTGGAGAAACAAAACGCGGAAATTGAACAGAAGACAATTGTGTTAAATGTTAAAACATTCTGTGAAAAATACCCACCTTTAATCGACACTGAATGTAGTTATCTATTGTTAAGCAGCAATTGTACTATTGAGATATATAATTATTCCTTGGATTGCTTGTGCTGCGTTTGTTTCCTGTTGTATTTTCAATCCAACAGTAGTGGTAGTAAGTGGGGCATAGGGCATCGCTAGGATATTTCCTTGATGGTATTTGAATTTCTAGTTCGTAAGTTCGTCGCAATGCGCCATGGTGACGAGGGATCAACTCGATGCCCATAGATGGCACAAAATCACGACTTGCGGACGCGAAATGACGGAATTTTGCCTAGGAACCCTCCTGTTTCAAGGTATGGGGTTCTTTTACGTGTAAATAAAATCATACCGGACCACCGACTTTACTTCCCTTCCAAAGGAAGCCATGCTAAGAATTTTTGCGTCCAGGTTTGCGATCTTGGGTTTTAGAGGCTAGCGCGGTAAACACTATTTAGTTATCACTTACATTTGTCTTCTATTAGTATTATATGTTAGAAATTTAGGATATAAGGCAAAATATATGAATAAGATATACAAAGTGTTTAAAAACAAATGGTCCCTAAGCTACTGAATGTAGCAACTCCCTCTCGCCAGTATAGTTTTCTCCAAACATGATGGCCCTCCTTACCATTGGGCAATAACCATTAGCAAATAAAAGACGAACCTGTACTAAGGTGAGATGCAACATAGTAAAATCTGTTACGGGTATTTGAGTAATTAATAGGAATTGGTATATTAATGTATTTTTGTTATCAATTAGATTAGTAGGAGAATCATAATTTTATCATTAATAACAAATACACTTACAGATCGATATGTAATTGACGGCCCAATACTTCTGAACAATTTTACCGCTTGCAAGTCGAGAATCGCACTTCAGTTATGGCACCAGTACGTGGAAGACCTGGCAACATCGAAGGTTGCTTTCCAACCACAAACTTTGGAAGAAGAGTGGTACAGGGTCATCATGTTCTGAAAAATATTGTTACAAAATTGCCGTCAATCCTCTATGTAGTACTTTCAACGCTTACTGGGGGGGGGGGGTTGTGTATAGAAACCCATTTTAAACAATTTGTATAAAATTAAATAATGAATAAGAATTAACCCCGAGTTGAAATATTTTTAAAAAATCAATGTTATATTAATAGATTAAAGAGCAGCAATTGGAATTAAATTTATTACTTCATACTATTTTTAGCAAGGGGATTTCAACCCCCCCCCCCTCCCGACAATGTTTTTGCCCCTTAGCACAATTCATAGTCTCCTGTACACAAGGCACAAAAAGAAACCGGCAGTCTTGTTCCGTACATCGCATTCCTTACCGTTTGTAGGGTACTTTATTACGTCATGTTTTTATTTTATTGGCTGATACTGTCACCTTGCAGGTGGGTGTTCTATATCGAACCAATAGAGCATACCTATGCTGGGTTTGTCAACTCATTCGCTAATAGGAATAGCCACCTTACTCAATTGGAAGTGAGAGTAGGTAACGTGTACTACAACAGTAAGCTACAACCTCTCCTGCTTGCCCAATTAGAGTGACGGAGCGGCCAGCGGATATCAGAAGACACGCCCTATAAATTCCCTACAGACAATCAGAAATTCGATGTCTAATACTATTTGTGCTCTGTATATGTGTTCATGAAGTGCTAAAACCTTTGTCAACAGTGAGTCCTAGGTATCGATTGGAAGTTCTGCACTTGTGTTTAGTAAACATGAGCTAGCCCCTTTCCAAAACAAATCTGATATCCTCCATTCACAAGACTTTCTCTATTTGCTCTGCAAAAAAACTATTCTTACAAAAGTTTATTTTTCTATCTACACCATGGTATTCGAGATAAACATTAATCTTGTTCCTTGTAAGTATAAGGGAATACACTAGTGCGTTATATCTGATTATTTATTTTTTTATTAATTACGTTTTTAATATATTCATATTTGCTCCGGTTGGTTGGCTTCTTTGGTCGAGAAAGTATCTCTTAATAGGGCGTGAGCGGTAAAAGGAAACTATTTTAAAGATAACGCATTTTTAACTTTTAGTTTGAGTATTTTATTTAAAACTGTTATCTAGAATATTCATAATTTACATTATAATTCTCTGCGATCCTATCTGCAACTGTATTATACGCATTCACTTATAATTGAAATGTAGATGTCCGTTTCACATTTTTTACTAACCATTAAGACCGAACTGTGGAGAATAACTGAATGTACTGCTACCTAAATACGAACGTAAATACACATTACTAGATTAATATTTAGTCAGAAGACCCTTGTAACTTTCACAATCTCATTACGCCCTCAAGCTTACGTTGTCTTTTTTTAGTTCAAGGACATTTTTTTATACATTTCACCCCAGCTCCCTTGCTATTGTCCACAAAAACCTTGCGAAAGATTTCTCTTTTATGATCCATGTGCAATTTCATCCATCTCGCCACTCTTAACTAAGGTTATGTTAACATTCTCTAATAATATACTCTCGGTTTTATTGTTAAACATATTTATTTACATTGAGGTATGATGAGTGTGTTAACGGCGGGGGACACCTCGACAACTGCGACCAAGTGCTGGTCTATTGCGGTCTATCACCCCCCTCCGGGGAAGGGATGACAGGAGGGGAAACCACAGACCAGGACACAGGAAAATTACTGAGCTAAGCGCAAAGACGCACGGAAGTCTCTAACTGATTCACTAGATGGCAGCCTTGGCGCGCCACGGAGGCCGGAAGGAGGCACATAGCCTCAACCAGCGCTACCAGGTCGAAGAGAGTTACACTCAGATCAACAACTGTGCAATCTGCCTGCAATGCCTCAAGCCACACCTGAAAGATGAAGGGAATTGAAATGTAGGGATGAAAGGAAAAGGAACCGTGATAGATATACAGCGCACCAGTATTCGCATAACCTGCCCCAGGAAAACGCCGGAAATATCAGGGCCAGAGTACGCGGTCAACAGGGAGCGAACCCGGACCTCCCGAATGCCAGACAAAACGCCTGAGCCACCTGGATCGGCATTTATTTACATTATTTTCCTATTAATTATTTACATCATTAATGTTGCCTCACTAGGCTAAAGCGATGGTCAACTCTTTTAAAAGCTGGCACTATGCTCCCAAAGTTCAGACTATTGCTCACCGGTTGTCTATATTCTAGAAATGTAGAGAACTTGTACTTTACAAGAAGGTCGAGATCACTGCTCCTGTTTCCGTTTGCGGAGACTACAATGAGAGAATGTAGTTGTGCAGTTATTTGGTTGTAAGGTGCTGCACCTGTGTGGTGACCCCAGAGAAGAAAGGAGTTATTCTTATAGCTGACATCACCTCAAGTGTCCTAAGGGTACGGCACAGACTCTCTCCAGCCCACGGTAACAGTGACAGCCCTTCACTTTCAACAAGTAACAAATGTCACACCTATGTGTAACTTTCATAGTGGCTTCAACATCCTTCAATGAAGATGTTGAAGAAAATCTCACAACCGCTGACTAACCTTTACATGGAGAGCGTTGTTCATCTTTTTATTTTCTCAGAAATGGTTAATGATAAACTAAGAGCTGTAGTTTTCCTGATGACGTATTAAGTTTTCTTGGGTTTCTAACGTTTCGAAGATGACAATCAACTTCGTCTTCAGGGTAACATGCGAACCAATCAGATACTAGCTTCACTCGGTCACTATAATATGCGAATCTGGTCTTTCATATTATCAGTTTACCCAGTTTATGGCTAATGATGGTTATTAAAAATCTTATGTGTTCCATTCATATGACTTTCTCTACACCTCGGTAACACATTATTGTTAAAAAGTGTATTCTTCTATCTACTTCATGTTAATCGAGATAAACATTAGCTGAAATTATCTTATTACTGGCTTCCTTGTAATACAAGGGAAATAGGGCAGTACCCTATGCTTAAGGGTAGTGAAATATTTTAAACCCTGGTTGCTATGTGCTTGAAACCTATTTTTTTGCATTGCAGAAGTTGACAAATTACAATATGTGAAAAATTAAAGTATTTTAAAGCTAAAAACAATAACAAATTTATATGATATTGTGTTTTAACAAGATCTGCATTTTTATGGAGTAGCTTTTGTCTATCTCTTACAATTTACCAGTTATGCAAAATTCAGTAAAATGCACTTAGAATAAAAAGGTCTTCAGAAGCTATTCCCAAAAAAATTAAGATAATACATTTTATTTTTCATTTAAATATCTTTAATAGATAGAATGTTAATTAAAATAGTTAGAGCCGTTTTGCGAAATTAAAATTTTTGAAAAACGTTCTAAATGAAGGGTAGTTTGGAGTAGGGGATTTTCTTGAAAATGTTCATCTCTTTATCTTCCAAATATGGTAATTTTAAATACGAATTTTGGTATTTAATGGATTTTACGTTTTTGAGTTATGTTGTTTACAGACACATGCACGCACGGACCTTTTTCTAAAAATGCTTTTTTTAACCTAGACTTCCTCAAGAAGTTCTTCTTTTGGAATATTAGTATCGAGAGTTTCTAATGGAATAAAATGCCTTCTCTACATGCTATATACTCTGTACATACGTGCTACAGAAGGTAAAAATGTATTACGCGAACAATATAACCCACTAAACAAACCTTTTATATCAATTTTTTGTGGCATTTGATTTGAGACATATTCGTTATTATATGAAATTTCCAATTTGGAAACATTTAACTATTAGCTTGAAGCAGTTCGCGTTTAAAAATGTTTTGAAAATTATAAAGTCTATAGCTATAAAACACATGAATCCACCGCATTGGATTTTGCCTGTAACATATGCCATCACTTTCAACCCAAAATTAGACCTATATCATCATTAACCAGGAAAATACGGAACATTACTTTTTGAAGGCACAGTATTTATTCTAATACCATTTATCAGTTCCTTGCAGAAGAAATACAATTTGAAGCTAACCTTCATGCACAATTAACTCGTCTTACTTTGATAACTTAAAAACATAGTTTACGATAAATTTAAGCAAGGACTTCCACATGTGTTAAACATAACCTTTGAAAACTGAAATAGATTCAGACTGAGATTTCAGTCACGCTTAAGGTCATCCGGTCTTACGGCCGCAAAAAATATCCGGTGCTCCAGAATAGGTTACGCAAAACCAGCAGGACCACCTTATGGGTAATACTGCTACCATTCAACAGTTGGATGAGCGTTGAATGCTTGTACGTGATAATAGAAATATCTACAGAGATATGTGAATAAGCCTATATGTTTAACTCTAGTCTGGTGTTCAAGGCGAAAATTCAAACTTAATGCGTGCAGAAAATAAAAATATGTACAAAAATCTGACGTGTTCCATTCACATGACTTTCTCTATATCTCTGCAACAAATTATTGCTAAAAAGCTTATGCTTCTATTTACTTCATGCTAATCGAGAAAAAATTAGCAGAAATAGTCTTATTGCTTGCTTCCTTGTAAGAAGAAGCGAAATAAGGGAGTGCCATAGGTTCAAGTGATTGTCAAAAGCTGGTTGCTATGTGACTGAAGTACCTTTGTTGGTATGGACACGAGTTGACAAATTCCTGTATGAGGAAAGTGTAAATTTTTCCAAGCTGAAACCAAAAGCAAGGAATATCTAAAAAACGATCAACTCCACGAAAAAAAAGTATATAACATAAATTGTGTGTTTTAAAGTGATCTACATTTTTGTGTGGCAAGTTTTTGTCCATCTCTTATGCAAAATTCCGTAAAATTGATCCAGAATAAATTAGTCTTCAGAGGGTATTCCCAGAAAATTCAAGATGTACATTTTATTTCTCAGGTAAATATCTTTGTTATACAATAATTTAATCAAAATCGTTAGAGCCATTTTTAAGGAAATCAAAATTTTCTAAAGAGTTCCATGTAAAGGGTAGTTGGGGGTGGGGGATTTTCTTGAAAATCATCGTGCTGCATCCTTGGAGGATACCAATCTTAAATACCAAGTTTGGTATTTAACGGCCTTTTTGTTTTGGAGCTATGTTGTCCACACGCGGATCTTTTTCTGAAAATGATTTTTTTTTTGGATTCAGGGGGACCCAAAACATGTATTTCTGGTGAAATCACGGTATCGACTTTTTGGGTGGAATGCAATACCTTCTCTATACACTATGTACATAGTACGTGTAGAGAAAGTAAAAATTAGTGGGCCGTTCTACTAGACCACATTTTCTTTCGCAAGACTACTACACTCAGCTGGGTCCAACATTGGATTCCATCCACACAGTCTATGACTGACTGGAAACATAAATCCTAATATGAACCAATGAGTGGTATTACATTCGATTGTAAATAAAGATAATGAATTCTGCCCCGATTCAATCAACAAAAGATTCGATCTTGTAGAGGGAGGTATTTTGGGAAATGGGTTGTCCAGCATTTGAATGTATTGCAACCGGAATATTAATGTCTAATATTTGATCTGAAATTGACATGGAAATGGAATCCAATATGAACGTTGCCATCAAAAAGGAACATGGCACTGCGGCACATACCTCAAAGGATAGAATCCTTTCGATGGAAAAATAATCGTGAAAGGTGGCTCTTTTTTTGAATGTCATTAATTAATCCACAAGTTCATAAGCATCTAAATACCAGTATAATGGTATCAATAATAAATACGTATTTAGATTAATTGTTTTTTTTTTCACACAAGCCGTGTGTAGGACAGGAGTTGAATAGGTAGTCAGACTGAAAAATTCAATGCCACAGCCGGGATTTGAACCACGGATCTCCCGATGTCTAGCCGGTTGCTCTGCTCAACTGACTCGCATGTTTCCCGGTAAACCACAAGGTGATCTCAAATTATTTTGAGATGACAACCTCAATGGCGACTTACAATGTTGTATATACTTTAAGTCCCAGGTTATCAATTGACCATAACAGTTGGCTATACTATGAATCCTGGGTCTAAGGTATTTACAACATTGAGGTTGAAATCTCAATAATTTGAGAGATCACCTTGTGGTTTACCAGGAAACGTGGGATTCAATACTATGCCGGTAGCTTAGTGACAGAGCAACCGGCTAGAGATCGGGAGATCTGTGGTTCAAATCTCGGCTCTGGCATTGATTTTTTTCAGTCTGACTCAACCTATACAATTACACATTTATTTTAACACTTGTTGTATTGATGTTATGTTTGTGATATTCAAAAAGTTTAAATACACTAATTAAATCGTTTTTGTACATTTTTAATTTAATATTTCATACATTTGAAAACAATTATTTTAAGCATCTAACATAATTTAATATGCAAACCTTTCCATTTAAACTATGAGTAGAAAAATGTAAAAACCTAAAATGTATTATGGTTTATAAATCACTTTATTTTTGTAGTTTTTTTCTCTTTTATTGTTGAACATTTTTTATAATTTGTTCTCATAGCTTAATTTTATATAACTATTATAACGCATGACAAAATATTTTTTGTAATACTCACTTATTACATTTTTTGTTAAAAACCTCCAAATGTATATTGTTCTGTGCCACTTGGCAAACTCATTTATGAGTCAGACTAATAGATAAATAAAAAAAAAGATCATGGTACCTCTGTTCTATTTGGAGAATATAACAAATATTAGCGTTATATTCAAATGTGGCCCGCAATTGTGCCTATGGTTTCTAATCTGGCCCTCATGCTCCTGTAAGTTGGAAACCCCAACTGGTCTACACGTTGACTCGACGGCGAGTATAGTGGACAAGCAGGTAAATAAATAAGGACGGTGCACCCAAACAGAATGCAACTAGGAACATGATATCCATTTACCTACCTGCCGTAGTGACCAGTATTATTTATCTAAAATAACGGAGCTAAGCAAGCAAAGTATTGGCAATTAAATACTTTGTTATGGGAATAACTAAGAGTTGCATTTCTCAGTTTCAGACACTCCGCTTTGCGTGATTTGTTTACGTTGGAAGACTACACAGGATCAAAAAGAAACATATTAACATTTCGGTAGTAATAGCTTCTGCTAAAACTGGAAGAGATAATAGTAATAAACGTGCAATAATTCCAATGATCAAACGAATCGAGGCATTTGAGCTTGAGTTATAAGTTGTTTTATATTTATCATAGCGGTAAAAAAATTTGCAGCTCCTATAATTATTGATAAACCTGCAAGGTGTAATGAGAAAAGTCTACCGTGGGCATATAGCCGTATAATATCTATACCCACGTAACCTTATGATCACATAAACTTCTAATGTTTAGATATAGGGATTAAAAACGCCGGTAGACTATAGAACTGTCGTCAAGTTTAAGCCTTGGAGAGGAATGAATGAAGCAAGGATGACTATTATCGTGGATGGGGCCCCGTCACTGGGGCGAGGAACTTTTTGGACTCACGGACTCCTGGGCGGGGGGGATCAGGGAAAATCCAGATGTCGCTGGACGCAGGCATGGAATCCCTAGCGTTTTCAGATAGAAAAAATCCAAAGGAGCGCTTCACCCGAAGAATCCCAGGGTCTGATCCTGACCGGGAGTCCCCCGCAACGACCACAGGAAGAAACATTTACAGACCGTACAACCATCACTCAGCTTCAACCTTTAAACAACGAAGTGATAGGGACAGGAAATGATAGGCAGGAAAGTTGTGGTAGAGGATAAACCAACCCAGTATTCACCTGCCGACCTGGGGAAACCACGAAAAACTCATGAGCCAGAGTAGCCGATCGAACTTGGGACCTTCCTTGGTTGTATAAGAGAAAAATTCGTGCATTCGTCCACCGAACTGGATGGCCGGTACAACGGAAGCAAATGTGGGACCTCTGATGCTACCTACCGTCTGAGTCACCCCTTAATCCAATCCATCAGCCGCTCTTGAGAGAAATGATCAAATACAAACTTAAACGAAGATTTGAAACATCGATTTTTGGCTTACTAGTAATCCAATAAATGTCTGAACATCAATAATTCCGTTCATTCGTTTAAAATAAAAAGAAATTATCACAAAAATTCCTAATACAGAAATATCTTGCTACAAATTACGTGTATGAACTATTTGTTTCATTATAGCTTTTCATTAAAGCTCTCTGGACCTTTTTTTTTTCTAAAGATTTCTAAGTTAATGGAGCTTAAAGTTACCCGACATTCGTCCTCTCAGGATAAGGGAAAAATCCGAAAAAATTTATCCGAGTAACTCAACTTAAGCGAGATTCGAACTTACGACCTCCCCATACTACCGAGTAGTACAGTCTACAGTCAGTCTGGGTAGCTCAACTGGCTAGGCGCTGGCCTTCTGATCTCAAGGTCACGGGTTCAAATCCGGCTCAGATCGAACTTAAAAACGTCCACACCATGTAATTAGATTTACTTGTTCCTGGGGGACAAAATTCCGGCACACTGGTGGCGCTGATATGATCTTGGCAATTGACAGCGTATTCTTTTCTGTTTTACAGCTTACAAAACACAACCTAAAGGTTGTGGGTTCAAGCCCAGCGGAGGGAGTAAAAGTCCGTCTGAAGGGAAGTAAAGCAGTTGGTCCTGTGTCGTAGATTTACGGACTATAAATTATTGTAAAGTTTATTTAATTTAAACAAAAAGAAACTCTGTTTAAAATTACTTAAATCTACTTAATTTAATAATTTAAATACAAAACTCTTTAACTTATCCAATGAATAAAATGTTCCATGTATAGAACCTCAAGCATAATAAAGAGGCCTCTGAGCAAAATTAAGCGGTCTTTCACGCCCAGTATAAAATGGGACGATGAGAACCTCAGCAGTTAAAGAGCCTCCATAAATAAATAAAACCAAAGCGCGTGTTTGCCAATATCAAGTAGTATTTTGTTTCGTGATTCCTTTCGAATTGTAATAGAATTTGATTTACTTGCTATTTCGGTCAAAGTAACCTCACTAGAAAACACATTTTATGACTCATTATAAGCTTTATTTCAAGGTCACACTACAATGAGTAGCTTGTTTCGGAAACGTGGTATTTTAATTACGTCTGTGTTAAACACTGAATAAACAGAATAACAATAATTTCAAGGTACAACTGATAACAGCAGCAAAATTAGTCGTCCTTGGTGCAGGTGATGTGTTTTCATGACATGATGTCATATCCTTGCTTGCCACTTAACTACTGGTGCTGACTTCAACCATCCGTGTCGTAAGGTCGTCCCAGAAGTGCTTGCCCAATTTTCGAAAAACGTTCCATGTAACGTTTGGGGTTGAGGAATTTTTCTGAAAATCTTCGTGTCACATCCTTGGAAGATACTGAAATTAAATATCAAGTTTGGTACTTAACCGACTTTGCGTTTAACTTTATCTACACGTATTATGTACATAGTATACAGAGAAGGTATTGAATTGTACCCAAAGATTCGCTACCGATATTCCTCCAATAATATATGTTTTGAGACCCCCAAAAAAGTTTTAGATAAATATCTCTGTCTGTGTGTGCAGCATTGCTCGAAAACGAAAAGTCCGTTAAAACCAAACTTGATATTTAAGCTCAGTATTTCCCATGCGAAAATTTTGATTTTCTCAAAAAATCTCTTATATTTAAGATATTTACATGACAAAATGCATATCTTGAGTTTTCTGGGAATAGGCTCTGAAGACTTCTTTGTTCTGGATAATTTATTTTGAATTTTGCATAACTATTAACTGTAAGAAATAGACAAAAACTGACCACACAAAAAATGCAGAGCTTCTTAAAATACAAAACTTATATCATATACATTTTTTTTCTGAGTTGATCATTTTCGAGATATTTTTTGTCATTGGTTTTAGTTTTAAAATACCTTTCTCATACAGGAAGTTATCAACTCCTAGCCAGCAAAGAAACGGATTTCAGTCCCATAGCAACCACATTTTAAACCATTTGACTGTCGTTTTAGCCTAGAGTATTCCTTTATTTCCCTACTACTTATAAGGAACTAAGTAATAAGACCATCGATGAGCATGCAGTAGATAAAAGAATAAGCTAATTAACAACATTTGTTATAAAGATGTGGAGAAACTCATGTAATGGTACACGTCAGATTTTTTAGTTGTGCTAAGCATACACGTGTACACACACCCTCACACATGGACCTTTTTATTTTATCTCCATATGTACAATGTACATAGGGATAGAGAGGTATTGTATTCTACCCAAAAATTCGATACCGAGATTTCACCGGAAATACATGTTTTAGGACCCCCTGTATCCATAAAAAGCATTTTCAGAAAAAGGTCCCTGTGTGTGTGTGTGTGTGTGTGTGTGTGTGTGTGTGTGTGTCCGTGTGTCTGTGAACACGATAACTCAAAAACAAATAGTAGCTAAAATACCAAACTTGGTATTTAAGTTCAGTGTCTTCCAGGGATGCGACACGAAGATTTTGAGAAAAATCCCCCTACCCCAAACTACCCTTTACATGGAACTTTTTTTCGAATATTTTGATTTTCTTAAAAATGGCTCTAACGATTTTTATCAAAACATCATATATTAAAGATATTTACCTGACAAATAAAATGTATATCTTGAATTTTCTGGGAATAGATTCTGAAGACCTGTTTATTCTGGATGAATTTTGCTTAATTTGACATAACTAGTAAACCGTAAGAAATGACAAAAACTTACTATATAAAAAATGTAGGTATTTTTAAAATACACAAGTTTTATCATATACATTTTTCTCGTGGAGCTTACCGTTTTTGAGGTATTCATTGTTATTAGTTTCAGTTGTGAAGTACTTATACTTTTCTCAAACGGGAGTGTCCGTTTTTCTTTTGTTCTACTCCTGGCCAAGAAAAGAAGCGATTTGTATGACAATCGCGGCGACAGCTTTTAAAACATTTGACTATTGGTTTAGCCTATTGTATTCCCTTATTTTTTTTCCTACTTATAAGGAACTAAGCAATAAGATCATTGTGCTAATGAGTGCCTCGATTTGCAAGGTGCAGAAAGAAGAATTATCTTATGTAAGAAGTTTGTGGAATAGCTAGAGAAAGTCATGTGAGTGTAGCACATCAGATTTTTCTAAAAGTTTTTGTTTTTACTCTGGGGTTCTCAAAACATTTATCTATTTCCGGGGACGTACGTGCATTGTACGTACGTGCTATAGAAAGTAATAATGGTTTTATAAGAATGGTTGGGAAGGTCGAGTGAATGAAACACATGAGTTATTTTGCTTTTGATAGGAAAATGTTGGTGTTAATCACGGTTGTGCCCGACCTTCTGAAGGGCTGCAGATGTTGAAACAGGGCACAGATGACCTCGAGAAGTATCTATTAACTGTTTTAAATGCTTCGTGATGCAGTGAAAATGTAACGCAGCCCTGAACCCGCTCCTCTCTGATCAAGATCGAACTGTGAAAGTGATCTTGATGACGTGTAAAACATGGCTACCTCTGACCTACCTTAGCAGATATCCGTGTCTGCATTGCATAGTGTTTCTGTGTATATGTCTGCATAACAGTTTGTTACGGCTTACCTGTTTTCAGTAAAAGTTGAAATATTTACAGAGCTTGATACCAGTTTTAGTTCTCCCTCTTTATTTAAAACTTCCTCTATCTCTAATCTAAGATACAGACATGTGATGACTTTCTCCATTTTTTACTTTCTCTATACGTACTATGTACATAGTGTATAGAGAAGGTACCTATTGTAATGCACCCAAAAATTCGATACCCAAATTTCGCCGGAAATACATGTTTTAAGACTCCCTACCCTTTCTATGGGCAGCATACCTCAAAAACAAAAATATCGTTAAATACCAAACTTGGTATTTAATCTGCCAAGGATGCGACACGAAGGTTTTGAAGAAAATCCCCCCAACCCAAACTACCCTTCACATGGACAAATTTTCGAAAATTTTGATTTTCTAAAAAAATTGCTAACGATTTTAATTAAAATATCGTATATTAAACATATATATATACCTGAAAAATGATATGTATATCTTGAATTTTCTGGGTATACCCTCTGAAGGCTACTTTATTCTGGATGAATTCAACGGAATTGTGTACAACTGGTAAACCGTAAACGATAGACAAAAACCTACCACACAAAAATTGTAGAGCACATTAAAACACACAGTTTGTTATACACATTTTTTCGTGAAGTTGATCGTTTTTTAGATATTCCTTGTTTTTGGTTACAGCCTTGAAAAACTTACTTTTCTCATACAGGAATTTGTGAACTCGTTTCCATACAAAGGAACATAGCAACCAGCTTTTGACTATCACTTTAACCTATAGTTCTCCCTTTTTTCGCTTCTACTTACAAGGAAGCAAGTAATAAGACTGTTTCTATTAATTTTTTCTCGATTAACATGAAGTAAATAGAAGCATAAGCTTTTTAACAATAATTTGTTCCGGAGATGTAGAGAAAGTCATGTGAATGGAACTCATAAGATTTTTTCATATAGGTACCTAAGGTCGCGGTTCAAACGATGGCTTTTTTTTTTTCGGGCGTAAAAATCCTTAGCGTGGCTTCCTTCGAGAGGGAGGTACAGCCGTTGATCCCGTGTCGTAGATTTACAGCATGTAAAAGAACCTCAAGGCTTCCCCAATTATCGCGCTCGCTAAAGTGTCTCGCTTTAGTGCTTCGTGCCACAGGGGATCGTGGGTTCGAGTCTCGGTTTGGGTTTGGGTGTTTATATGTTTGTGAAATTTGTACATGTGTGTGTATTGGAAGAGAAAAACGGTAATCTAACAGTAAACACAGTAAATGCTGTATACAGCGCCGGATTCCCAACCAGACTTGATAAAAGAGGCCTCTGAGCAAAATTATGCGGTATTTCACGCCCAGTATAGAATGGGACATTGAGAACCACATCATCTATTCAGCAAACAAAGTATTCTTACAAAGAAAGCTTCATATTAACCAAGATAAACATTACTAGAAATTGTCTTATTACTTAGCTACTTATAAGTAGAAGACTAAAATCATAGACAAATCTTTTAAAAGCTGTCGCTATATGATTTTCATTGAAATTCGATTTTCTTTCCTTGCTCAGGAGTAAAACAAAAGAGGTATGAAAGAGATATATTTCCGTTTCAGAAAGGTATAAGTAGTTTAAAATTGGAACTTGCTCCACAACAAAAATGTATATGAAATAAATTTTGTGATATAACTATATCTAATTTTATTTATTTATTGTTTTGTAGTTTTTGTTTACTGGTAGTACAAAAGTCAGCCGAAAATGTATCTGAAATAAATTATGTGTTTAACTAGGTAGATCTAATTTTATTTATTGATTGATTTGTAGTAAGGTTTTGCCTATCTCTTACGGTTTACTAGTTATGTCAAAGTCATCCGGAATGAAGAGGTCTTTAAGGCTTTATTCAGAAAATACAACGTGTACGTTTTATTTTTATGTGAATATCTTTATTAAACGGTATTTTAATCAAAACCGTCAACGCCATTTGTGATAAAGTTAAAATGTTCTAAAATGTGTTCATGTAAACAGTAGTGGAAGTGGAAATATAAGTTTTAAGCCCCTTTAATGGATTGTGTAAACCCTATATTATACTTAAATGCGTTTGGTGGTAATGGTGAATAGAAGTAGGTAAATGTATTGATTCTCAATTATTTCACTGAGTAAGGTAAGGTTTAGGCACCATTTTATATAAATGCAACATTTTACCCGTCACATAATCTTGCATCATTAAACATCGTGGTTCAATGGTCTCACTGCTGAGTATTATGGTTCAGTGATTGTGTATCAACCGAATAATTCAGTCATAGTTATAAATACCTCATTGAGATTGAAAACTCATTTTTATTTGTCCATACTATTGTATCGCATCACTCATGGTTTATTTTGTTTTTACCATCTATGGAGTTACTTACATATTTGGCTATATTCAGTAGGACATGCTATGATGGATCATTTGCTGTAGCTATTGCTTTATAGTGAAGATTTGTTTAATGTTGCTTTAATTCGCGAGAGTACAGTACAGTAGGTGCATTGTGTGCAAAATAGATGGCCTAAGTAAGCCCTGGGGACCTGGTAAATGAAGGAAAATGTGACGTCTCCCCATTCCACCTGAGGTTGTTTTCAAGACTGTTGTTCATCACGAAATGCACAACAGTGGTGGAACTAACTGGATGAGTGGTCGAGAACCAGAATATATCTTGCAGGTTTTCTTCCTCAAATGAGGCCTTGCAAGACTTTTTTTTTTTAAACATATAGTAGAACGGTGACACCTTTTTCTCGACACCGATTCATTAATCCAAAAGTCGTTCAGAATGAATTTTCTGGGAATAGCCTCTGAAGAGCTGTTCAAGATATACATTATATTGTCATGTAAATATCTTTCATAGACGACATATTAAATAAAATTGTTAGAGCTATTTGTTGAGAATTGCAAAATTTTCGAACTTGTTGGGTAGTTTGGGGTGAGGAAATTTGAAAATCTTCGTGCAAATAAAATGTATTTTTTGAATTTTCTGGGAAAAGCCTATGAAGACTTCATTCCGGATGATTTTGTATAACTAATAAACAGTAAAATGACAGACAAAAACTTACTACAGAAAAGTGTAGATCTCGTTAAAACTCACACTTTATGCCATATACTTTGTTCGTGGAATTGACTATTTCCGAGATATTCCTTGTTATTTGGTTCCAGATATAAAATACTTAAACTTTTCTTACACGGGAAAGCTGTAAAGAAACCATGCAAAGAAACGAATTTCAATCAAAGACAACCAGATTTAAAAACATTCGACTGTCGGTTTAGCCTAGTGAATTCCCTTATTTCCCTTCTTCTTACAAGGAAGTGATTAATGCGACAATTTCTGCTGCCTTCTTGATTAGCACGAAGAAGAGAGTAAGATCAGCTTTTGTAAGAATAATCTCTTTAGAATAACTAGAGAAATTCAAGTGAATGGAACATACCAGATTTTTAAACGTGTATTTACAGTGAAATCGAGGTGTCGAATTTTTTAATGTAGATTATCTATGTACTCTGTGCTAAGTAAAGAAAGTAAAAATGGACAACATGCGGTTTGAAAATAAGCTTCTCGAGGGCTCTCTGAGTGTCCCCTTTTATTTTGACCCATTCGGCTGCCGTTGTGTGGGCGCTGCGGCTCCCTAGCTCTCCCCGCGCTTGTTGTTAGAAGTATAGTGTTTTTAGAGCATGATGACCCTGCCCCGCTTTTCTTCCAAAGTCCCCTGACTTTAAAGTTTGGAATTATGGTTTCTGCGGCTGGAAACCAACCCTCACTTTGCCAAGTCTTCCACTTATTAGTCCCTTAACTGAGGCTCTATTCTCGACTTGCGAGCAGTGTCTCCTGGAAACAGATTTTACTACGTTGCCTCTCGTCTCTAATGTCGGAGAGATCCATAGTGATCCCTGACTGTTGCCTTACCTAGTGGCCGCTCCGTCACACTGTTGCCTCTTCGTACCGTCCACGGCTACAGAATAATAAGCCTTTTTCAAACAAACTAACTAAAAACTAGCACACAGCACAACAATACATCACAACACGTAGAAAAGTCTGTAGAAAAGCAAAATAACGTAGTACAAGCGAATACTCGTACCACTGAAACTGCATTGAGGAATGTTTGTTACATCTTGCAACAAGGACGGCATCATTGCTTACGTAGCATTAATCTATTGGTAGAGAGGCAGACAAAACTGTTAGCAGCTGAGCTGGCTGTCAGGGATCACCATGGATCTCCCCAGCTTTAGTACAGAATAGTTTTTTTTTTTTTTTTTTTTTTTTTTTTTGCAGTTGTGGGAACGGTCCCGTTTGAGAGCCATCATGTTTTAGAGAAAACTATACATCGGACTAAACATCTGAACCTCTTCCTTTGAATTGGGTTGGACTCAGCGGTGCAGTGATCCCGTAACCCATGGAAATTGGGTATATCTGGGCAGTGATGCTTTTTTTTTTTTTTTTTTTTTTCCTCGCTGTATTCTCTTTTATTTTTCCTGTGCTTTTCCCAACATTTCTTTGTTTATCTATTTGATTACCGTTTGCTTTTTGCTTCTAATACACACACATGTACAAGTTTATAAATACACAAACACCCATGCCAGAGGCAGTACCAAAGCGAGGCATTTTAGCGAGAGCCATGAGGAATGACATGCTTATTTGGGATTTTGAGACGCCTCAAATATCCTCAGATATCAGACTGAAGAACTGATAGAAGTGTGCTAGTCATCACAGAGCTTCTTTGGCATTCTTCCCTCTGAGTTGACGGTGAAAGTGGCCGATCCACTTTTGTCCCTGTACAAGCGGAGACCTTTTTTAAATACCAAGTGTTGAAGATCAACTCAAGGAGTGTCATTCTGATCGCGCCTTCCTGGGCTTGGGAGGGGAGCTTCGGCTCGGGTAAGACTTTGGCTTCTAATAATTGAGAATCCGCACTAGTCTAGACGAATTTATAGTGAGGCAAGTTAAGAGTAGAAGTTTTTGCAAAGTTTAAGGCTATTTTTACTTTCTCTACTTAGTACACAATCCATAATAGAGAAAGTACACCATTCCACCCAAAAATTCAATACCGAGATTTTACCGAAAATACATGTTTCAGGATCCCCTGTATTAAAAAGAAAAGTGTTTTACTTTATCTTCACATACTATACTGTATAGAGAAGGTAATTGTATTTCCCCCAAAGAATTCGATACCTAGCGAGATTTCACTGAAAAAATATTTTACTTTCTCTACACGTACTATATACATAGTGCATAGAGCAGGTATTGCATTCCATACCAAGATTTCACCAAAATACACGTTTCAGGGTCCCTTGTATAAAACATTTTTAGAAAAAGGCCCATGTATGTCGATACATAATTCTGAACGAAAAGTCGGTAAAGTATCAAACTTGGCATTTAAGTTTAGTATCTTCCAAGAATGCGACACGAAAATTTTGACGAAATTCCCCTACTCCAAACTACCCTTTACTTGGAAATTTTTTTCGAAAATTTGATTTACTCAAAAATGGCTCTAATGATCATTATTAAAATACCGTAAATTAAAAATATTTACGTGACAAATAAAAGATATATCTTCCTGGGAATAGGCTCTGAGGATCGTTTCATTCTGAATGACTTTTGCATAACTGGCAAACCATAAGATAGATTTTGAAATGTTACTATACAAAAAACGTAGATCTCGTCAAAACAATTTATGGCATATACATTTTTGTTGTGGGGACAAACATTTCCGAAATATTCCTTGTTATTGGTTTCAACTTACCCTACTTTTCTCAAACAGGGAGGTGTCCGTATCTTTTTGTTTCAGCGTCCTGGCCGTGCAAAAAAGCGAATTTCAATGAAAATTCTAAAGCGGCTGGTTTTAAAACATTTGACTATCCTTTTAGCTTAGTGTATTCCCTTGTTTTTTTATCTTATAAGGAACCAAGTGATACGAACATTCAGTTATACTCTATGCGATGTAACTTGTCCGGTTTGGTTCTGTCCTTGTGACACTACCTGCTCTGTCTAAATTCTTTGAAAGCACTCACCCCATCCCAGCCCTCTATTATCTGTTAAATGGCTACTACAAGTTCTTTAGAAATACACTCGTCACCGTAAAGAGAGAGACAACAATAGGGCAAGTGTTTCTGTCTCTTTCTTTTCTAGACCTGACAAGTTAACACTTACAGACTCCAATGTTTAACTCGATTAGCATGAAGTAGAAAGAAGAATATGTTATAATAAGTTTGTTTGCAGAGCAGGTAGAGTGTCATGCAAATGGAACACAACCTTGCAGAGATCAGATATGGCCAAAATTGCCACAAAGGAATACGTAATCTATTGAATTTGATCGTAATGGAGAAGTTGTTTAATCCTTTCTATAGTTTCCTGTTCAGAGATAATACCTTAATTTAGACTTGAAGTTTGAATGGAAACGAAGCCCATGACCCATGACCTAACGCAAACAAAAGCTGTTCATTCTGTTTGATTTCGGATGAGCAATTACAGGTGGTTGATGTCACACTTCCGCCGATGATGCTATGACCGTGAACAATCGTCCTCCAACCCGTTACGTCATACATCAGATATTCCTTTAACTGGGATTTCCTTCAAACAGCCTTGCAGCGATCGTGCATTCAGCGGAACTTGTAAATCATCCACCCGCTGGGCTTCCAAGCTTCAGAGATTCTGCCTCTGATTTCGCAAGGTACAAGTACCACCTCCTGTATTCCTAATGTAGCAATAGAAATTCATTATTTTTACTTTCTCTACTTAGTAACATAGAAGGTACTGCATTCCATCCAAAAATTTGGTACCGGGATTTCACTGGAAATATACGTTTTAGAGTCCACTGGATCCAACATCCATTTTAGACAAAGGTCTAAGTGTGTGTGTGTGTTTCGGTGCGTGAATGAGTTTGTGAACAGCATAACTCAAGCATCTGATGTTCCATTCACGTGACTTTCTCTACAACTCTAACAAGTTATTGTTAAAAAGCTTATGCTTCCATCTACTTCATGCTGACCGAGATAAACATTAGCAGAAATTCTTTCTTGTAAGTAACAGGGAAATAAGGGAATACACTAGGCTAAAATGATAGTCAAAAGCCTTCAAAAGCTGTTTGCTATGTGGATGTGCAGCTATTGGCTAAGGCATAAATGACAGGAATGCTTCCGTTCGTTGAATCGCCAAATATACAACAGGTATTAGCAGTATTTTGTGCGGTCTACGAATCCAATTAAAAGAAGCCTATCTCGCTTTACTACCCCTGAGCTATTGGTGGAATCTCATTGGAGTTCTACCTCAATCGCCCGCGGGACAAAGATGCTTTACGAATGACTTTGTTTTAAAAGCGCCGTGAAGTTATATAGTCTGCAGCCCGCCTTTAAAAACCCACCGCCGTCTAATACAGTAGGCTGTTTTCTCAGATCTGTTATTTCTGAGAACCTGCCAGCTTAGAACAATGATTTTGAAACTCTTCTTGTTACTGATGATGAAACCGTCTCCTAAGAAATATGTTACTCTCTTCTAACGCTATCATTTCTATTACAAGCAATTACTTCACCCGTAAATCCCCTAGAGCAACCACTCTTACTGAAGTAATCGCTTCCCTCCCTTGAGATGGATTTAATAATTAATTAAAATAGGTCTTTTCTGACTACTGGTTTTCCCAATATCTTTTGTTGACAGCGACTTTTATTCATTTTTACTTTCTCTATAGGCACTATGTACATAGTGTACAGAGAATGTATTGCACTCCACCAAAAAATTCGATACCGAGATTTCATATATGTTTTAAGGTCCCCTTTATCTAAAAAAAAGCATTTTCGGAAAAAGGTCCGTGTTTGTGTGTCCGTGTGTCTGAACACGATAACTCAAAAACGAAAAGTAGGTAAAACACCAAACTTGGTATTTAAGTTTAGTATCTTCCAGGGATGCGACACGAAGATTTTGAGAAAAATCCCCCCACCCCAAACTACCCTTTACATGGAACTTTTTTCGAAAATTTTGATTTTCTCAAAAATGGCTCTAGCGATTTTGATTAAAAGTTCATATATTAAAGATATTTACCTGAGAAATAAAATATATATCTTGAATTTTCTGGGATTAGCCTCTGAAGAGTAGTTCATTCTTGATGAATTTTACTAAATTTTGAATAACTGCTAAACCGTAAGAGATGGACAAAAACCTATTACACAAAAAATGTAGAGCACGTTAAAACACACAATTTATGTTATATACATTTTTTTCGTGGAGTTCGTCGTTTTTGTGACATTCCTTATTTTTGGTTTCTGCTATGAAAAACATACATTTCTCATACAGAAATTTGTCAACTGCTGTCCATACAAACAAAGGAACGTCAGTGACATTGCAACCAGCTTTTGATTATCACTTTAACCTATGGTACTCCTTTATTTCACCTCTACTTACAAGGAAGCAAGTAATATGGCTATTTCTGCTAATGTTTTACTGATTAGCATGAAGTTAGTAGAAGTATAAGCATTTTAAGAATAATTTGTTGCAGGGATATAAAGAAACTCATGTGAATGGTACACATCAGATTTTTATACAATATATCTCAGTTTATGAATTTCTCCCAGCCGTCTATACAGAATCTAAATTAAGTGATGACTTCTTTTAGGGATATATTCGTAATAACAAAACGCTGAAGCAAGTACTTATCAGCAATGGTCTGATGAATTTTGAAAGATTTGTCCCAGAAATACAGGCTGTTTTGTAAGGGCACCAAACGGCTATAAGTCTTATAGTTTATAGCTGAACTAGCCCAAAAGTTGATTGGCAGGTTCGAAAGTATTTTAATTCTTTTTTTATGTAACTCTAAAATAATATCATTTTGAGATTAGGTAGCGCACGTGTTACAGCAGTGGCATTGTTTCTCGACACTTTTTGTTTACATTAACTTTCAGATTACGATATTGCTTTAAACTACCATCCAGGATTATTCTATTATTAACTACTATCCAATAAATTATAGCCAGGAAGTGTTAGCATGATATATTGTTGAAACCTTTAGCACAAACTGGAGCCGATTAGGACCTTAATAGACCAATTTATCATAACTTTTAAATATGTATTATTTGATAAATTTATAGACGCATAATTTATTTTATATCATATCTAATGTGAAAATTGAAATTATTGCTGCAAGCTATAAAAGAGGAACACAAAAAGTTGGAGAAATCTATTAAATGTTGGAATTTTTCTTTTATATTTGATTATAATGTTCATGGTGTTGAAATGTAATAATCACAACAATTAATAGATTTCTCCAACTTTCTTCTTTTATAACATGCAGCAATAATGGCCAAACATTGCATATATATGTATATATCCCCAATTTTGAGCCCCTTATTATAAGAGTATTAATTCATTATATTTCATATTGGATGCAGTATAAGCTAAAAAGTATAATTTCCAAGTATAATTTTTATTATACTTTGCATCGAATATCAAATATAAATAGGGGGCTCAAAATTGGGAAAAAGCTTGTATATTTAAGATTACGGTGGTATTCAAAACCATTATCCTAATATTGTTAAAGTTCCTTCAATTTTCCTTTATGCAATATTAGAGCAATTATTCCAAAGTTCACATTAGATATAATTAAAATAAAGAATGTCTGTTAATAAATAAAACGTCTTAATAAAAGTTGGCACAAGTCAGCCCATTAAGCGCCAAATTAGCTCAGATTTGCGGTAAAAATACAATACTGCATAATGCTAGCCCTTCCTGACTATAGTTTATTAGATAAGAATAAGAGTTAATGCAATATTGTAATCTGAATATTAATTTAATCAGAAAGTGTCCAGAATTAATGCCACGACTGTACTATTATATGCTGGCCACATACTCGCACCACAGAGGATGTTCTTGCCAAATACGTGGCATGAAAATAAATGTGTTTCTTCTTGTCCTGTGATAGCTTTCAGATAAAGGGGTAAAGGGCAGTAACCTACTCAAAAACTACTTATGACACTGGCAATTCCGAAACATCTTGAATCGAAACATACGTGTTTTGTCCTAAACACGAGCATATTTTACTTATTATTCTAATCATTTTTAATGTAGTAAACCCTCAGCAGCTTTCTATAAACAACAAGAATTTACTTTTAAAGGTATAATTATTTAACATTAGGTTAAAGACGGTCAAACAAATTTCTTGTCTCACTTTAGAAGGAATTTAGTTTTATTTAACTTTATCTACAAATCTTTGGCAGTATTTTGAAAGTATTCTTGTCTATTAATTTCTTGCCTCCATCCTCAGTGCTACTAACGTTGAAGTGCCTCTAAAAGACAGAATTAGCACCTTGTTTTCTCAGTCACTTCCTTTTATTCGTTGTCGGCTATGAAAAAAGGGCATGTAGAAGAATAAATAACTAAAGGTATACATTTTTAGCGTGTTTTGTAAGGCAATGAATCCTTTAATGTTAACTAACCACTGTGCAGTATGTGTACGAAAACACCTCGAAAGCACGCGACTCGAAACTTCTCAAGCTACCTACTTTACCTCCGATAGCGTGGGCCAGATGCTCGGCTTTGTTCCTGGTTATGGGGAGATAGGTGACTGAAATATGGAAAAGTGTATTCTTTTACTAAAATGCCAATTTCTCTTAAACTATTAAAGATGCGCTCAATAAATTACATGTACATACGTATCTGATACAAACACAGTATACATTATATATATATATATATATATATATATATATATATATATATATATATGATATATAACTTTCATAAATCAGCTGTTTTTATCCTGGGGTTATATATTATTTTTACTAGAAATGTATGTTCTCTTTCAGTAAAAACCATCTATGTTACAACTTTAAAATTTAGTACAGAGACTCTAGTAATAGGTACTTTAAAGTGATCTACAGTCATCTATGTATCTTGAATAATATGGACATTAGTTGATATTTTAGTAAAACACTATGTACATCTTTTTCTCTGAAAGCTGCAATAAAGCTATTGAATTAATTTTAGGTCACATTACAGATTATTATTAAGAGTCTCCGTACTAAATTTCAAGTTGTATCATGGGTAGTTTTTGCAGAAAAGGAACAACGTTTTAGTAAAAATAATATTTTATAACCACAGGAATAAACACAGCGGATTCATGAAAGTTACTTACCAGATATACAGGGTGTTTCAAAACGACACCAAACGAAGATGTGGACCTTGTTGGTCATACCGTACGTAATACGTGAAAATAATTTTCATCTCTAAATTCGGCACATACAAAAATGCCATAAAATCACCATGGATTAGGCAGTCGTACACAACCAGATGGCACACGTCTGGTCCACTCCAAGAGAGATCCCGGTTGGTAGCGAAGGTCCCAGTCGCGTGGTGTAGGCGTGGTTTGATAGGCACGTCGGCGCGGGACAGGTCACGTTAGTAATGGAACACGTAGCATTTGGGTGTGGCGTATGGCAACCGCTGTTCCTTAGCTGCCTAATCCCAAATGTATGCGATTTTTAAACACACATAAAACTTTAAATAGAAGAGTTTGAAAGTTGCGGCATCAGGTTTCGGACAAGTCAAAGTGTAAGCTAATGGACTGCTATCTTGTTTGGTGTCATTTTGAAACGGTCTGTATATATATATAACATTTGTAATTGTACGAACCAGACGCAAATGTGCCTGTACATGAAATTTGTTGAGCTTATCTGCAATAGTTTAAGAGAAATTGGTGTTTTAGTAAAAGGATACATTTTTGCATATTTCAACCACCTATTTCCCCTTAACTGCCTAATTCACTCAGATCATGATGAGTTTTGTTGATATAACTACTTGCGTTGAAACTATATTTTCGTATCATATAAAATCTGAACAACAACGACCACAACTTGGTTCGACGTCTTTTTGAAACAGCCTGTATACGCGGCTAAGGATTTCTTCGTTAAAGTAAGCAATGCATAGGTTTTGCTGTGTTGATTTTTACTTTCTCTAAACTCACTATGTACATAGTGTATAGAGAATGTATTGCACTCCACCAAAAAATTCGATACCGAGATTTCACCGGAAATATATGTTTTAGGGTCCCCTGTAACCAAAAAAAGCATTTTCACAAAAAGGTCCGTGTGTGAGTGTGTGTGTGTGTGTGTGTGTGTGTGTGTGTGTGTGTGTGTGTGTGTGTCCGTGATCGCCCTCCGTAGTGTAATGGTTACCATGCTAACTTCATATACCCAAGGTCGCGGGTTCAAACCCGGCGGAGGACGATGGATTTTTTCGGGCGTAAAAATCCTTAGCATGGCTTCCTTCGGAAGGGAAGTAAAGCTGTGGGTCCCGTGTCGTAGATTTACGGCACGTAAAATAACCTCAAGCCTGATAAGAGACGCCTCTGAGCAAAATTAAGCGATCTTTCACGCCCAAAATAGAATGGGACGCTGAGAACCAAAGCAGTTAAGGTGCGTCCATAAATAACAGGCCATTTCCTTTTCATTTCCGTGTGTCCGTGTGTCTGTGAACACGATAACTCAAAAACGAAAAGTCGCTAAAATACCAAACTTGGTATTTAAGTTTAGTATCTTCCAGGGATGCGACACGAAGATTTTGAGAAAAATTCCCCCACCCCCAACTACCCTTTACATGGAACTTTTTCGAAAATTTTGATTTTCTCAAAAATGGCTCTAACGATTTTGATTAAAATTTCGTATATTAAAGATATTTATCTGAGAAATAAAATGTATATCTTGAATTTTCTGGGAATAGCCTCTGAAGACTACTTTATTCTGGATGAATTTTTCATAACTACTAAACCGTAAGAGATGGACAAAAACTTAACCCACCAAAAATGTAGAGCACGTTAAAACATACAATTTATGTTACATACATTTTTTTCGTGGAGTTGATCGTTTTATGAGATATTCCTTTTTCTTGGTTTCAGTTTTGAAAAACTTACTTTCTCATACAGGAATTTGTCAACTCCTGTCCATACAAACAAAGGAACATCAGTCACATAGCAACCAGCTTTTGGCTTTCACTTTAACCTGTGGTACTCCCTTATTTCGCTTCTACTTACAAGGAGGCAAGTAATAAAACTATTTCTGCTAATCTTTTCTGATTTGCATAAAGTAAATAGAAGTATAAGCTTTTTAAGAATAATTTGTTGCAGGGATATAGAGAAAGTTATGTGAATGGTACACATCAGATTTTTTCATTCTCTTGCCTATGATAGAGTAAATAGCTATTTCATAAAATATCTTATGTGTTCCATTCACATGACTGTCTCTACATCTCTTTAACAAAGTATTGTTAAAGAGCTTATTCTGCTATCTATTTCATACAAATTGACTATCACTTTAACTTATGGTACTCCCTAATTTCGCTGCTAATTACAAGGAAGCAAGTAATAAGATATTTCTGCTAGTTTTTCTCAATTAGCATGAAGTAGATGGAAGCATAAGCTTTTTAACAATAATTTGTTGCAGAGCAGTAGAGAAAGTCACGTGAATGGATTTTTTGTTTATGTTTTCTGTTTAAGTTTGGACGCAACCGGTAGAACAATTGCCTCGACAACATCAATTACAACCAACTTGTGAATCCAACGCCAGAAGGAGTTTCTCTTCCCACATATCCTAAACGAGACTTCCTGGTGCGCCTTGCAGGCAGCCATATATAAAGGATGAAGTCCTTATCGTGAGGTTAAAAGTCAACAAATGTAGACTCTTCGTTTCCGGCATGAGTACGGCGCCGTCTGTACATCCGGCCTTTGTTTTCCACACACACCTGCGTTTAACAAACAAACTTGCTGTCGAATACCATAATACCTAATGTTTTGTGCTTGGAATTCGTTCCTGTCCGTCGAAAACCAAAACTCAGGAGTAGTATATAGAAGAGTTAATAGTGAATCTCAATATTATCTTGAATAATTTAACGGCAGTCTGCGCTGTACCTCTTAATAATAAATTGGTGTTAATGTAAGTTTATACATGCTGAAATAGTAGACGTGTATTTACCATATTAAGAGCGGGCAGTGAAGGATTTGTCTCCAAAATATTCTTGGACAGTCCTATTTTTACATTCTCTACACATACTACATATAATAGATAGAGAAGGTAGATATAGTATTCCATATAAAATTCGATGTCGAGATTTCACCGGGAAATGAACTTTTACTTTCTCTACACGCACTATATGCATAGCGTATGGAGATGGTATTGTGTTGCACCCAAAAATTGATACCAAGATTTCACCGGAAATACGTATTTTGAGGATCCCTGAATAAAAAAGAGTCTAAAAAAGCATGTTCTATTCAGATGATTTTCTGTACGATTCTATAACAAATTATTGTTAAAAAAGTTATTCTTCTACCTATTTTGCTAATTTAAATAAAATTAGCATGCTTCTTTGTAAGTGGAAGGAAAATAAGGGAGTGCATTAGGCTAAAGCGATACTCAAATCTTTTATAAGCTGGTTGCCATGTGGTTGAAATTCCTTGGTTTGCATGTCCAGGAGTTTACAAATACCCGTATGAGAAAAGTATAAGTATTTTAAAGCTGAAACCAATAACAAAGAATATCTCGAAAACCCTCAAGTTGATGAAAAAAATATATACGATAAGTTTTATGTTTTAATGTGGTCTACATTTTTTGTAAGTTTTTGTCTATCTCTTACGGTTTACCAGTTATGCAAAATTCAATATATAGATTTTGTTTATCATGTAAATATCTTTAATATACGATATTTTAACAACAATCGTTAGAACCATTTTTGAGATAAAAAAGTTTTGAAAAGTTATCCATGTAAAAGGTATTTTGGGGTGGAGGATTTTCTTGAAAAACTTCGTGTTGCATCTAGCACACATTTGTTTATCTTTATCAATGTCGACCCCCTGGCGGAGGTCCTAACTGCTGATCCCAGAGCGGTGGATATGATTTTAAAATATTTATCACAACTTCATTTTTCGCCACAACTTTGTTTTATTACATGTGCCATTCGAGCAGCTGGTAGTTTTTTTGTTTATTTCTTTTATCATTTTTAGCTTTTTAATAAACCTACCGTTTTAGCTTTATCTCCCCCCCTTTTTTTCTCCTTTTATCATAGTTTTATCGTCACCCTTGGTTTTTTTAACAATAGAAAATACGTTTACCCTGGATTTTATATATTTTTTTAGTTCTACTTTTATTTGCGATTAATTGTATATGGTTTTTAGCCCTGCCTAAATGACCTTATAAGTTGAGTACCCTTAAACCCTAACCTTCACCATCATGCATGTCACGAAGTTTGGTATTTAACAGACTTTTCGTTTTTGAACTATGCTGTCCACAGACACACTCATGCAGATAGACACACGCTGATCTTTTTCTAAAAAAAATTGGATCCTGGGGATCTCAAAACGTATACTTCCCGTGAAATCTCTGCATCGAATTTTGGGTGGAATACAATACCTTCTCTATACACTATGTTCATAGCACGTGTAGAGAAAATAAGAAGAAAGCATTTTTAGAAAACGGTCCTTGTGTGTGGACAGCTTAGGTAACCTTACGAGCGGTTTGAAAGTACGATAGGTTCTCGAGTACGAAGTAAAAATGAATTTCTCCGACGAAACTTATATTGTCGAGTAGGATTTAATCATCGCATCTATGATTAAAATATGAGTGTTATTTCTAATGCACCCCATTATCACTTCTGATCCTTGGGTGGTTTCAATACACCAAGACATTACTGCACTTATTTCTGATGTGAAGGCATCCAGCGGTGTCCGTTACTTCCCGATGGTAGGTTGAGAACTGCGGTGGCTTGAGAGGACCTACAGGTTTACCGTGAACATATTTCGCATGAGCTAGTCACAAACGAAGATCTAGATAAGAGCCGAATAAAATTCGTCACATCAGAGCCGAGAATCGAACCACAGACCCTCAGCACGAGGGCAGTAAAGCAAACAATTGAGCTACTCCGTTCTCCAGATATATAATTTACTTTCATACGTATTTGTTTAAAATCAAAGTGTTGCCTGTCAAATCACGACATAGTAAAACAAATAAACGTTCCAATGTGTTACAGATAATTAAACAATGCTATCAACAGTTGGAGTATGAAAATCGTTAACCTTAAAATAAGGTAATATTAGAACACATGTGTCCTGTTTTACTTTCTCTACACGAACTATACGTGCAGTTTATAAAAAAGACATTGTATTCCACCAAACATTTGATACCGAGATTTCTACGGAAATATATAATATGAGACCCTCTGAGATAAAAAAAAGTATTTTTAGAAAAATGTCCGAACGCGTGTGTACATATCATAGCTCAGAAACTAAGAGAACGTTAAGTTCCAAACTTGGTAATATAATAACTCCATGGCACGACAGCTCACGGGGAACCTTGGCCTACCGCCCGGCCGCTGCGTCCCCCATCTCGGTCCACTACAGATGTCATGGATGGGGTGCAGTATTGGAGGATGAGACGTGGTCAACCCTCGAGTCCCCCCGGCCGGTTAATGCGGTCATGACCTGCAATCGCTACTTCTCCATCAAGTAGCTCCTCGAATGGCCCCCCCCCCCCAGGGACCTTACGAGGCTGAGTGCACCCGGGTCAGGTCTCCCAGCGGTGGAAAAATCCCCAGGTCTCCCGCTTGGTAAGCAGCTGCGCTATCACCGCGCTAAGACGACCTTCCAAACTTGGTATTTAAGTTTATTGTATTCCAAGAATGCGACACGAATATTTTGAAAAAATCACCCCACCCTAAGCTACCTTTCACATGGAAAAAGTTTTGAAAAGTTTGTTTTTCTCAAAAATGGCTATAACGCTTTTGATTAAAATACCGTATATTATGGATATTTACATGGGAAATAAAATGTATATCTTGAATTTTCTAGGAATTGCTTCTGAAGACCATTCATTCTGGACATTTTTTTTTAATTTTGAATAACCAGTAAACCGTTAGAGATAAGACAAAAACTTACTACACAAAAATGTAGATCTCGTTAAAACACACAATTTTTGCCATGCATTTTTGTTGTAGAGTTGACCGTTTCCAAAATATTACTTGTTATTAGTTTCAATTTTAAAATTCTCAGACGGGAAGTGTCCGTTTTCTTTTGTTCTACTCCTGGTCAAGCAAAAAAATCGAATTGCAATGACAATAGTATAACGACAGTTTTTAAAATATTTGCCTATCTCTTTAGCATAGTGCATTCTTTTAGTTTCCTTCTACGTAAAATGAACTAAGTAATAACCACATTCTGTTTATGCAGCTCGATTAGCATGATTTAGACAGAAAAATAATTTTTACTTTCTCTACGTGTACTATGCACATAGTGTATAGAGAATGTATTGCAATCCACCCAAAAATTCGATACCGAGATTTCACCGGAAATACATGTTTTACAGTAACCTGTATCCAAAATTTGTGGTGGACAAAGCGGTGCTGGGGCGGGTTTTCTCCGGGTTCTCCGGTTTCCCCCGCCATCGCATTCCACCGGTACTCCCATCTTCATTCATGTATCATCAGTGTCACCGCCTGCGGTGTCATAAGTAGTTAAAATGGGCGTTAAACACTACCAAGAAAAAATGTATTAAAAAAAAACATTTTCACAAAAAGGTCCGCGCGCGCGTGTGTGTGTCTGTGTCTGTGGGCAGCATAGCTCAGAGACGAAAACACCATTGAATACCAAACTTGGTATTTAAGTTTGGTATCTTCCAAGGATGCGACACGAAGATTTTCAAAAAAAAAACCCTACCCCCAACTACCCTTTATATGGAATTTTTTTGGAAAATTTTTATTTTCTTAAAATTGGCTCTAATGATTTTGATTAAAATATCGCATATTAAAGATATTTACCTGACAAATAAAATGTATGTCTTGAATTTTCTGGGAATGGCCTCTGAAGACTACTTTATTCTGGATGAATTTTGCATAACTGCTAAGCCATTAAGAGATGGACAAAAACTTATCACACAAAAAATGTAGAGCACGTTATGACACACACTTTATGTTATATAAATTTTTCTCGTGGAGTTGATCGTTTTGATTTTGATTTCACCTTTAAAAACTTAACACTTTTCTCATACAGGAATTTGTGAACTCGTGTCCATACAAACAAAGGAACTTCAGTCACATAGCAATCAGCTTTTGACTATCACTTTAACCTATGGTACTCCCTTACTTCGCTTCTACCTACAAGGAAGCAAGTAATAAGATATTTCTGCTAATGTTTTTCTCGATTAGCATGATGTAAATAGAAGCATAAGCTTTTTAACAATAATTTGTTGCAGAAATGTAGAGAAAGTCATGTGAGTGTAACACAGCAAATTTTTCTTTCAAGAATATTACATGAGTAATGAAATTGCTTCTGTAAACTTATCGAGGTTAACATGAAATAGATAGAAAAGTAAGCTTTCGCCAGATGAGTTCGTAAATTTTAAATTTAAATAAAATATAGCAGGCAGTGAAAGTCATAAAATATTATTTATTTTTACTTATTATTACGTATTTACAATTTATCCCTTTACATGCGTTTCTCTTTCCCTTCTTTTAGCGATCCATACATTTCTCTTAACGCTTGCTTTCTGCTGTGCTAGACGCAGAATGGAGTGTATCCAGACAGAGAATATAAACAGAATGCCTCGTATATCTTTGAAAATAGAAATACGTCGTTTGCGCCTGAAGGTCGAGAATTTCCACACTTTGTGTGGTTGATTTATGGCTGTAGCTGCAAGGTTTCCAGCTTCCAATAGCTTTTGTATGCCAAGGATCGACGAGGTGTATTCACAATAGCTAAAAATATCTGCGTCTTTTGTATTCCTTTCAAGTCGTTGCGTTTTCTAGCTTCAGCTGAACACAGATAGCAAGTTAATGATTACTGCGCACTGCTGTATTCAAAACAAAATAAAGAAAGGGGAAAACAATTGAACGGTTGTTAATTTTTGTGATTGATAATAAAGGTCTTCTTCTAGATGCAATATAAGCATCAAGATATTCTTAATTTCTGTACACCCACTAGGTAAAAAATTATTATAATTTTATCCAAAAAAGTATATATCGATACCACCGGAAATGCGTGTTTTAAAGTATATTACATAAAATAACTTTAGTGTCTGTATGTGTGGACAACATCATTAATAAGTAATAATGTGTTCCATTCACGTGACAGGGTGCATTTCAAGGAAGGATGTGTTACACTCACATAACTTGCTCTAGCTGCTCTACAAACCTCCTGCAAAAGATTATTCTTCTTTATACACAACGCTAAATGAGATAAATATTAGCAGAATGTTCTTATTACTTAGTAGAAGGGAATAAGGGAATTCGTTATGCTAAAGTGATTGTCAAATATCTTAAAAGCTATCGTTATGCGATTGTCTTTGCTTGGCCAGGAGTAGAACAAAAGAAAAACGGACACTTCCTGTCTGAGAAAAGTTTAAGTACTTCACAATTGAAATCAATAACAAGGAATATCTCGGAAACGGTTACCTCCACAACAAAAAGTAAAGGACATAAATTGTGTGTTTTGTCGTGATGTACATTTTTTGTGTAGTGAGTTTTTTTCTATCTCTTGCGGTTTAGCAGTTAAGCTAACTTCGGCAAAATTCATCCAGAATAAAGAGGTCTTCAGAGGCTGTTCCCAAAAAATTCGAGGTATACATTTTATTTCGGACATAAATAGCTTTAATGTACGGGATTTTAATCAACATTGTTAGCCATTTTTAAGAAAATCAAAATTTTCGAAATTTTTTCCATGTAAAGGGTAGTTTGTAGTGGAGGGATTTTTTTGAAAAGCTTCGTGTCGCATCCTTGGAAGATCTAAACCTAAATACCAAGTTTGGTATTTAACGGTCTTTTTGTTTTGGGGCTATGCTGTCCACACACACACACACACACACACACACACACACACACCACACACCACACGGACCTTTTTTTAAAAATGCTTTTTTCGGTCTCGGGGGACCCCAAAACATATATTTCCGGTGAAATCTCGGTATCGAATTTTTGGGTGCATTACAATACGTTCTCTATGCCTATGTACATTGTACATATGGGGCTAGAGAAAGTAATAAGGGCATTTCTTCCTTGTATGGGTTCTACGAGTTACTTCTCTCATCGACTGGGCATTGAATGGACAAGCTTTCTAGTTATTTCTGCAGCAATATTATGCCACTCTGTCACAAGTAGCTGTTTAATTGCAGTTTGCTAGATATGTGGTGTTTGCTTATTCTCATTTCCAGCTCATTCCATAGCGGCTCAATGTGAATGAGATCTAGAGATTGTGCGTGGAGTATTATATACCAACCACAAACAGACAATATCTGCAATATGTTTAGGATCGTTATCCTGCTGGAAGCAATAGTTGTCACGCACACACACACAGACACACACTCACGTGCGGGCGCACTCACGCGGAGTTTTTCTGAAAATGCTTTTTATTTAGGGTCCTCAAAACATGCACGTTGACGTAACATTTTTATCAAATCTTAGACGGAATACAATACCTTCTCTATGTAAATTGTAGACAAAGTATAAACTGAAGTCTCCATGAAACAGATAATGTATTCTAAATAATTAATTTCTGTATCCGTACTATGTACATAGTGTATAGAGAAAGTATTTTAGTCCACTAAAAATTTGATATCAAGTTTTCAGCGGAAATATATATTTTGAGGTCCCCTGAGTCTAAAACAAGCCTTTTAGAAAAAATGTTAATAACGTAAAGCACACAATTTATGTCATATACGTTTTTTTCGTGGTATTGACCATTTCTGAAATATTCCTTATTTGATTCAGATTTAAAATACTTTATTTCTCACAGGGAAAGTTGTAAACTCTTGGCCCTGCATACATTCGGAATCAACCACATGGCAGCCAGCTTTTAAAAGATTTGATATTCGCTTTAGTCCAGTATATTCCCGTATTTACCTTCTACTTATAAGGAAGCAAGTAATTAAGACAATTTCTGGTCATGTTAACTCGATTATCATAAATTAAATAGAAGAATATGCATAATAACAATAATTTGTTACAGTGATGTATGGAACACATCAGATTTTTACTTTCTCTACACGTACTATGTACATAGTTTATAGAGAAGGTATGATATTGCACCCAAAAATTCTATACCAAACTTGGTATTTAAGTTTAGCATCTTCCAAGGATACGACATGAAAATTTTCAAGAAAATCCCCCACCCCCAACTACCCTTTACATGGAACATTTTTCGAACATTTTTATTTTATTAAAAATGACTGCAATTATTTTGATTAAAATGTCAAATATTAAAGATATTTACTTGATAAATAAAATATATATCTTGAATTTTCCGGGAATAGCCTCTGAAGACTACTTTATTCAGGATGAATTTTACGGAATTTTGCATAACTGCTTAACCGTAAGAGATGGACAAAAACTTAACCCACAAAAAATGTAGAGCACATTGAAACATACAATTTATGTAACATACATTTTTTTCGTGGAGTTGATCGTTTTTTAGATATTCCTTGTTTTTGGTTTCAGCTTTGAAAGACATACTTTTCTCATACGGAATTAAACTCCTGTTCAAACAGATAAAGGAACTTGAGTCACATAGCAACCAGCTTTTGACTCACTTTAACCTATGGTACTCCCTTATTTGCCTTCTACTTGCAAGGAAGCAAGTAATAAGACCATTTCTGCTAATGTTTCTAAATTAGCAAGAAGTAAATAGAATAAGCTATAATTTGTTGCAGAGATGTAGAGAAAGTCATGTGAATGGAACACATTAGATTTTTTGTGGCATAGGGATTTCCAACAGATCCGTTATTCATGGGTATCGAGTTAATTAATCTTCGTCATTGTTTTGAGGTCCTGTCGACCTAAGTCTAGATTAGAATTGTAGTCCAGCTGGGACGTAACTCCTGGTTACCTTGCTGTAGCATGTTGCAACATTGCTGTACTTGGGTACAGTTAAGTGTGTCTGTGTTGTTTACCTTGGGAACAGGATAGGACTGCGATTAGTGTCGCTCGACCGCCCCCGGCTCCTCCTCCTCCTACACATTCAGATCAGTGCTGGAAACTTTCATTTAAACTTTTTAATTACAGCGTGTTGTGTGTTAGTTACGTGGGAAGAGCGTTAACCGGTTTCTTTTGGGAGATCTTTTTTACGCAGTCACGTGACAGGAAATTCACGCTGTTTCCTAACAGGCAAATCACTGCTTTCGAAACTTCGGTTTGTTCGCAAAAAAGGTACCTATCCGTTATTCCAACACCTGATTGATGATTCCTTTTGTTCCAATACCCCATGCCGACTATACTTCCGACCCAATACAGAGAAAGCATTGATGGTGAAGGCTCACAAGGTAATTTTTTAAAAAAATATTTTGCTGGTTTGTTTTCCTGTGATTGAGGCTGATTCTTTGTGTTTACTTTTACCCACTCTCACACATACGTGCCCGCGCAAATATTGTGTGGGGGCGAAGAATACCAAACATCGGAGCATGTTCTATTCAAGTGCCAAATATTTGAAAGACAATGTGTCTCTTTTCAATCAATATTGTTGGGAAAATATGGAAATGGGCCTATGACATAATTAAAATAATACATCAATAGAGAAATTTCAACAATAAGCTAATGTTAACAAGTATGGACTATCAGAAAAACCAAACTGAATAATGTAGTGAAATATCTAAAATACTAAAAAATACTTTTTTCATTGTTTCATTTATATATATATATATATATCCCCCTTTAACGTCTAAGGTCATATCGGAGGATTTGATTTGAAACAACTCGTTGTCTATTGTTTCTTTACGTTGGGTTTAAATCGTTTTATTTTCCTTAAACACACACACACACACACACACACACACACACACACACACACACAAACACACACATTTACTCTTACATACATACTTCCAGACTCTGTAGGGGTTAGGGAATAAATCTGGTTAAAGAAAAATTCCTCGCCCCAGCCTGGAATCGAACCCGAAAACCTCCGGACAAAGTACGTAATATCATAAGCCAGAGTAAGAAACGAGAGTACCAAAAGCAATATCAATTATATATTTTGTAATGCTGTATATATAGGGTCATTAAATTATAAGGTAACCCCTCTCACGGCCCTTCTGCACTGCGCGGGAGATCCGAGAATCGCCGGGAAAGTGGTGCCGGCAAAGGCGCACTGGAGTCATTTCCTTAATTGCTGATAGTATTTATAATCTGCTCCCAAACATGCAGTATAGCAAGTTAAAGCTATTCTCGTTCATTCACCTAAGCTCAGCAGAAGAAATCCCTGTGTAATCTACAGAAACTTAGTGATAACATCATGCAAGAAATCACAAGGTTTGCTGGTGCTAAGCTTAGACAAGCGAGTGATTTTAACAAATTTTGCTGCCCGTATGTGAGCAGAAGGTCAACATTTCCGTAATTTATCTTAAGATACGTTTTTAGTGCGCCTTTCCCAGCACCACTTCCCCAGCGACTCTCGGATCTCTCGCGCAGTGCAGAGAGGCCGCGACAAGGGTTACATTATAACCCAATAACTTTTTTTTTTTTTTTTTTTTTTACAGAGAATGTATTATTCGTTCTATTGTAACGGAGCATGCTGTAAAGAAATTAAAAAAACAACAACACATATTTACATAATAACAAACATCCAGACGTTAGTCGCAGACGGGACTCAAACCCACACTCCTTTGCATAACGAACACCAAAACCAATATGTAAAGTACCTACGATGTTGTAAGTTGCCATTGAGGTATGCCATTTCAAAATACGAATTGGTTTACTGGGAAAACGCAAGTCAGCTGGGGAATTTATTGCTGTATCGCCATGTAATGGTAACTCAGTGGTTAGAATAACTGGACGGAAACCAGGAGATCCGTGGTTCAAATCTCGGTTATGGAATTGAATTGTTGGTCTAACTGCACCTTTTCAACAAAACCAATTCTCTAGCAACCATGGCAGCTACACTTACTTGTGAAAACATGACTTTCTCTACTGCGACAGTAAATAAGGGAAGTAATGGTATTCTACCCAAAAATGTGATGTAAAGATTCCTGAACCCCAAAAACGATGTTTTAGAAAAATGTATCTACATATGTGTGTCTTTGAACAGCATAATTCAAAAACGAAAAGCCGGTTGGTATTTAAGTTCTGCATCTTCCAAAGAGTGTGACATGAAGATTTTCGAGACTAACCTTTACATGGACATTTTTTCGGAAATATTTATCTAAAAAATAGCACTATACATTTTGATTAAAATATCTCATATTTAAAATGTTTTCATGATAAGTGAAATAATAATCTTGAATTTTCTGGAAATTGCCTCTGGAGTCCTCTTCCTCCTGAATGACTTTTGTATAAATAGTAAATCCTAAAAGATAGACAAAATGTCTTACACAAACAATAGCTGTAGATCTCGTTACACACAATTTATATAAATAATGTGTGTGAAGTTAAATATTTCAGAGATATTTCTTTGTTATTGGTTTGGATTTTTGAGTGCTGATACTTTTTACAAGTGAGAAATCTTTATTCTCCACCCCCTACCATTCAACTTGCTAAGATAACGAAATTTTATTTCAATCACATAGCGACCCGCTCTTAGAAGATTTGACTACCGCTTAAAGTATTCCCCTAATTCGCATATCATATAAGAAAATGTGCAACAGACCATATTCTGTAAATATATCTCGACTTACATGAAATAAACTTTTCTATAAGAGTGAGAAGAGAAATTTATTTGATTTTTAACGTTAGAATTCCACTGTCAATAATTTGGAGACAGTCACAGCATGAAAAATAGCAATACTTCATATGACTTTCTCTACCATTGTCGTTTATTTTCCTTTCTGCTGACGATAGAAATAGTTTCTTTGAATACTTCGTTATAGGTGCAAGGAAGATTCAGGTAGGTAAAGTAAAACCTTAAAAGTTCGGTCGCTATATGGTGGCTTTGTCCTTGCATAACATTACGAGAAACAAAAAGTCTGACACATTTTCTCTGCATGTCTGCAACATATTGTTAAAAAGCTTATTCTTCTGTCTACTTCATGTTAATCCTGATAAACATTATCAGAAATAACGTTATTACTTGCTTCCTTGTTAGTAGGCGGAAAATAAGGGGATACACTAGACTAAGGCGATAGTCAAATCTTTTAAAAGCTAGTTGCTAAATGATTGAAGTTTGGTTGAGAAAAGCTTTAGTATTTTAAAACTGTAACTAATAACAAGGACAATGTATGAAATTGTCAACTCCAATATATATAATATAAATTGGGTGTTTTAACGATATCTACATTTTCGGTTCAGTAGGTAAGTTTTTGTCTATATCTTACGGTTTACCAGATATGCTAAATTGATTCAGTACTACTCATATTGAGCTCTAATATTTGATTTACCGTATCCTGCCCAGACATGACCGTGAACTTCTTCCATTCGACCCGGCGGCGTATCCCGGAAAACTCGAAGACTTCCTTCACAAGGAGAGATTTATGTTCTTAAAGGTAAATAGGAAGCTCTAACGATTGTTTCTTAGATTCTATCCCAAACAAGATCGTAAATAAAGAGCTTCTCTAGTCTGCTGGTTAGCGTGCTATCCTTCAAATCTAGAGACCCGGGTTGGATTCACGGTTGGCGCGAGGGATTTTTCTTTAACCAGGAGTTATTCTCATCCTCCATTAAGTTTAGAATATGAATGAGAATTTTAATTGTGTCTGTGTGTGAATTTAATAAACAAAGGTATTAGTAACCTAAAGATTAACGCCACCTTAAAATAAGAGAATGTCATTGCCGATGAGCAATTGTTCCAAAGGTAAAAAGACTCCAATAGATGTTAGACATTATAAAAAAAAGTTATATATGTACACGTCTAAATTTCAAACCATTCGCAATATTGTGTGTGTGTGTGTGTGGGGGGGGGGATCTGCACACTGTAAAAATAGAACAAAAGAATACAAATAACGAGTGTCTCTCAGTTATGCATTTGTTTGAGTGGCGGCCGTCTTGCATTGAGTCTGCGAAATGAGCAAACATTTTCTAATTTTACTGCCTGAACCGCTTTTGTTTTCCTTAAAAAATATGAACGCGCGCAGTGGAGGTCAGTTTTACAAACTGTATACAATATCCAGGGTTGCCATCTTACATAACGATGCTGTAATATCGTATTATTTGACGTGTGTAGAGTAAAATCCTTGTCTCCTTAGTATGCTAATTTTAACGACCTTCGGAAGGACTTCCGCTCAGTTGAAACATGACAGCAATTCAAAATGGCAACTCGGCCATTATCCGTCACCCAGCTGTTGTTTTAAGGAGGCCAGCTACTTGAAACGGATTCAAAACAGGAAAAATCGTACATTACGTTCACATGACTTTCTATATCACCTAACCATTATTACTCGTTCTACACGTACTGTATACATAATGTATAGAGGAAGTATTGTATTCCACCTAAAATTCGGTACCTAGATTTTACCAGAAATACATTTTTGAGACCCCTTGAATAAAAAATGCACATTTAGAAATATACCCGCGTGTGTGTGCCTGTGGGCAGCATAGCTCAAAAACGAAAAGACCGTTAAACGTTAAATTTGGTATTTGATTTTGGAATCTTCCAAGAATGCGACCCGCAGATTTTCAAGAAAATCCCCCACCCCAAACAAACCTTTACATGGAAAAATTGTTGACAAATTTCAGTTTCTCAAAAATGGCTAACGATTTGATTATGTCGTATATTTAAGATATTTTCATGACAAATAAAATGCTATTTTTAAATTTTCTGGGAATAGTCTGTGAAACTTCTTTATTATGGTTGCATTTTGCTGAATTTTGCATAACTGGTAACCGTAAGCGATAGACAAAGCTTACTACAAAAAATAAATGTAGATCGCGTTAAAACACATCGTGAAATCAACCATATCTGAGATATGTCTTGTTATTGGTTTCAGATTTAAAATACTTATCATTTTTTCACACGGAAAGCTGTAAACTCTTGCCCCTGCATAAAGACGGATTTCATCCACATGGCAACTGGCTTTTAAAAGATTTGACTATTACTTTAGCCTGGTGTAGTCCCTTATCATCTTCTATTTACAAGGAAGCAAGTAATTAAGACAATTTCTGCTAATGTTTATCTGGATCATCATAAAATACATAGAAGAATATGCTTTTTAACAACAATTTGTTATAGCGATGTAGAGAAAGTCTTGCGAATGGAACACATCAGATATTTTATGTTGTAAGTTTTTGTGTGCTTCTTACGGTTTAACAGTTATGCTAAAAATAATTTAGAATGAATTGGACTTAACAGACTTAACCTGGAAATGCAAGATATATCTATGTGTATTTTATTTGTAATGTAAATATCTTTAGTGTGCAGAATATTTATCAAATCTGTTAGTCATTTTTCCATGTAAAGTGTAGTTTATAGTGAAGGAGTTTTCTTGAAAATCTTCATAGTTGCATCTTTGGCAGATACTTAACTTCCATACTAAGTTTGGTATATACTGGAATGTTCGTTTTTGAGCTATGCTGCCCCCCCCCACAACCAAGATTTCGAAAATTTTGATTTTCTCAAAACTGGCTCAACGATTTTGATTAAAATGCTGTATATTAAAGATATGTACGTAGCAAATAAAGTTTATATCTCGAATTTCCTGGGAATGGCCTCTGAAGTGAATGGCTCTGAATGACTTTAGCGTAACTGATAAACCGCAAGAGATAGACAAAAAGAGATCTCGCTAAAAGCACTTTATTTTCTATAAATTGTTGTTGTAGAGCTAAGCATTTCTGAGAGATTCTTTGTTATTGGTTTTAGTTTTAAAATATATGTATTTCTCCAACAGGAGGTGTCATCCGTTTTCTTTTGGTTACTCCTAGCCATGCAAAGGGAAACTAATTTCAATCTCAATGACATAATTTTAAAATCGCTATAGCTTGGTGTATTCTTTTATTTCCCTTCTACTGACAAGGAGGTAAGTAATATGACCGTTTCTGTTGTTAACGTTTATCTCGATTAACAGGAAGTAGGTAAAAGAATAATCTTTTGTAAGAATAGTTTGCAGAACAAGTGGAGAAAGTCATGACAATGGAACGTATCAGATTTTTACTTTCTATACACGTACTATGTACATAGTGTATAGAGAAGGTATTGTAATGCACCCAAAAATTCGATACCGAGATTTCACCGGAAATATATGTTTTAGGACCCCCTGAATAAAAAAAGAAGCATTTTTAGAAAAAGGTCCGTCTGTGGATAGCATAGTTCAAAAACGAAAAGACCGTTAACAGCCAAACTTGGTATTTAGGTTTAGTACCTTCCAAGGTTGCGACACGAAGATTTTTCAAGAAAATCCCACTACCCCAAACTACTCTTTACATGGAAAAAATTTGGAAAATTTTGATTTTCTCAAAAACGGCTGTAACGATTTTGAGTAAAGTATCGCACAATAAAGTAATTTCCACGACAAATAAAATGTATATCTTGAATTTTCTGATAATAGCTTCTGAATTTGGCTGAATTTTGAATGACTAGTAAACCGTAAGAGATAGACAAAACTTACCACTCAAAATTGTAAATCACGATAAAACACATAATTTATGCCTTATACAGTTTTTTTCGTGGGGTTGATCGTTTTTGAAATATTCCATGTTCTTCGTTTCAGCTTTAAAAACTCATACTTTTCTCATACATGAATTTGTCAACTTGTGTCCACACAAACAGAGGAACTTCAGTCACATAGCAACCAGCTTTTGACTTTCACTTTAACCTATGGTACTCCCTTATTTCCCTTCTACTTGCAAGGAAGCAAGTAATAAGACTACTTTTTGCTAAGTTTTTCTCGATTAGCATGAAGTAAATAGAAGCATAAGCTTCTTAACAATAACTTGTAGAGAAAGATTGTTTTAAACAATAGGGGCTTCAAACTTCAACCTCCCCCTGACTACCCCTCTGAACGAGAGCATTCACTGTGGTCACAAGCTTGTGGTTGCCTCTCGCCTTTGTTTACTTCGTGTGTGTCTTATTTCAGAAGGAGTACCATATATGATTATTTGATGGTAATATCGGCAACGCTGGTGCCTTGAGGCGAACCAATTACGTTACCTCAAATTCTCCACATCTGAAACCATCCAAATTCTTCCTTTGGGGCTTACTGAAGTATGCTGCCCATACAAATTCATCAGGTGTAAATTAACCCTTGGTTATTAGAAAAAAAGAGAAATGCTCTTTCTTCCTACGTCCTCCCTCTGAGAGGTGATCTTTCAGCTGCGTGTTCTTTTCACTTCACTTACAAGAGCTAGACCACCACTGATGTATCCTTACCCTATACCAGCGTAGATAATTTTCACAGTTGCTTACCCTCCCCGTATTTGTAAGACTTACAAGCGAATGCCTAGGGATCAGGAGCCTGTTGGGGAGCCAATGACACGAAGCCACAGAATGGAGAACCTGAAATGAGTGCTCGGTCCGTTGCCAGAAGTAATCGTGAAGAAGTGGATGATATGAAATGCAAGCGAAATGGATGATAGGAAAGGTGATGATGGAGCAATTGAGGGAATGAGTGGAGGGGGAAACCGGAGGACCCGGAGAAAACTCGCCCAGACACCACTTCGTCCTCCAAAATCCACATGCGGGCACTTGCGATCGAATCTGAGCCATGGCGCCGTTTGCGCAGATAAGAGTTTTAGATTGAGCTGACCTAAAGGAAAGGAACCCAAGGATTTTCAATAGCCGTGGATAAGGACGGTAAAAAAGATGTCAACTTAAATCTCATGGACTATAGTTACACCTCAGATGTTAGGTCATATGTGTGAGGAATTAGTCTGAAACTGTGGACTCCGATGAGAATTGGTGTGTACGTAAGGTGTGGATACATTGTAGCATAGGCAGCTGAACAAATCTCTTATCCCCAGAGAGGTGTAACATCTGGCCTGCATTCCGGAGGTGCAGGTTTAAATTCTATGAACTGACAGGTTGTGTTTTTCTTTTCTTTTTTCCATTTTCTCTACACGTGCTATGTATATGGTGTATAGAGAAGATATTGTATTGCACCCAAAAATTCGATACCCAGATTCGCCGGAAATGCATGTTTTGGGACCTTCTGAATCCAAAAAAAGCATTTCTAGAAAAAGGTCCGCGCGCACGTGTTTCTGTAGACAGCATAGCTGAAAAACGAAAAGACCGTTTAATACCAAACTTGGTATATAAGTTTGGTATCTAACAAAGATGAGACATGAAGATTTTCAAGGAAGTCCCACACCCCTAACTACCCTTTACGTGGAAAAAAATACGAAAATTTTGATTTTCTCAAAAATGGCTGTAACGATTTTGATTAAAACCTTTTATATCTAAGATATTTATATGACAAATAAAATGTTATCTTCAATTTTCTGAAAATAGCCTCTGAAAACATGTTTATTCTGAATGAATTTTGCATAACTGGTAAACTATAAGAGACCAAAAGTTACCACATAAAAAATGTAGAGCTTGTTAAAACGCAAAATTTGTGTTATATACACTTTTTTTTCGTAGAGTTGACCGTTTTTGAGAGATTCCTTGCTTTAAAATACTTATACTTTTCTAATACGGGAATTTGTCAACTACTGTCCATACAAACAAATGAATTTCAATCACATAGCAACCAGCTTTAAAAAGATTTGACTATCGATTCAGTCCATGATACTCCCTTATTTGCCTTCTACTTGCAAGGAAGTAAATAATAAGAACCTTTCTGCTAATTTGTTCTCGATTAGCACTATGTAAATAGAAGAATATGCTTTTTAACAATCATTTATTACAGATATGTTGAAAAAGTCAAGTGAATGGAACAATCAGATTTTTTTTTCTCAGTCGCCAAGATAAATACCGGATTGGGTATTTAATACCACGACATAAAGTACCATATTCAGTCTAAAACAGTAATAAAACTGAAAACCAATGGTAATAGCGGCTATCCATAGATAGTTAAATCAGGTAAATTGGATGTCACCCTAACGCTATCTGCTTTTGTGGAGCAAAATAGTATCACAGGCAAGAGTTTTTTTTTAGCAATAAATGAGAAAATTAAATTAAAAATAAACTGTTTTGTAACCATTGGACATAGTTTTGAAATTATATATTGGCTTATTTTTTCGCTAATTATTGAGACTTTTTCATATTTTCGAGAATTATGTTTTTAGAAATATTAGAGACATAGTTAGACCGAAAATTCAATGCTATCCATAGCCGGGATTTGATCGCATCTCCTGGTTTCCGGCCAGTTATCTTGACCACCGAGCTATCATGGCAACATGCCGGTATGTCACTAAATTCTCCAAATGACTCGTGTTCCCCCCTCCCCCGCCAGTAAACCACTAAGAGATTTCAAATCATTTTGAGATATCATACCTCAATGACAATTTACAAACTCAGTAAATACTTAGGTCCCGGACTTTATAGTTAACCAACTGTTAGGTCAATTAATGTGGATTAACTGTTTCTTTCCACCAATCTTGCATAGAACAGAATTGGAGAGGTAGTCAAGCTGAAAAATTCAATACCTTATCCGGGATTTGAACTATGAATCTCCTGATTCCGTCCAATTGCTCTGGCCAATGAGCTACCATGTAAACATGCTGGCACGACACTAAATTCTCCAACTGACTCACGTTTTTCCCGGTAAACCACAAGGAGATCCCAAGGAGATATGTCAGAATCTACTGACTCGCGTTTTTCCCGATTAACTACAAATCAGGAAGATTTTGACATCAACTGACTAGCGTTTTTATCGATGAACTACAAGGAAGTCTTGAAAAGATTTTGAAGTCTCAAATGACTCGTTTTTCCCGGTAAACCACAAGGAGATCCCAAGGAGATATGTCAGAATCTCCTGACTCGCGTTTTTCCCGATTAACTACAAATCAGGAAGATTTTGACATCAACTGACTAGCGTTTTTTTCGATGAACTATAAGGAAATCTTGAAAAGATTTTGAAGTCTCCAAATGACTCGTTTTTTCCGGTAAACCACAAGGAGATCTCGAAGGAACCTAGAAGTTAGTCCAATGATTCTAGAATAATTATTTCGGTAGTAGAAGTGATTCTCGTCTTACAACGTTTATATTTCGTAATTTATTCTTGGAGATCAATGATATTTGGAGGATTATACATATGATGTCACAACCATGTTCAGGTTCCTTTGGGCACAGAAAGTTCACTTTGCAAGTTTACATCGTAATATAATACTAGGTACAGGCAACGAAGTACTAAATTTGGGATCATTACACACGTTGCCGAATATTACTATCCAATGCACATTTTACTTGTTCACTTCCCACAGACGACCGAAATTGCGGTTTATGCAACGCGCATACATGTCTTATTGGCTGCAGTTGCATCGAACCTTTACAAGCGAGTTTTCTCTTCGTCTCCCCCGGTTATGGCCTCTGCCGACCTCCGTGGGTGGCAGATGGTAGGTGGAACAGGTTTCCATATTCTTCACACACAGTATCCTTAGTCTGGACCACAGGTCTGGACTTGCGTCATCCAAGCTCCACGTGTACCATCTGAATCTTTGGTGTCATTGTTCACACAGCTGTTGGGAGCGATTTTGTTTAAATATGATCCTCTCAACATTCTAAACCCTACCGAGCTACCAGAAGTATTTTGTAGTAATTTAAAAGTCATTTTTGCTTTCTTTATTGCATTCCATCGAGTTTACACTAGAAACATTGAAGACCTCTAGGGAAAAAATCGTATGTGTTACACTCACATGACTTTCTCTAGCTATTCTACAAACTTCTTACATAAGATTATTCTTCTTTCTCCACCTTGCTAATCAAGGTACTCATTAGCAAAATGTTCTTATTATTAGTTCCATATAATGTAGGAAGAAAATAAGGGAATACACTAGGCTAAACCAATATTCAAATGTTTTAAAAGCTGTCGTTATGCGATTGTCATTACAAATCGCTTCTTTTCTTGGCCAGGAGTAGAACAAAAGAAAAACGGACACTCCCGTCTGAGAAAGTATAAGTACTTCACAACTGAAACTAATACCAATGAATACCATGAAAATGGTAAGCTCCACGAAAAAAATGTATATGGCATAACGTGTGTATTTTAACAAGACCTACATTTTTTGTACAGTAAGTTTCTGTCTATCTCTTACGGTTTACTAGTTATTCCAAATTAAGCAAAATTCATCCAGAATAAACAGGTCTTCAGAAGCTATTCCCAGAAAATTCAAGATATACATTTTATTTGTCAGGTAAATATCTTTAATATACGATATTTTAATACAAGTCTTTAGAGCCATTTTTAAGAAAATAAAAAATTTGAAAAAAGTTCCATGTAAAGGGTAGTTTGGGGTGGGGAGTTTTTTCTCAAAATATTCGTGTCGCATCCCTGGAAGGTACCAAACTTAAATACCAAGTTTGGTATTTTAGCTACTTTTCGTTTTTGAGTTGTGCTCACAGACACACGGACACACACACGGACCTTTTTCTGAAAATGATTTTTCTTTGGATACAGGGGGTCCTAAAACATGTATTTCCGGTATAATCTCGGTATGGAATTTTTGGGTGGAATACAATACTTCTCTATCTCTATGTACATTGTACATACGGGGCTAGAGAAAGTAAAAAAAAAAAAAAAAAAAAAAAGCTAAAAGACCCACACATCTTCCAGAGATGTGACTCGAACATTTTCAAGAAAATTCCCCCCCTTTCCAAACTACCCTTTACATGGAAACATTTTTGAAAATTTTGTTTTTCTCAAACATCTCTCCAACGATTTGGATTAAAATACCGTATATTATAGAGATTTACATCACAAAAAAAAAAATGTATACCTTCAATTTTCTGGGAATAACCTCTGAAGACCTCTTTATTCTGGATAAAGTTTGCTGAATTTTGCACAATTGATAAACCGTAAGAGAGAGACAGAGACTTACTATACAGATGTAAATCTCGTGTTGTAGAGTTGGCCATTTTCGATATATTCTTTGTTATTGGTTTCAATTTTTAACTACGGTCTTCACAAAAAGGAAGCCAGCGCTCGTTTCGTCTCTCTTTTTTTTAGTGCTGCCAACTTCTATTGTTTCACATAGCGAGCAGCTTATAAAATGTTTGACTATCGCTTTAGCCTAGTACATTACATATTTACCTTCTACTTACAAAGAAGTCATTTCAAATTCTGTCAATGTTTATCTGGATTAGCATGATGTATATAAAATATTTTTTTCTAAGAATAGTTTGTGTAACAGCTAGAGAAAGTCATGTGAATGGAACAAATCGATTTTTTGGATTTAGGGTACCTCAAAAATTTCCGGTGAAATCTCGGTATCACAATTTTGGGAGGAATGCAATACTTTCTCCATCCACTCTGTACACTGATAGAAAAATCGATCCTAGTTAAGATTTCTGCAGGTACTTGAATTAAACAACATATAAACAAAACAAGCACGTTGTTTAAAGCAAATGGCTGCAATCGCAATACTCAGGTGTCTTCATTGCTACATCAAGATGTTAAGCAGCTAGAAAGGAAATGTTGCAACACCGTAAACGGATTTTACACAGCACTCGCCGATTGATTGAAACAAAAAAGTGTATACTCACTCAAGTGGCAAAAGCTACATGTAATAAAATGCGACCACTTTCACCGCCTTCTGTTATTCCTCGCCGCTTGAGAACCTTTTCGTTTTCATCACGCTGTTGTCTTCGATTCTCCGCGCATCTGCATTCTTAAATGATGAATTTCTGGTTTAGTAAAAATAATTACGTCTATGGCAATAATAACATGGCTGAATGGTTAGACCACTCGCCTTCTACCTAGGCAGCCCGAGTTCGATCCTAAGCGCCCATATGTGGGATTTGTGGTGCACGAAGGGGCGTCCGGGTCCTCCGATTTCCCCCGCCACTTATTCCACCAATTACTCCCTCATTACCTTTCCTATCATTCATTTCGCTTGCATTTCATATCATGCTCCTGCCTGGCTATGGGCCAAACATTCATATCCAGGTTCTCCATTCTGTGGTTTCGTGGCGTTGGCTCCCCGACAGGCTTCTCACCCCTAAGCATTCGCTTGTAAGTCCTAGGGGGATGTCAGTCCTAAATATGGGGAGTGTAAGCCGATTACGAGGACTTTTTCCCTGCGGTGAGTTTGGTGTTGGTGCACTCAGCCTCATCAGGTCCTTGGGCATAAACCCAGGAGCTACTAGAAGGAAAAATCTGATGTAATATTTTCATGTGACTTTATCTACCCCTGCTAGGTATTATTACTCTCTCTACTCTTACTACGTAGAGTAAGTAGGAAAAGTATTGTATTCACCCAAAAAAATCTATGTTTGGTTTTATCGAAGCGCTTTATGAGCTCCATTAAATTAAAACATATTAATACTAATTTTTCTTCACTCGATAAAAGATGCGCCGGACGTTTCATATTACTTTTTCAGCAGCCCAATTATTATTCTTGATCGATCACTCGCCGATTATTTGTTTTTATTGCCGACTCTCTTAACTGGTTGCACTTCCCCGCAAGAAATCACGTTTTCGAACTGAAGAGTCCATCGACCTCGGTCAGGATTGATCCCACGACCCTGAAGCCCAGAGGCACGAGAAACAGGATTCCGTGTTGAAGAAATAAACCCGGGTGAGTCTATCCTGTTTCCCTTCTTCTCCACCTCCACGAGAATACGTGTGTGCGTGTGTGTGTGTACTTTTGTAGCGAAGATTCCAAAGTCGTTGAACTCTGTAACAAAGAACAGATAGACTCAAAACCTCAGCAGCGCATAATTTAAACGGGCTGCTAGTTTTGGGTAATGAGATGAGGCTATGACCATCTTCCTGATGTTTCTAGAAGGCATTCACCCTACCAAGGTACTACATGTACATGAAGTGCAGCAAAACCTTGGAGATACGTTCCGGCACTAAGCCGATGTCCCACGGTCAAAACTTGGTCCAAAGCGTTTTACACAACGTGATCGTTGTGTACAATTTCTCCATTCCATTCCCACGTGAATTGGTCCAAACATTTCTCGCATGCACATGAACAGCTGATAGAAAATGGTGGAGGTTGCTGATCCACAATTATTTACGTTCGCTGTCGCAAGCTTAGTTTATGAATCCATTGCAAGAGCATATTATAATATAAAGAAAAAAGTTGATGTGTTCCATTCACATGACTTTCTCTACATATCTGCAACAAAGTATTCTTAAAAAGCTAATGCTTCTATTTACTTCATGCTAATCGAGAAAAAATTAGCAGAAATGGTATTATTACTTACTTCCTTGTAAGTAGAAGGGAAATAAGGGAGTACCATAAGTTAAAGTGATAGTCAAAAGCTGGTTGCTCTGACTGAAGTTCCTTTGTTTGTATGGACAGGAGTTGACAAATTACTGTATGAGAAAAGTATGTTTTTTTAAAGCTGAAACCAAAAACAAGAAATATCGAAAAAATGGTCAACTCCACGAAAACAATGTATATAACATAAATTGTGTGTTTTTTAACGTGCTCTACAGTTTTTGTGTGGTAAGTTTTTGTTCATCTCTTACGGTTTAGCAGTTATTCAAAATTCCGTAAAATTCATCCAGAATAAAGTACTCTTCAGAGGCTATTTCCAGAAAATTAAAGATATACATTTTGTCAGGTACATATCTTTAATACACGGTATTTTAATCAAAATTGTTGGAGCCATTTTTAAGAAAATCGAAATTTTCGAGAAAAAAAAAGTTCAAAATCTTCGTGTCGCATCCCTGGAAGATACTAAGCCGAAATACCAAGTTTGGTACTCTACCGACCTTTTGTTTTTGTTCACGGACACACGGACACATGGGCCTTTTTCTGAAAATGCTTTTTTTGGATAATATTTTCGGTGAAATCTCGGTATCGAATTTTTTGGTGGAGTGCAATACTTTCTCTATATACACTACGTGCATAGTACGTATAGAGAAAGTAAAAATCAATAAAGAGGTGTTGGTGGACTAGACCATGGCTGGAACGTAGGAATACAGGCCAAGGAAGAGGTGTACTACATATGCTGCAAAATTAACTCGTTTCTGACTGTAAATTATTTTAACTTCCTTAGAATGGACGAAAAATTGTTTGGGAAGTTGCTGTCCTTAGTTGAGGCAAAAACAAATATGAGGCAGTCCATACCAGCAAATCAATCAGCTATCACGTTTTTATATTTTGGTTAGAAAAGGAGGATAGAAACAAATGGATCCGATAAAATACATTTGCTCAGCCACTATAACCATATTATTTAAGACAAAGTCTACAAGATACAGGAAAGTTTCACACAAACAATCACGTTGGCGAGAAGGAAGACCAAGCGCTAGCTGCCATCTTATTACGTCATTACCACCTGGTTGCTCATTGGTTGATTGCATACGTTTGGACCAAAAATTAGAAACCGTTATATCCTGTTGTAGCAAACTGAATTGGACCAAAAAATAGGATGGAAATTGTATATAATGAAATTATCCGATGCCCTACGATCCAATTTGTATTTTGAAGAGTATTGGACCAAAATATTTGACCATGAGATATCGGCTTTATACCCTTCCATACAGCTGCTCCGAATCGCCGTCCACTATGTTCGAACAGGCAACCCACATGACACATTAAGTGGTAGAGCAATGTTCTTCTATGAGTATAAATAAAATTACTAATGTTTTATTCAACAAAACTGCACTTAAGATAAGAGTGTTTCATTGTAACATGACTTTCACTAGCTATTCCGAAACAAGCTTTTCTTACAAAAGGTTATTCTTTTATCTATATGATAATAAACATTATCAGAATTGTTTATTGCTTGCTTTTTTGTAAGTAGGGCAGAAATACATGAATGCACAGGCTAAAGCGATAGTGAAATATTTTAAAAGGCTGTCACTGTGCGAAACAACTAAAATTCAGTTCTCTTTGCTTTCTAGGAGTCAATAAAAGAGAGTCGAAAGATACTTCCCGTTTGAGAAAATGTCTAGTACCTTAAAACTGAAACCAATAACTGGAATATCTCGAAAACAATTAACTTCGTGAAAAAATATATACGACATGAATTCTGTTTTGACGAGTTCTACGTTTTTTGTGTAGTAAGTATTTTTCTATCTCTTACAATTTACCAGTTGCACAGAAGTCATCCAGAATGAAGAGGTCTTCAGAGGTTATTCCCAGAAAATTCAAGATATACATTTTGTTTGTAATGTAAATATCTTTAACATGTGGTATTTTAATCAAAATTGTTAGTCATTTTTGAGAAAACAAACTTTTCAAACTTTTCTTCCATGTAAAGCGTAGTTTTTGGTGGGGGGATTTTCCTGAAAATCTACATGCCGCATCCTTGGAAGATGCTAAGCGTAACTACCAAGTTTGGCATTTTCGTTTTTGAGCTATGCTGTTCACATACACACACTCACATACACTCTCTCACTCTGACCTTTTCTCTAAACATGCTTTTTGGACCCCGGGGACCTAAAACATATTTCTGGTGAAATCTCAACAGGTGGAATACAATACCTTATCTAGCTACTCTGTACATTATATATACGTACCGTAAGTACGGAAAGTAAAGCGCAAAGTAAACCAAACCCCTTTATTTGCCCAGTAGTTATATGATTTCTTTTGTTTTTAATCTATCTCAAATTTTATAATGATTATAGTGGTTTAAAGTTTGACATGACTTTTATAGTAATAGTTTGTTTGCACAACAGATAGAGAAAGTCATATGAATGAAACACTTTAGATTTTTTTTTCTCTGAGAATAAGGACTGCTGACTCTAAAAACAGTAGTGAATTGTGGGAAATTAATAACCTCCAGTAGCTCTCGATTTTGAAGCCTTCCTGCTATAATAAAAATATATTTTGAGCTACAAAAATGTGTGTATATAAAATGGCCTTGTTCTTCAAGAAGTGACTATGCGTTCTAAACGAAATAATTCTTTTGTTACAGGTTTGCCCCTTAGTGGTTTGGGCAGCGCAAATTCCAATAGAAGACTACTCAAGTAAGTAATATATTCTGGTGTATCTTATGTAGCTATACTATAAGAGGAAAATAGTTTATCCATCTCTTTATGGGTCTTCCTTTCTGTCTTTCCTCTTGTTATGTATTCAAGGATCTTGCTGGAAATCAGGAATTCTGGCATTCGTCGTACATGTGCCAGATATTTCTCTGATATTCTTTTACTTAGATTAAATATATTTATCCTATCCTATAGACTTCATGTATACATTTCATGTATCCTAGCAAACAAAAAAATGAGTCTTTATTTCACCGTGAATTAAAGCAAGTACCTTATTTAATTGTAAATTATTTTAACTCCTTTGGCAGCTCCCCTTTGACTTGCCGGGTAACAAACTAAGTACAGCTTTATTAGCATAATCTAAAACTTCTTCGGGAATATCCATTTTCATTCATTTATTGATTTATTTGGTGCAGTTTAAACAACCAGAATTTGATATATTTATTCTGGCGGGGTTTCGCAGCAACAAACAAACAAAGCACTACCTATTCAATTTCTCGTAATGATGACTCTAGTAATATTAATATTAATAAATATAAGAATATTTCAGTTAATATTAGAGTAGGATAAAACGTATATTACACGTGACTTGTTAGACTATTATTTGCTCATTAGAAATTAGAAGACTCGCGCTTATGCGCTCGTGTATTAAACATCCCACTCACAAATAATAGTCTATTTAAGCCTCTTATTATATAAATAACGATCAATTTTTTCCTTATTTCACTTATTGCATTTATACTATGCTTTTAACCGCATAGTCCTATCGGCGGTATTCCCTGTGGAACCTAGCAATGGTTTTAATCCGTGTACTGTCTGTTCTCATTGGTTTCTATTTACTTTTAATTTTCTTCTCAAATCTCACACATTCACACTTACATTCATACTTCCAGACTCTGGGGAGGATGGGGAATATTCTGGGCTAGAGAAAAATTCCCGACCCCATAGCCGGGAATCCAACCCGGATTTTTGTGTTCTTGTCTATGCTATAAACAGCAACTGCTCTTAAGAACCTCTTGATGCATTTAGTTTTGCTTTTTATTTTTTGCAATAGCCCAACATTCTGAGCCATATAAAGGAGTTAGTACTGCTGAAACTGAATAGAATTTAAATATATATACATATTAGAGTTTTATTCATGAGGGTTCTCCTAATTGTCCCACAGATTTGATTTCTTTTGTTGGTCAAATACTCTTGAATTCCAATTTGACAGTCTTAATATTTAAAGTACCTATTTTACGTGATCTACTATGTTGTCAATTATTATTTTACATCGCATTTGAGTTTTAGCTTGAAAGCTAAATTTATGACCGGAATTATTTTCGTCAAGTGAGAAACGAGACCAAGATAACATTTTATCCAAATATGAACATGATCATTTTATACGGAAGTGAGGCATAGACAATTAAATAAAGACTAAAAGCAAACTACAAGCAGCTGAAATGAGATTCTTACGCTCAGTTAGTTGAACAAAAAAGTACTTTTTTAGCGATTTTGGTAAAAAAATGTCGATTTTTGGATTTTGGTACAAAAAATATATCATACTTAAAAGTACATATTTTACATGTGTATTTCTACCAGGATTGATGTGACACGTGTTTTGAATACCATTTTAAAGCGTTGAGCTCTCTATGTAAAGTTTAAAAGCCAATTTTCTCAGGTTCAATTTTTTTTTATTTATTTTTCCACATTAAAATCTCTCTTTTACCACAAACTCCAACTCACTTCAGAATGGGTGCAATAAATTAATATACTGGAATTTTTATAGTAATTATAACATAACCAGATTCTGCTTTTTCTTCCTTCTTACACTTTATGGTATAATTTTATTATCTATCAAGTTTCCAATCAAAAATGTTGCTACAAAAGTATTAATGACTGTAGTTTTAAAGAATGACACCTTGGGTAAGGTAACTGTTTGAGAAGATAGATTTTGAATTTTGCTAATAAAATTTATATGGATTAATGGTGTTACATATTATGATGAAACTTGGTATAGATGTTTTTTGTTTCTAGTACTTACTGCCTGTACAAAAAAAATCAGAGCTCTAGTTTTAATACTTTTGAAAATGACTTCTAGCTCTTCGGTGCCCACGTAAAGGCTGCACAAGAGAAGAGCATCATCTAAAGAACGAGATAATTAGAAAAGAAAAATATCCTCTTAGACTTTATTGCCAAACACGGACAAATGAAAAATAAACTTGCAAAGAAAGCCAGAAGAACGATCAATTGGACGACCAAGGAAACGACGAGAAATGTGAGAACGGAACAGGCTTCGACCTAAATCATAGCTAGAAGAAGGTTATTATCGTATAAATTGATAATTATTTTTAAAGAAATAATGGGGAAATAGCGAACTAATTACGATACGTAATTGGATATGTTAAAACAAACGAATAATGTTAGAGCACACGGTGATTGATAAGAAGCCATTAGTAAAGGCAAGTTACGTTGGAAGAAGCAATTAGCTCGAAGTCTAATAGCGAAGATAATCAAGTTCCAGGAAACTCAGTAAAAAAAAAAAAAAAAAAAAAAAAAAACATTTGACTCAAGATTAAATTAGTGTCGTCCGCCGTGGTCTAGGAATAACATGCTTGTGGTTCGCAAGGTCTCGGCTTCAAATCAAGCGGAGGGCGATGGATTTTTTTGGACGTAAAAATCCTTAACATGGCTTCTTTCGCCACGGACTTCGTTGATTCCGTGTAGTTGTAAAAGAACCTCAAGAATTATAGAGATCTCTGAGCAAAACTATGCGACGTTTCACGCCCATTATAGAACTAAACTGTAATCCTAAAATATAAAATAAGTTTGTGCACCTGCCATAATTTGCAGAAAATTTACGTTATAAGTACATTTGCATGATATAAGTATTTTAAACATGTCATATTTTAATTAAAATTGTTACAGCTGTTTATGAAAAAACCAAAATAAAACGAAAATTGTCTATGTAAATGGTAGTTCAGGGTTGGGGGGGGGGTTCTCAAAATCTGTTTATCGCGCCTACAAAGACGGGGGATGTCGGGAAGAGTCAGGAAAATCTAAATTTCTGGTATAAAGTCAGGGAGAGAATCATTTATAGTATGATAAAGGTAAATTCCAATTAGCACAAAAGTCAGGAATTTTATCATATAATGCTCTAAAAACTATGAAACTGTGAATCTGATAAATTGTTTCATTATTTAATCATTCATGTACCAAAAACATACCTTCAACAATGATTCTTTCGTATTGGTTAACTGTATGTGTGTGTGTTTTAACTCCTAATTGTTTAATTTAAGGGACTCTGATTAATTATTTAGTCGTAAATAACAAACCATTATAGTTTTTAATTATATAAGTATTCTATAGATATCTATGAATTTTTTGGACAGTCGTGTTTCACAATTTGTCATTTTAAAAGCCCAGCAGCATGTTTAAATCACACATGCATTACCTCTTGGACTACTTTTCCATTTAATTACTGTGGTTCTCAGCGTCCCATTCTCTGTGCACGTGAAAGTCCGATTAATTTTGCTCAGAGGGCTCTTTATCAGCCTTGAGGTTCTTGATATATAAGACACGGGACCAACGGCTTTATTTCTCTTTATAAGTCTTTTTACGTCCAAAAACTCCATCACCCTCCTCCGAGTTTGAACCTGAGGCCTTGGGAATTATTTTACCCCCAGACCATGGAGGGCGACTGAAATGTAGGGTTTATTAACTTTAGCTTTTTTTTTTTTTTTTTAATACTAAACACACACACACATACACACTCAAAACATATTCATTCTCACGTACATACTTCCAGACTCTGTGGGAGAAGGGAATAATTCAAGTTAAAGAAAAAGTCCCCGTTCCAGCCGGGAATTGAACCCGGCCCTGTGGGTGGGAAGTTAGAACATTAACTACTCTATCACAGAGACAATTTTCTTCTTTCTGTCGCCCTCCGTGGTGTAATGGTTACCATTCTAACTTCATGTACCCAAGGTCTCGGGTTCAAACCTGGCGGAGGACGATGGCTTTTTTTTTCGGGCGTAAAAATCCTTAGCATGGCTTCCTTCGGAAGCGAAGTAAAGCAGTGGGTCCCGTGTCGTAGATTTAAGGCACTTAAAGAACCTCAAGCCTGACAGAGAGGCCTATGAGCAAAATTAAGTGGCCCAGCATAGAATGGGACGCTGAGAACCACAGCAGTTAAAGAACGCCCATAAATAAAGCGCCATTTCTGAATGTCTTTTGAGTTTACACAAATTTCCATAAAAAAAAAGTGTGATATTTAAGACTTACAATGGTTTTTATAACTGCTTCACTTAGGGCCTCAGAAATTAATTTATACTGTAAAACAAGGAACATTGCTTTATAAAAACAAAACTGTATTTCTTCACAACTAATAACACCAACTTTAATCACATTCTTACATTTATTTTCTCTGTACTAAAACATCAGAAAAAGTTACTATCATACTTCTCTGACAAGGAAGTTTTTGAAAACAGGCATATTTTTCGTTGGTTAAAACAATTTATTTGTATTACCTCAGAAACTATTTAACTGGTGTTTCCAAATTTTGCACAGCCATTTCTTGGCTTCTTGTGCCAATTTTCAAGTAAAAACTTTAAAATTAAAAAAGTTAGAAAATTCAGTCCCAGGTCAACAAAATAAATTAAATAATATAGAATATAATGTATACTAAATGTGAATCATAATATAGATTTAAATATTAATAAAACTCTAATCAAAATAATGGCAGATTCTAAACATAAAAGTAGAATTTGAGTTATTATTAATAAAGGTAGAAGGGGTTTTATTATTCTTCTTCCAATATTTTCTAATAATGTTATTTGAGATGAAATACCTTTAGTGCTACCGATATTTTACATATCGGTAACTTTTAACATAGTTTTGTATACCTTTATTCTTTGTATTGATTGAATAGTTTGTTTGTATATCTTTATTACAATAAAATCTGTGCTAGGGGATGGTGCAGGCTGATATAAAAGTTCACTTATAAATGCGTTTGAAATTCTGCTGGACAATTAAAAGCTTTCAGAAATTTAAAATGTACGCTCACGAATAGTGAACATGATTGGTCACAGAACATTTTTACTTTCTCTATACGTACTATGTACATAGTGTATAGAGAAGGTATTGTAACACACCCAAAAAGTCTATACCGAGATTTCACCGGAAATTCATGTTTTGAGAACTCCTGAATCCAAAAAAAAAAAAAAAAAAAAGCATTTTTAGAAAAATGTCCGTGTGTGTGTGTGTGTGTGTGTGTGTGTGTGGGCAGCTTAACTCAAAAACGAAAAGACCGTTAAATACCAAACTTAGTATTTAAGTTTGGTATTTTCTAAGGATGCGACACGAATATATTCAATAAAATTCCCCCTCCATCCCAAACTACTCTTAACATATAACTTTTTTCGAAACTTTCGATTTTCTCAAAAATGGCTCTTAACGATTGTGATTAAAATATCATATATTAAAGACATTTACCTGACAAATAAAATGTATATCTTGAATTTTCTGGGAATAGCCTCTGAAGAGTTATTAATTCTGGATGAATTTTACGGAATTTTGAATAACTGCTAAATCGTAAGAGATGGACAAAAACTTACCACACAAAAAATATAGAGCACGTTAAAACACATAATTTATGTTATACATATTTTTTTCGTGGAGTTCATCGTTTTTGAGACATTCCTTGTTTTTTGTTTCTGCTATGAAAATCATATTTTTCTCACACAGGAATTTTTCAACTGCTGTTCATACAAACAAAGGAACTTCAGTGACATAACAACCAGTTTTTGACTATCACTTTAACCTATTATACTCCCATATTTCGCTTCTATTTACAAGGAAGCAAGTAATAAGACTTTTCCTGCTATTTTTTTCTGATAAGTACGAAGTAAATAGAAGTATAAGCTTTTTAAGAATAATTGAGATGTAGAGAAAGTCATGTGAATGGTACACATCAGATTTTTAACTGCTGTGCCGGCATGTTGCCATGGTAGCTCAGTGGTAGAGCAACCGTGGTTCAAATCCCGGCTATGGCATTGCATTTTTCATTCTGACTCTACTTATCCAACTACACGGTAAATGTTAAAGAGCGGTTAACTGGAGCGTGTTGCAAAACCGAGCTTCTTTGCGGTCAGTTGTTGCATACTTTTGCAGTAAAAGTAAAAATGTGGGTTCCTCTTACTTCACCCTACAAAGGAACGCAAGCGTGTGTTAATTTGCTTGTTCACTCGCCATAACACATTCCACCCAATTAAAATGCGCAAACAGTGTGAAACTTTGTTTGTGGTGATCCTACCTGCTTATATAAAACTGCCGTGGCATAATATTTGCATTTAATTATATCAGATAATACCACAAGTAATTTTAAAATGGCGAAGTATAAACTCATGTTTACATTTATTAGAACTGTTTCAAAAATTAAGGGCAGATAAGCGTCTGGAGACTCTTATTATTTTTTATTTAAAAAAAATCTTTGTTACACTCACATGACTTTCTCTACATCTCTGCAACAAATTATTGTTAAGTTTATGCTTCTCTGTACTTCATGCTACTCGAGAAAAACTTATCTGAAATAGTCTTTGCTTCCTTAAGTAGAAGGGAAGTAAAGGAGTAACATAGGTTAAAGTGATAGTCAAAAACTGGTTGCTATGTGACTGAAGTTCCTTTTTTTGTATGGACAGGAGCTCACAATAATTATTTTTTAGTGGAGTTGATCGTTTTTAAGATATTCCTTGGTTTTGGTTTCAGCTTTGAAAATCATATTTTTCTCATACAGGAATTTTTCAACTTCTGTCCATACAAACAAAGGTACTTCAGTTACTTAGCAACCGGCTTTTGGCTATCACTTTAACCTATGGTGCACCCTAATTTCCCTTCTACTTATAAAGTAGCAAGTAATAAGACTATTTCTGCTAATGTTTTCTAGATTAGATGAAGTAAATAGAATAATTTATTGCAGAGATGTAGAGAAAGTCATGTGAATGAAACACGTCAGATGTTTTATTAAATAGTGGTGCCACGGCACAATGGCACACTACTCAGGAGACACTCCCCAAGTAATAATCTTTGTACGGATGCAGGAGGGGCCGCTGCATTCCAGAAGCAGACGTTGAAGAGTAACATGCTACCTCCTTGAGGGTTGAGCACAGCAAAATAATTCAGTACTGTTGGCCGGAGTCGTGAAGGAATTGAGGCATGAACACAACTGTATTGCATATTATGAAAACTGGCCAATCTCTCTTGGATTTGCCTCCCCCTCCCTCCATCAAAATTGCTCTCCTACTAAGCGCATTTTTCTGGCTCCTAGAGAGAAGCATTTGCTTTCTCAACCCGATTCGTCATGTTTATTTTGTAGTATTGTTGACTGGATCACTATTTACGCTGGAGATGCTTATCACGCTTGGCTGCGGGTCGCGGTTCAATCCTTGCGCAGATGAGTGAGATTTTATAGCAGAAAATGGAAAGTTACGTGTTTCTCATGAAATATGTATTTGAGAACACCATGATTCCAAAACAATAGTTGTATAATAATTGAGAAATAAAAATGACAAATGTGATATGTACAAAAACCAATAAATAAATAAACTGTATTGTAAACATCCATACTCCATATTCAACCAGAGAAGCCGTATCAACATCTCACCTTATCCTCGAGTGCCCTGCTTTACTGAACGACAGAAGGGACTTGAACCCCAAGAGTGATCTGTATTCCATATTTAACACCACCCAAGGATGCAGAAAGGCTATCAAATTAATGGAGATACCACAAATATTGTCTTTTATATAATGTATTTAATTGTTAAAGCCAGAAAAAAAATGAAATGGCGTGTTACTTATGGACGCTCTTTAACTACACTGGTTCTCAGCGTCCCATTCTAAATCTACGACACGGAACCAACGGCTTTACTTCCCTTCCCTTCCGAAGGAAGCCATGCTAAGGATTTTTACACCCGAAAAAATGCATCGTCCTCCGCCGGGTTTGAACCCGCGACCTTTGGTATATGAAGTCAGCGTGGTAACCATAAGCGACTTAAAGCCAGAGTTTGAGACTATTATAATTGTTTACCAATTAATATGTACTGTATTTTACTGTTACCAAAGTTTAAATAGTTAAGTTTATGACCACAGTTGTAATATACTTGTATTAAATTTTGTATATACGTGCACTGGTTTTTTATATTCTGTGGTCGCTGATGACCTTCGTTCTTATAAAGTAACCTTAAAAAATAAATTTAAAAAATGCATTGTATTCGTTTACGTGCACAGCACATGATATAAGTACCCACTAGATGCAGTAATGATACAAAATGAAACAAGCAATTGCATTATTAACCAGAGCCTCAGAGAAAGTAGTCCTCCAAGGGGTACGGTGACTATGCTATCCTCTAAAACCCAAAATTGCAGGTTCAAGCCTGGAGGAGGGTGATGGAATTTATTCGGACGCAAAAATCCTTAGCATGGCTTCGTAAATGAAGGCCATGTAAAAGAAGCTTATATCTTGAAAGAAGAAGGTCCGCCATTTCATGTGAGCAAGTCGTGATTTCGTCCCACAGTGCCATCTGTGGGTGACGAGCCGATCCCTCGTCACCACGACACACAACTGCGAGCTCTACGAACTATAAACTCAAATCCGATCAAGGAAACATCGTAACGATGCCCTATGTTCCACTTAGGAACCACAGGGAAATAACTAACTTAACTCGGAGTAATAAAGAAAAAAATCTGATGCGATCTATTCAAATGACGTTGTCTCTCTGTTCTGCATACAAACTATTCTTGCAAATCATTTTTTTCTACATCATCAAGATAAACATTGGAGAGGTAGAGTCAGATTGAAAAATTCAATGGCATAGTCGGAATTTGAACCTCGGATCCCCCGGTTTCCATCCAGTTGCTTTGACAACTGAGTTACCATGCAACGCGCCGGCTCGGCACTAAATTCTCTGACTCGAGTTTTTCCAGGTTATTCACAAGATAACATTACAGAAATTGATTTATTGCTTGATTCCTTATAAGTAGACGGGAAATAAAGGAATGCACTAGGCTAAAGCGATAGTCAAAACTTTTAATTGTTGTCGCTATGAAATTGTCATTGTAATTTGGATCTCTTTCCATAGTCAGGAATTTAAAAAAAAAAAAAAAAGAAGAGATATGAAACGGATGAGGGCTATCCGCATGAGAAAAATTTAGGTAGTTTAAAATTGACACTAATAACAAGGAATATCTTAAAAATAAATAAAAAGTTCACACTAAAAAAAAAAAAAAAAAGGTGCACATAACATTGTATTGTCTTAATAAGATGTGCATTTTTGCACAGTAAGTTTTTGTCCGTCTCTTTCGGTTTAATAGTTACATAAAAGTCATCCAGAAAGAAGAGGTCTCCAGAGGCTATTCCCAGAAAATTCAAGATATACATTTCCTTTGTCGTGTAAATATCTTTATTATACGGTATTTTAGTCAAAATCGTCAGACATTTTTGATAAAATGTCTGACGATTTTGATGTTGGATGTATTTTCTTCAAAACCTTCGTGTCGCATCCTTAGAAGATACTAACCTTAATACCAATTTGGTTATTTTAGCGACCTTTCGACTATTCACGTTTTAAGGTCCCCTGAATAAAAAAAAAGTTAGAAAAAATCCGTATGTGTGTCCGTGTGTCCATGTAACCCTCTGTCTGTGAACACAACTCAAAAACGAAAAGTCGGTAACCGCCAAACTTGGTATTTAAGGTTAGTATCTTGCAGGGATGCGACACGAAGACTTTGAGCAAAATTGCCGCCCCCAAACTGCCCTTACCATGGAAAAAATCTCGAAAATTGAAATACCGTATATTAAAGATATTTACATGACAAATAAAATGTATATCTTGAATTTTCTATGGAATAGCCTCTAAAGAGCTCTCGATTTGGATGACTTTTGTATGACTGGTAAACCGCAAGAGATAGACAAAAACGTAACCGCCAAAAAAAAAAAAAAAAAAAAAATAGATCTAGTTAAACTACACAATTTATGTTACATACAATTTTTTGTAGAGATAACCGTTTTCAGGATATTCCAATTATACGTTTCAGTTTTAAGCTACTTTAACTTCTCTCAAACTGGAAGTCGTTGTTCATTTATTAGTCTCTTTTTTTTTACTCTTAGCAAGCAAAGAGAACCAAATTTTAATTGATTCACATGGCGACCCTGTTAAAGAATTAGAATACCGTTTAGCCTGTGCATTACGTTATTAATTCAATTAAACTTACAAAAGAGGCAAGTAATACTGGTAATTTTTATTTAACTAGCATGACGTAGATAAAAGAATAATCTTATGTAAGAAAAGTCTGTGTATGGAACAACTAGAGGAAGGTATGTGAATGGAACACATCTTTTTTTTTTCATGGGGTTGACCATTTCCAAGGTATTGATTGTTATTGGTTTAAATTGTAAAATACTTATATTTTTCTCAGACAGAAACTCGTCCGTGTTTCATTTGTTTTGCTCCTAACCAACGAAAGAAGCGAATTTCAATGACAGTTGCACAGCGACAGCTATTAAAACATTTGACTATCGCTTTAGCATATTGTATTCTATTAGTTCCTTTCTAGTTATAAGGCAATAATGTAATAAGAACATTCCGCTAATGTTTTTCTTAATTAGCATGATATAGAAAGAAGAACAATCTTTTGTAAGAATAGTTTGTTTGTAAAACAGCTAGAGAAGGTGGTGATAGGGCAATACATCAGATTTTCTCTAGTAGTACTATGTTATGCGCTATATTGATTACAACATTGTATCCATTTATGCTTAATTTTTACTTTCTCTGCCCGTACTATGTACAAGCTGAATAGAGAAGGAATTGTATTGCACTCAAAAATTCGATACCGAGATTTCACCGGAAATACATGTTTTGGGTCCCCTTTAATAAAAAAAAACATTTTTAGAGAAAAGGTTCATGTGTATCCGTGCGTATGTGTGTCTTTGAGCAACATAGTTCAAAAACGAAAATACCGTAAATACTAAACTAGATATTTTAAGTTTGGTATCTTCCAAGGATGCGACACAAAGATTTTCAAGAAAATCTCCCCACCTTGAACTTCCCCTTACATGGAATATTTTTCGAAAAGTTTGATTTTCTCAAAAATGCCTCTAACGATTTTGAAAAAAATACCATACCTATGTTTATGATATTTTATAACAAAGAGTATGTATATCTTGTATTTCCTGGGAATAGCCTCTGAAGAACTATTCATTCTGGATGACTTTTATATAACTGGCAAATCATAAAAGATATACAAAAACTTAAAACACAAAAAATGTAGATCTCATTCAAACACATAATTTGTCATAAACACTTTTTATCCGATATTTCGGATTGTTGGTTTCTATTTTAGCCACTTAAACTTTTCTCAAATTGGAAGACATCTTTCTTCTCGTTTCTCGTTTGTTCCTGGCAAGCAAAGAGGTTAGAATTTCAACTGTTTCACATAGCAACCGGCTTTTGAAGGACGAGACTATCATTTTAGCCTGTACATACTCTTATTTCACTTCTAGTTACAAGAAAGCTAGTAATAAGACTAATTCTGCTTATGTTTATCTTGATTAGCATGGTGTGGATAACAGATTAATGATTTGAATAAAAGGTTTGTTTACCGAACAGCTATAGGATATCATGAGAATGGAGCACATAATATTTCTTTCTCTATACGCACTATGTACATTGTGTATAGAGAAGGTTTTGCACTCCACCAAAAAAATTCGATACCGAGATTTCACCGGAAATATATGTTTTAGGGTCCCCTGTATCCAAAAAAAGTATTTTCAAAAAAAGGCCCGTGTGTGTCCGAGTGTCTGTGAATACGATAACTCAAAAACGAAAAGTCGGTAAAATACCAAACTTGGTATTTAAGTTTAGTATTTTCCAGGGATGCGACACGAAGATTTTGAGAAAAATCCCCTCACCCCAAACAACCCTTTACATGGAACTTTTTTTCGAAAAATTTTATTTTCTAAAAATGACTATAACGATATTGATTAAAATATCGTATATTAAAGATATTTACCTGGCAAATAAAATGTATATTTTGAATTTTCTGGTAATAGCCTTTGAAGATTACTTTATTCTGGGTCAATTTTACGGAATTTTGCATAACTGCTAAACCGTAAGAGATGGATAAAAACTTACCACACAACAAATGTAGAGCACTTTAAAACACACAAGTTATGTTATATACTTTTTTTTCGCGGAGTTGATTGTTTTTGAGATATTCTTTGTTTTTGGTTTCAGCTATAAAAAACATACTTTTCTCATACAGGACTCTGTGAACTCGTGTCCATACAAACAAAGGAACTTCAGTCACATAGCAACCAGCTTTTGGCTGTGACTTTAACCTATGGTACTCTCTTATTCCGCTTCTACTTACAAGGAAGCAAGTAATAAGACTATTTCTGCAAATTTTTTCTCAATTAGCATGAAGTAAATAGAAGCATAAGCTTTTTAACAATTTATTGCAGAGTTGTAGAGAAAGTCATGTGAATGGAACACATAAGATTTTCTCTAGTAGTATTAATGTTATGTGCTATACGCATAGCAATATTGTGTCCATTTATGCTCATATGTTTTGTGTAATTTACAGTAACGCCCGAGGTGGCTGAAGACGTGCGGATCGACTGCAGCAGTAAGGACATCATGGTTGCTATAAAGACGAGGACAGGAGCATTCAACGGCATGATTTACCCCAAAGGCTTGAGTAAAAACTCGAGCTGCATGTCGGAGTTCGTGCACCAGCGCAGCCCAGTCAGATATCGCCTGCCCCTGAGATCCTGCAACACAATGAGTACCCAGTTGGTGAGTGTGGCATAAATATAGGAAACATTACTTGCTTAGCAACAGCACGATGAACTCTTGAACACTAGTGCGCGTAGGTGCAAGAGATTGGTGATTTCATTAGTTAAGAATTTCCTTTTTTTTCCCTCTACACGACTATGCACATAGTGTATAGAGAAGGTTCGATAACGGGATTTCACCGGAAGTATATGTTTTAGGGTCGCCTATATCCTAAAAAAGCATTTTCACAAAAAGGTCCGTGAATCTGTGAACACGATAACTCAAAAACGAAAAGTCGGTAAAATACCAAACTTGGTTTTTAAGTTTAGTATATTCCAAGCATGCAACACGAAGATTTTCAAGAAAATCCCCTCACCGTAAACTACCCTTTACATGGAATTTTTTTCGACAGTTTCGATTTTCTCAAAAGCAGCTCTAACGATTTTGATTAAAATATCGTATATTAAAGACAATTACCTAACAAATAAAATGTTTATCTTGAATTTTCTGGGAATAGCCTCTGAAGAGTAGTTTATTCTGGATGAATTTTACGGAATTTTGAATAACTGCTAAACCGTAAGAGATGGACGAAAACTTACGACCCATAAATGTAGAGCACATTAAAACACATAGTTTATGTCATATACATTTTTTTTTTTGATTTGATCGTTTTTGAGATATTCCTTGTTTTTGGTTTCAGCTTTGAAAAACTTATACATTTCTCATACAGGAATTTGTCAACTCCTGTTCATACAAACAAAGGAACTTCAGTCACATAGCAACCAGCTTTTGACTATCACTTTAACCTGTGGCACTCCCTTATTTCGCACCTACTTTCAAGGAAGCAAGTAATAGGGCTATTTCTGCTAATTTTTTCTCGTTTAGCATGAAGTAAAGAGAAGCATAAACGAAAGTCATGTGAATGGAACACATGAGATTTTTTACTATCTCTAGCTCATATAGTAGGCAGAGAAGGTATTGTATTTCACTCAAAAGTTCATGTTTTGGAATTACATGATTTGGGAAACCAGAATCTAATAAAAAAGCATTTTATAAAAAGGTCACAGAGAGAGAGAGATAAAGAGAGAGAGAGAGAGAGAGAGAGAGAGAGAGAGAGAGAGTGAGAGACTGTTGTTATATACATTTTTTCGTGGAGTTCATCGTTTTTGAGACATTCCTTGCTTTTTGTTTCTGCTTTGAGAAACATACTTTCCTCATACAGGAATTTGTCAAATGCTGTCCATACAAAGGAACTTCAGTGACATAGCAACCAGCATTTGACTATCACTTTAACCTATGATACTCTCTTATTTCGCTTTTACTTACAAGGAAGCAAGTAATAAGACTACCTCTTTTAATTTTTTCTGATTAACATGAAGTAAATAGAAGTATAAGCTTTTTAAGAATAATTTGTTGCAGAGATGTAGAGAAAGTCATGCGAAAGGTACACATCAGATTTTTTCAATAGTATTATTATTCACGGTATTCACCTTTGGGGAAATTGTTCAGATATACATAAAGTACTAATTTTACAACAAAAAGACCATACACTTACTATCAGGAGCAAATTATTAATGGTCACTGCCATTCTTTGTTTATTTCTTGACGGTCATAAATGTGTATATATTTAAATGTTTAATGGATGTTAAATGTAATTATAATAATTACATTAACAACAGTGATATCCATCATTATCCCACAATACACAATTAACCTACTTGTCACTCCAAGGGTTAGGATAACCAAATCCCAGCGCTGGTATAAATCTCCATCTGTTTCTTTGTTCTACAAATTACCTCATGGGATGTATGTTTTAAATATTTAAGGCTTCAAGAAAAGGAACAAGGATTGGTTAACCAATAACCCTTTTTAAGATGTAGGAGAATCTTATACATTCCCTTTAAATATATTATCTTATTTATTTATTTTCACAATGCCTGTCATCTCGTCACAACGATTGTATTAGCAATAAATTCAAATCAATAGTATAACAACTTTGCTAATAAGTTCACATTCAAGAGCTCGCGAGTTAACCCGAGTTTTTCTGAGTTTTTCGTTATCCTGAGAAGACAAATGCTGAGTAAATTTAAACTCCAGGGACTCCGAGATCATTTGAACATCTTTCATCGATTTCATTCATTGGCCGAACCAACTAGGTTAAAGGATATTAAAGCACAAAAAACAAAGAAACGGCAAAAAAATCTTATATGTTCAATTCACATGACTTTCTCTACATCTCTGTAGCAAATTATTGTTCAAAAGCTTATGCTTCTATTTACTTCATGCTAATTGAGAAATAATTAACAGAAACAGTCTTATTACTTGCTTCCTTGTAAGTAGAAGCGAAATAAGGGAGTACGATAGGTTAAAGTGATAGTCTAAAGCTGGTTGCTATGTGACTGAAGTTCCTTTGTTTGTATGGACAGGATTTGACAAATTCCTGTATGAAAAAATTATGTTTTTCAAGCTGAAACCAAAAACAAGGAATAACTAAACTAAAAAAAAAAAAAAAAAACAAAAAAAAAACGGTCAACCCCACGAAAAAAAATGTATATTATATAAAGTGTGTGTTTTAACGTGCTCTACATTTTTCATGTGGTAAGTTTTTGTCCATCTCTTTCGGTTTAGCAGTTAATGCAAAATTCCGTAAAATTTACTCAGAATAAAGTAGTCTTCAGAGGCTATCCCCAGAAAATTCAAGATAAATATCTTTAATATACGATATTTTAATCAAAATCGTTAAGAAAATCAAAACTATTGAAAAAAATTCCATGTAAAGGGTAGTTGTGCGTGGGGAGATATTCTTGAAAATCTTTTTGTCGCATTCTTGAAAGATACCAAACCTGATTACCAAGTTTGGTATTCAACGGTCTTTTCGTTTTTGAGCTATGTGTCCACAGACACACACAAACACATACACGGACCTTTTTCTGAAAATGCTTTTTTTGGATTCAGGGGGATCCAAAACATGTATTTCCGGTGAAATCTCGGTATCGAGTTTTTGGGTGGAATGCAATACCTTCTCTATACACCTTATAAAGTACGTGTAGAGAAAGTAAAAATCTGATGTGTTCCATTCACATGACTTTCTCTATATCTCAGTAAATTAATATTGTTAAAAGCTTATCTTTTATTTATTTCATGCTAATCGAGAAAAATTAGCCGAAATAATCTTATTTTTTGCTTTATTATAAGTATAGGCGGAATAAGGGAGTACAATAGGTTAAAGTAATAGTCAAAAGCTGGTTGCTATGTGACTGAAGTTCCTTTGTTTGTATGCACAGGATTTGACAAATTCCTGTATGAAAAAATTATGTTTTTCAAAGCTGAAACCAAAAACAAGGAATAACTAAAAAACGGTCAACTCCACGAAAAAAATGTATTTTTTATAAATTGTGAGTTTTAACGTGCTCTACATTTTTCATGTGGCAAGTTTTTGTACATCTCTTTCGGTTTAGCAGTTAATGCAAAATTTCGTAAATTTTATCCAGAATAAAGTAGTCTTCAGAGGCTATTCCCAGAAGATTCAGGATATGCATTTTGTCAGATAAATATCTTTAATATACGATCAAAATCGTTAGAGCCATTTTTAAGAAAATCAAAATTTTCGATAAAAGTGCCATGTGGTAGTTGTGGGTGGGGAGATTTTCTTGAAAATCTTTTTGTCGCATCCTTGTAAGATACCAAACTTAATTACCAAGTTTGGTATTCAACGGTCTTTTCGCTTTTGAGCTATGCTGTCCACAGACACACACACGCACACACACACACACACGATCTTTTTCTGAAAATGCTTTTGTTTTATTCAGGGGGACCAAAACATTTATTTTCGGTGAAATCTCGGTATCGAATTTTTGGGTGGAATGCAATACCTTCTCTATACACTATATAGTACGTGTAGAGAAAGTAAAACAAAAAAAAAACAAAAAAAAACAGCAAATCCTTAGACTCTTGAGTGAAGGCTCTGTTTTGTTATGTTGTTAGAAAAGACAATTGAATTAATGAATCACTGTCCATGTGAAAGGAAGAAAGAAGGGAGTCAAATGCAATGTAAGTCCGGACTTGAACATTCTCCGTGACCTAATTTGTTTGGGCGTAGTCCAAACATCTGTGCTCATATGAAATACGAAGCAAAGGTGTTAATACTTCACGAGCTTGAAATATTTATTGCACCTCAGGTTGGTATACTAATTTGTCAACGTCTCACTTTCACGTTTTTATTTATTTTACTACTTACGTGAGGTAGACAAACCATTGACTTAAAACCAAAGTTTCGATATCGAGATTTCACAAATACCTGCTTTCAGATAATACTGAAGAAAACATCCAATGTATTGCATTCACATGACTTTATCTATTTGGCAACAAATGATTCATTCGAAATCTTACTTTTCTATCTGTTTATGCTAATTGAAATAAATATTAACAGTGTGTGTTTGTAAGAAATAACACCTGGCTAAAGCGATAGTCAAGTCTTTTAAAAGGTGCTTGCTATGCGGTTCTCTTTGCATGGTTCAGGAGTAAAACAAAATAGATATAAAACGAATGATGCCTTCCCGTTTGAGAAAAGTATAAGTGTTACAAAAGCGAAACCAATTACCGGAAATATCTAGGAAATAGTTAATTCCACAAAAAATGTATATGATATAAATTGAGTATTTTAACGAGATAAACATTTTTTGTGAAGTAACCTTTTACTTTCTCTACATACTATATGGTACATAGAGATGGTATTGCTCTTCGCCCAAAAATTTGACATCGAAATTTCACTGGAAATATATGCACTAGGGTTCCCTGAATTCAAAAAGGTCCCCTGTGTGTTGTATCCGTGAACACCATAACTCAAAAACGAAAATTCGGTAAAATACTAAACTTGATATTTAAGTTTAATATCTTTAATGGTTACGACACAAAGATTTTCAAGAAAATCTCCCAAATTCAAGCTATCCTTAACATGGAATATTTTTCGAAAATTTTTATTTTCTCAAAAACGACTAACAAGTTTCTTTAAAATGCCAAATGTTTAAAATATTTTCATGGCAAACAAAATTTATATCTTGAATTTTCTGGAAATACTTCTGAAGACCTCTTCATTCTGGATGACTTTTGCATAGCTGATAAACCGTAAGAAATAGACAATAACTTACTGCACGAAAATGGAGATCTCATAAAAACACAAAATTTATGTCTTTACATGTTTTTTTTTTCGTGGAGTTGACTATTTCCGAGATATCCCTTGTTAATGGTTTCAGTTTTAAAGTACTTGTCTAATATGGGAATTTTCAAACTCCTGGCCATGCAATGAAACGGATTTCAATCACAAAGCAACCAGCTTTTAAAAGATTTGAGTATCGCTTTCTTATTTCACTTCTACTTAAAAGGAAGCAATTAATAACACCGTTCTACTTTTCTCGATTAATGTGAGGTAGATAGAAGAATATTTTTACAGAGATGTAGAGAAAATCATGTGAATGGAATACACCAGATTTTTTTTCTCTCCATTTCTTATAGTTTACCAGTTATGCAAAAGTCATTCAGAATGAAGAGGACTTCAGAGGCTATTCTCAGAAAATTTAATATCAGCATTTTATTTGTCACGTAAATTGTTAGAGCCATTTTTGAGAAAAACAACATTTTCAAAAAATATCCATTTAAAGGGTAGCTTGGGTTGGGGAGATTTTCTTGAGGATCTTGTGTCACATAATTTGGTATTTATCGGATTTTGGTTTTTGAGCTACGCTTACACACACTGACCATTTTCTATTTTTTTTTTGTAAATTCAGGGGGAATCAAAATTTGTATTTCTGGTGGTCTCTGTATCGAATGTTTATGGTGGAATATAATATATTCTCTATGCGCTAAGTACATAGAACGTGTAGAAAAGTATGTGAATGTAACGCACGATTTTATAAATATATATTTGTTTCTTTATTTTAATTTGAGAAGATTGCGACATAGTTATCCACCGTTTTGTTTAACCTATATAAGGATAATAATTTAGTGTATAAACAGGTGTGCAAATGAAAAGCAGTGTATATCTAGACGAATGCTCACTCAAGAGTCAACAGGTTCTAAACCAGAGTTGAACGTACGATGACCAATGCTGGAAGAGGGTTCAAGGGCACCAAATCCATGTTCTGTCTGATTCACACAGACTTCTCTCTCGTTCCGCTCGAACTCCTCTTATCCATATCGTGTCCAAATCTGGAAACTTGATATGCCCTATCCTCATGCTATACCGGAGGTTATTACTCTTTGGTGTACCTGTCTGCAATTGTTTTACATGTGCGTGATTTTCATTCTTCCTCGGTAGTTCCTTATAATTGATCAAATTATCTTCCAGCAGCTCGATTATACTCATTAAATATCAATGTCAAAGGAACAAAATTACTTGTAGCTTTTATTAACATGGGTTGTAGATACGTAAATATTCTCATCGTGGGATACTCGGAGTTAGTCTTATATTACCTTCTCTAGCAGGTACATGCATATAAGGTATTGTATGCCACCCAAAAATCTTATGTCGGGATTTCACCGGAAATATTTTTGAAGTCCCCTGAGTAAAAAAAAATACTTTCTCTACGCGTACTATGTACATAGTGTCTAGAGAAGGTATTGCATTCCACCCGGAAATTCGATCAGAGATTTACAGGAAATACACGTTTAAGGTCTCCGCTATCCAAAACATAGCATTTTTAGAAAGGTCCGCGCACGCGCGTTTGTGTGTCTGTGAACACGATAACTCGAAACCGAGAACTGGGTATTTAAGTTTAGTATCTTCCAAGAATGCGGCACGAGGATTTTTAATAGATCCCCCCAGCCCAAACTACCCTTTATATGGAAAAAAAGATCAAAATGTTGAATTTCTCAATAATGACTAACGATTTTGACTAAAATGCCGCATATTAAAGAAATTTACATGGAAAATATTATGGAAGATATTATAAGACCTCTTTATTGGATGAAGTTTGCAGAATTTGCGTAATTCGTAAGAAAGAAGATGGACAAAGGTTACTGCACAAAACATGTCGGTAAAACACACTTTTTATGTCATATATTTTTATAGTTATCAATTTCCGAGATGTTCCCCGTTATTGGCTTCAATTTTAAAATACATTTCATCTCTCTTATGTTTTAATAGTGGCCATGGAAAGAGAACCGAATTTCAAATATCGCATATCGACAGCCTTTAAGACTATCGTTTTAGCCTAGTGTATCCCCCTTATTTCCCTTCTAATTATAAGGAAACAAGCAATATAAGAATTCATGCTAACGTTTAACTCGATTAGCATGGTGATGATGATGAAAGAATAATCATTTTTGTAAGAATAGTTTGTTTGCAATAGAGAAAGTCATGTAAATGGAACACGCATATTTTTAAAAATTAGTTTTTAATACAGATTATATTATGTAATTAGTTTCTTGTTTCGCTCTTTTTGAATTTTGTCAAATATTAATTTTAAATAAAACTGACATTGCTGAGTGGCCCCGCCCCCCAAAACCCAATTGAAATAGATTTTGTACATTTTTACTTTTTCTACTCCTACTACGTACACAGTGTATAGAGAAGGTTGCACCCTAAAATTCGATACCGAGATTTTGTTGGAAATATTTTTTGAGACCCCCTAATCCCCAAAAATAGGCATTTTTAGAAAAATATCCATGTACGTATAACCGTGTTAATGATTTTCTCAAAAATGGCTCGATGAATTTTGATTAAAATAGTGTATATTAAAGATATTTACATTCCAAATAAAGTGTATATCTTGAATTTTCTGAAAAGACCTCTAAAGACCTCTTTATTTGAATGACTTTTGCGTAACTGGCAAACCGTAAAGATAGACAAAAACGTACACAAAAAAAGTAATCATGATCACGTTAAAACACACAATTTATGCCATATACGTTTTTTTTCGTAGAATTTACCATTTCTGAGATATTCCTTTTTTTTCAGATTTAAAATACTTAAACTTGTTTTCACACGGTAACTGTATAGAAACGGATTTCATCCTCATGGCAACGGCTTTTAAAAGATTTGACTATCGTTTTAGTCTGATGTATTCTCTTATTTACCTTTTACTTACAAGAAAGCAAGTAATTAAGACAAGTTCTGCTGTTTATCTGGATTATCATAGAAGAATGTGCTTTTTAACAATCATTTGTTACAGCGATGTAGAGAAAGTCATGTGAATGGAACACATCAGATCTTTTAACTACAATATTCTATCCATTTGTAAAATTGAACTTGAAGCAATTAAAATAATTGAATATATAAACCTTTGTTCCTCTTTTGTTTCGTTTTTACTTCTATGGTAATCGGGGGTTCTTTAAAGCCCCATTTCATTTAAACTATGCGTATTATTCAATGGAAATGCAAATGGAGTTTTATTTGTGGGTGCTCTTTAACTACTGTGGTTCCCAGCGTCCCATTCTACGTCGGTCCCCATAGTCTCGCTTTGGTGCTTCGCGGCGCAGGGGATCGTGGGTTCGAGTCCCACCTTGGGCATGGGTGTTTATATGTTTGTAAAATGTGTATATGTGTGTGTATTGGAAAAAACAGCAAAAGAGTAATCAAACATTAAGGAAAGTAAATGTTAGGAAAATGCAAAAAGAGGAAAAAATGGTATACAGCGCCGGAGTCCCGATCAGATTCCGGAATTGTATTAAAAAAAAATTCTATGTTGGGCGTGAAAGACAGCTTAATTTTGCTCAGAGACCTCTTTATCAGGCTTGAGGTTCTTCTTCAACTGCTTCATTTGCATTCCGAAGGAAGCTTTGCTAATGCTTTTTACGTCCGGAAAAATCCATCGCCCTCCGCCGGGTTTGAACCCTCGACTTTGGGTATATGAAGTTAGCATGATAACCATTACACCCGAAGGACTGCCTCAGTTCTATTTGAAGAATTTCACAAAGCTTCTTGTACGTTCAAATTTTTGTCATATTCAATGCCTTATAAGACTTATCCAATCTTGTCAAATACTGCAAAATATTTAACAATTCTTCTTGTAAACTTGTTAAGTTAAAAAAAGAGTTTGGTTATGTATAAGTGGATTTAATTCAAGCCGGCCCGCAATCCGCCTTTGGTTTTTAACGTGGCCGTATGGCCTTTACAGGTTGTAAACCCCTGCATTAGAAACTTGCAGGTGTAATCTAATGTAGCTTCCTTTGTGTCATGCTTCTGAAACATTCCCCAAGTGAAGTCACAGTTTGAAATCTGTCTCTTGTATTCGCTGACTTTTTGTCCATTGTGTCTCTACGTGCTGATTGCCTTTTCATTGTTCACAAGATCCGTTATGCAGAGATTTGTGTGTGTATTTGAGAATAGCGGATCCCCGGAGTAGACATCACCCTCTCACGGGAACAAAAACGAGGAACCTGTTGGAGAAGCAGGGTCGTGCACCGTTAGGAATGTTCAACATGCACCCTTCTCCCCAGGTCACAGTCACTGACGTCATCACACTCTTGCTTTTTGTACTGAGCAGTGACAGGCAAACCTGTTGTGAAGGATCACACCAATTTTCATAGCGTTTTTATACGGTATTCATATAAATACAAGACGGTTCTGTAAGTACCCGTTCAGCGTTCTGGTTTCTCATCCAGAGGTCCCGGGTTGGATTCCCGGCTGGGGTACGGAATTTTTCTTTAACCAGAATCATTCCTCATCCCCACTCAGAGTCCGGAAGTATGAATGTGATAGTGATTGATTGTGAGTTTAATAGTATAAAACTGAAAAAGCAACGTTAAGAAACATACAGTTCAGCGAGCAAAATACCAGCAGTTGTTTCTCATGTCTAAGTCCCCGATATGACCATAGAAGTTAAAGGGGGCTATACAAATGAATGAAACAACAACAAAAAATCTGATGTGTTCCATTCACATGACTTTCTCTAAATATCTGCAACAAATTACAGTTAAAAAGCTTATTATTCTATTTACTTCTTGCTAATTTAGAAAAATTAGCAGAAATAGTATTTTTACTTCCTTGTAAGTAGAAGGCAAATAAGGGAGTATCATAGGTTAAAGTGATAGTCAAAAGCTGGTTGCTATGTGACTGAAGCTCCTTTGTTTGTACGGACAGGAGTGGACAGATTCCATATGAGAAAAGTATTAGTTTTTCAAAGCTGAAACCAAAAACAAGCAATATCTAAAAAACGATCAACTTCACGAAAAAAATGTATATGACATACATTGTGTGTCTTAATGTGCTCTACATTTTTTGTGTGCTAAGTTTTTGTCCATCTCTTACGGTTTAGCAGCTATGCAAAATTCCGTAAAATTCATCCAGAATACTCTTCAGAGGCTTTTCCCAGAAAATTCAAGATTTAATTTTATTTATCAGGTAAATATCTTTAATATTTGAAATTTTAATCAAAATCGTTAGAGCCATTTTTAAGAAAATAAAAATGTTCAAAAAAAGTTCCATATAAAGGGTAGTTGGGGGTGGGGGCGGGATTTTCTTGAAAATCTTCGTGTCCATCCTTGGAAGATGCCAAACTTAAATACCAAGTTTGGTATTTAACGGTCTTTCCGTTTTTGAGCTATGCTGTCCACACACACACACACACACACACACACACACACACACACACATACGTACACGGACCCTTTTGTAAAAATCCCTTTTTTTTTATTCAGGGGGACCTAAAACATGTATTTCCGGTGAAATCTCGGTATCGAATTTTTGGATGGAATACAATACTTTCTCTATACACTATGTACATAGTTCGTGTAGAGAAAGTAAAAATCTGATGTGTTCCATTCGCATGACTTTCTCTATATGTCTCTGCAACAAATTAATGTTAGAAGGCTTATGCCTCTTTATACTTCATGCTAATCGAGACAAAATTAGCAGAAATAGTCTTATTGCTTGCTTCCTTGTAAGTAGAAGCGAAATGAGGGAGTACTATAGGTTAAAGTGATAGTCAAAAGCCGGTTGCTATGTCACTAACGTTCCTTTGTTTGCATGGACAGGAGTTGACAAGGTTTTTTAAAGCTGAAACCAAAAAACAAGGAATATCTAAAAAACGATCAACTCCATGAAAAAAATGTATTTAACATAAATTGTGTGTTTTAACGTGCTCTACAGTTTTTGAGCAGTAAGTTTTTATCTATCTCTTACAGTGTAGCAGCTATGCAAAATTCCGTAAATTTCAGCCAGAAGAAAGTAAGCTTCAGAATCTATTCTCAGAAAATTGAAGATATACGTTTTATTTGTCAAGTAACTATCTTTAGTAAACGATATTTTAATCAAAATCGTTAGCCATTTTTGAGAAAATCAAATTTTCGAAAATGGTATGTAAAGGGTAGTTTGGGGGGGATTTTTCTCAAAATCTTCGTGTCGCATCCCTGGAAGATACTAAACTTAAATACCAAGTTTGGTATTTTACCGACTTTTCGTTTTTGAGTTATCGTGTTCATAGACACACACGGACCTTTTTCTGAAAATGCTTTTTTTGGAATCAGGGGACCCTAAAACATATATTTCCGGTGAAATCTCGGTATCGAATTTTTGTGTCAATGTACATAGTACGTATAGAGAAAGTAAAAAGTACCCGTGTTTCAAAATAAATAGTTACTAAGGCAATTTGTAGTTACCATCTTGTTCAATCATTTGTTACACGTCACGTTAATTTGAATTTGCCAAGCCTTCCAGTTAAACTATTAGTTGTTAAACTATTATCATTATATTGGAAAAATCAATGTGTTTCATTGACTTGAATTTCTCTAAATCTCTGTAACAATTATTGTTAAAAAGCTTATTCTTCTACCTACTTCATGTTAATTCAGATAAATATTAGCATAAATGGTCTTATTCTGCTTTCTTGTAAGTAGAAGGAAAATAAGGGAGTACACTAGTTAAACTGACACTCAAATATTTTAAAAGTTGGTTGCAATGTGGTTGAAAGGCATCACCAGTTCACAAATTTCCGTATGTGAAAAGTTTAAGCGATTTTAAAAATGGTTCACTTCAAGAAAAAAAATGTATATGACAAATTGTGTGTTTTAACGAGTTCTACGTTTTTTGTTTAGCAAGTTTTGTTCTATCTCTTGTGGTTCACCAGTCATACAGAAGTCATCCAGAATATAAAGCTCTTCAGAGTCTCTTCCCAGAAAATGTAGCATATACATTTTTTTTCCCATGTAAGTATCTTTAATATATGGTATTTTAATCGAAACCGTTATAGCCACTTTTGAGAAAATAAACTTTTTCGAAATTTTTTCATATAAAGAGTAGTTTGGGGTGAGGGGATTTTCCTCAAAATATCGTGCCGCATCCTTGAAAGATGCTAGAGTTAAATACCAAGTTTGGTATTTTTACCGACTTTTCGTTTTTGAGTTGTCGTGTTCACAGTCACGTGGACCCACCCAGACCTTTTTCTAAAATGCTTTTTTTATGCAGGGGACCCTAAAACGTGTATTTTCGATGAAATCTCAGTATCGCGTTTTGGGTGGAGTGCAATACCTTCTCTACCTACCATGTACTATGTAGAGAAAGTAAAAAAGTGCAGTCAGTATCTTTCAGTGATTCACATTTTACTTTTGGTTGGAAAACCTGAGAGGGGTAAAAGCAAAATTGGATGCAGTTTATGGGTGTCTGTCGCCATTTATGACAACAATTATATATTGGTTAAACGATTTTAAACGTGATGGAACATTAGTTTTTATTTTCTTTACATATTACATGGTTCATAGGTAGAGAATGTGTTGCACTTCACCCAAAATTCGTTACTGAGCTTTCACTGAAAATACACGTTTTAGGGTAATTGTGAACACGATAACTCAGAAACGAAAACTCAGTAAAATATCAAACTTCGCATCAAGGATAAGATATGAAGATTTTGAGGAAATTCCCTCACCCCAAACTACCCTTTATATAGAAAAAATTCGATATCTTTTATTTTCTCAAAAATGGCACAAAAGGTTTTGATTAAAATGCCCTAGTTTAAAGATATTTACATGCCATATAAAATGAATAATCTGAATTCTCTGATAATAGCCTCTGAAAGCCTCTTTATTCTGGATGAATTTTGCTGAATTGTGCATAACTGGTAAACCGTAAGAGGTAGACAAAAACCTACTTCACAAAAAATGTAAATCTTGTTAAAACACACAATTTATGTCGCATACATTGTGGATTTGAGCATTTTTTATATATTTGTTGTCATTGTTTTCTGTTTAAAATACTTTTCACATATGGGGATTTATCAGCTCCTGGTAATGCAAAGAAGTGGATTTCATCCACATGGCTAACAACTTTTAAAAGATTTGATTATCGCTTTAGTCGAGTTTATTCCTTTATTTACAAGGAAGCAAGTAATTAGACCATTTCTGCTAATGTTTATCTCGATGAGCATGAAATAAAAGAAGAATAAGCTTTATAACAGTAATTTGTTACCGGGATGAAGAATAAGTCATCTGAATGTAACACATCAGTTTTTTTTTTTTTTTCTTTCAGGGAGTCTCAAAACATTTGTTTCCTGCATAATCTCGGTACCGAATTTGTGTGTGAAATACTGTCCCCTTACTTAATTCATTTCATACGATTAAGAACAACTAAAATGAGTTTATCCTATTTCCAAACAGAAAAGATGTAAACTATTCAAGACACAGTAATCAATTGACAATACTGTATAATAATTAGCTGCCTTTCTTTTTTTTTCCCCCCTTGTGGACAAGCCAAGTGAGAGGTACATGAACACTTTCGATACTACAGATGAAAGACAGTTTTGAATACAATGGGTGGGCGCTGGTATTGAGACAGCGAAAGCTGCTTGTGACGTCAGACAGTGTAGGCTTTCTACAAATATGGTGCTGGCCAGCATCTGGTCCTCTAGACTACGGCGACGCCTCCGGAACCACAAGCTGTGGTTTTCATCACCAAGGTTATCATTCCATTGCATGAAAACGAAGTGTGTCTGAGCATTTTTCTACTCGCATGTTTAATCTTGTTGGCAAAGAAGCTAGCTTTAGATATACATGCAATGTTCACAACTTGGAAGTATGTAACTGAAGGTCAAAGACCTACTTCTTTGAGACTAGCTCTATGATTCTAACTTCGGTAAAACTTTTAACTGCTGGAAACAATCCTAACCATTACTAAATGTACTACTAGAAACAATAAATGAGGATATCCACAAAAATAAATAAATAATAAATCATATTGACGGATTTTTAATACACGTTTTAAAAAACCGTGTTTGTTCCATCCACATGACTTTCTCTACCCGTCCTGACAACAGACTATTCATACAAAAGAAATAATGTTATTTACATCATGTTAATCGGGATAAGTATTAGCAAAAATAGTCTTACAACTTGATCCTTATTAGCAGAAGGGAAATATGGCTAAAGCGGTAGTCCTAACTATTAAAAGCTGGTCCCTTTGCGAACAATTGAAGTTCGGTTTGCTTTGCAAGGCCATCAGCAAACAAAAGCGAGATGAAAGAAAAGATACCCCGTTTGAGAAAAGTTAAGTAGTTTAAACTGAAAACAGTCTATATTTTAGAAACGGTCAACTCTACAACAAAAATTCAAATGACATAAACTGTGTTTTTTAACGAAATCTACTTTTTTGTAGTAAGTTTTTGTCTATTTATTACGGTTTACTACTTATGCAAAATTCAGCCAGAATGAACAGGTCTCCAGAAGCTATTCCCAGAAAATTCAAGATACACGTTTTATCTGTGATGTAAATATTTATAATATATGGTAATTAACGGTCTTTTGATTTTTGATCTATGCTGTCCACAGACACACACGTAGACCTTTTTCTAAAGATGTTTTTTGGACTCAGAGGAGCTCAAAACATACATGGTATCGGTATAATCTTGGTATCAAATTTTGGTAGAATACAGCACCTTTTCTATACACTATGTACATAGTACGTGTAGATAAAGTAATAAAGAAAAGAAGGTTTTAAAATAAAATTATTAAAGCTCTTGGGCTACCCACATGTCTAGAGCTGAAGTGAGGACTTTAAAATGAAGATGAAACTTGACCCCAAACAACAGATATTATACTTTAAGAAATATAGAAAAAATATAATATAAAAAGACTAAAATAATTTAAAATGAGGACATAGGAAGACGTTTAAATGTAAGAATATAAATTATTACTAAGAAAATGAAGCGAACACAATAAGGCGGGCCCATTTAAATCGGTGGGTAGCAATAGAATAACAAAACAAATGACAAAATACAAACCCGGAAATAGATACCAAGGACCAAAGGCCAAGAAAATGCTATTTGGCACAGTCTTTAAGATATAACGACCCTAAATGGTTCAATACGTGATGTATTAGATGATGTAAAGCAGATTGCTGCTCTAGACGAGGGTTATATTAGTTAAAGAAGGGAAAACAGTTGAGAAGAAAATAGTAACCAGAAGAAGAGATAAAGAGATATCGTTGAGGGTCCTCTGTGGCATAAATAGAGGTTCACTCACTCACTCACTCATAGTTTTCTGTCCAAAGGAACCTTCTTTTCATATTCAGTTTATTCCATTCTTCCTTGTTTTAGCTTTCCTATTTGCCTCCGCGTATAAACCATTTATCTTAATATCGTCAACCATCTGGTTTCTTCTTCTACTTCGAACGTTTAAATGTAGTTAAGGGACGAGAAGACTCTATACAATGCAATAATTAAGTCTTGCTATATTGAAATATAAATATAATGATACAATTCAAGTGCAAACTAAAATTTATACTTTCAGAGCATCTTTAGCCAGTAAGGTCCTGTCAACCACTGGCCCAGCCATCTTCTGAACACTTTTAATCTATTATTGTATCGTCCTTTCCTTCTAAAGCCTCATTGCATATTTTGTGTGGCCATTTCATACACTTCACTCTACTCTTCTCCTATTCACACTTCAAATGCTTTCCCTGGTTTTTCCTGCAACGCACTACATCAACATATTTTTTGGTCTTTCTTCAAGGTTACGCAGAAAAACTTCTATAGCCTTTACTTTCTTAAAAGCTCATTTCAGTACTTGTGTTAGCATTCCAAGTGTACTAAACTGTTCTACTTTCTCCTCTACTTTATCTATTGTTCGCTGCTTTTCTTCCAATAACAATACTATTCGTCTTTTTTATGTTCATCAAGTATCCTTGCCATTTTCATTTGCCTCCATTAATATATTCCTTAAGATTATTTTTACTTTCTCTATACGCAATATGTATATGGTGTATAGAGAAAGTATTGCATTCCACCCAAAAATTGGATACCGAGATTTCATCAGAAATGTATGTATTAGGGTCCCCAATATCCAAAAAAAGCATTTTCACAAAAAGGTCCGTGTGTGTATGTGAATGTGTGTGTCCGTGTGTCTGTGAACACGATAACTCAAAAACGAAAAGTCAGTAAAATACCAAACTTGGTATTTAAGTTTAGGGATGCGACACGAAGATTTTGAGAAAAATGCACCCACCCCAACTACCCTTTACTTGGAACTTTTTTCGAAAATTTTGATTTTCTCAAAAATGGCTCTAACGATTTTGATTAAAATTTCGTATATTAAACATATTTACCTGACAAATAAAATGTATATCTTGAATTTTCTGGGAATAGCCTCTGAAGAGTGGTTTATTCTGGATGAATTTTACTGAATTTTGAATAACTGCTAAACCGTAAGAGATGGACAAAAACTTACTACGCAACAAATGTAGAACACATTAAAACACACAATTTATGTTATATACATTTTTTTGTGGAGGTAGTCGTTTTTTAGACATTCCTTATTTTTGGTTTCTGCTATGAAAAACATATACTTTTCTCATACAGGAACTTGTCAACTACTATCCATATAAACAAAGGAACTTCATTGATATAGCTTTTGACTATCACTTTAACCTATGGTTGTCCCTTATTTCGCTGCTACTTACAAGGAAGCATAAAGTAAATAGAAGTATAAGCTTTTTAAGAATAATTTGTTGCAGGGATATAGAGAAAGTCATGTGAATGGTACACATCAGATTTTTTTCCTTTGTGTTTTATTTTTATCCTTTCACTACTTTCCTCCCTTGTTCTGGAAATAATTTAAAAGATTCTCAAAGAAGGTACTGAATAGCTTAAATGATGTTACGTCCTGGTCGTAAGCCTTTCCCTACTTATCTCTAACTTGTCTTATCTATTCCGAAATTGACTAGCTGCTTCTCTTCATGGAATCCATTCCAGTTTTGTACAGTTTCTTTCAATTTACTCGAACATTATTTTTTCCATATTCGCAAGTGCATCCATATACCTGGATTTTTATTATCTAACTGCATATTTTATTTTCCTTAATCGCCTTTCATTTGCAAGTTAGGAACACGTTAACTGATCGTAAATTTAAAAAAGACAAATTTGAAATCATTTATATTATTTTCCTTCGTCACTGGCTGCATCATTTCCCCCACGAAGGCAATTCTTCAGGACGTTAATAGTCTTTATAAGCCTTCCTCCATATCTTACAAAATGTTCGACAAATTCATAATCTATATCGAGAAATATTATAACAATGCTACTAATATATTATCTCTGTATTAGTGAAGGGAAAGAAAACGTTACTCATTTGTTAGTGTCAGCATCATCTGGCATCGCTGGGTTCAGTGATGCCAGATCTACACAAGTTTATAAACAAATTATTCGCATAACATTTTCAGCTGGAGTTCACAAACATATAGCTTTGTTATGAAAAATTGCATACTTTATTTTCATTACTTATAAATAATAATAAATTAATGAATTAATTAAATTGAGTTTCATTTATGGAAGATATTTAGCTGCTGTGGTTCTGATCGTCCCATTCTAAACTGGGGCCGCTAATTATGCTCAAAGGCGTCTTTATCAGACTTGAGTTTCTTTTGCGTGCGGTAAATCTACGACACGGGATCACCACTTTACTTTCCTTCCGAGGGAAACCATGCTCAGGATTTTTACGCCCGAAAGAAATCCATCGCCCTCACCGGATTTGGACCCGTGACCTTGGAAACCAGAAGCTAGTATGTTATCCCTAGATCAAGGAGCAGAATATTATAATAATAATAATAATAATAATTAATAACAGACGCATCAACGTATTATTGTATATTAAAACGTTCTTTCAACAGAAAATAAACTAAAGCAACACTGAAATTGAAATTTCATTCTTCATTAGATACTGCATGTTTCCCAACATTTAAAAGGAATGTTGGATGTATAAACTACAACACACTAGTAGTACATATAATAAAAATATTAATTATAAAACATATTTGTTTCGTATTATTCATAGTTAAATATTTTGTTTGTTTTAAAATTCACAAAGGTAAATCTTATGATGGGAACTTTCGTTTGGCGTACCTAACCCGATTCTAAATTTTTATACCCAACTATATTCTTCATACAATTAATCTTTCCCCCCCCTTTTTTTTTGTTTTGATTATTAAACCTTCAGATGTATGTATGCTCTAAACCTCCATATAATAGTACATTTTGATGAGAATCAACAACTCTCTTGATTACAACATCCGTTCTTTTTGAATTTCCAGAGTCTGGTATCTTCCATATTTCAAAACTATTGTTCCCTTAAAAGTTTTGTTCACTAAATACATAAATTAAATTAAAAATTGTTCTCAACCAAATCAATACTACACCATTTTACATGTTTTCAGCCGAAGGTAATGTAAGCTTTAAAACGGTTAATTAAATGTTTTCCAAGAGGATCTGAAATCAGGCAGCAGTTATATATTTATATGCAAAGCTGTCTTTTGTGGTTAATTTCCTTCGGTTTTAGCAATTTTAATTTCTTATTCACATGTATTGAAAGGTTTCACTTAAGCAGCATTCACATAGTGAAAACCAGTAGAGATCCCTGAGTTGCATAAGTACACCTTTTAGTTTCTGTTAAACCGTGAAATTAATGTGTACTGCACGTAGAAAAGTGAAGAAAATGAACTCGAGGACCTTGAGTAGGAAGGTATATTCCTCCATTAGTATACCGCTTCGTGAAAGGCGATCTGTTCCCGTACAGTACCTACCAGTGTTCAATACTTCACAACTCGTTTGTTTCTTAATTAGAAACTGGTTACGTGGGATATAAGGCGTTGCACTGCGAAAAAAATATATATACACATACACACACTGGTTCCTCAGATTTATTCGGCATTTAGCGCCAGTGGGTTTAAATATATGACGAACATGTGACATGCGATTTTTAAAACCCGAGAGAAAGCTTGGTCAGGACTTCAAAAAGAGCCGGCTGTTAATCGCTTCCATAGTGTTTGTTGAGTATAGTTTTCTCCAAAACATGACATTAAACGGGACCGCTCCCCTGTGCCACTGTGAAATAACCATTAACAAACAAAAGACGAGCCTGTACTAAGGGTGAGATGCAACATAGTAAAATCTCTGTTTCCTGGATACTCGAAGATTCTGCTTGCAAGACGAATTCGCGCCCCATTTAAGGGACCATTAAATGGAAGACTTGGCAACTGCGAGGGTTGGTTTCTAACCGCAAACTATCTAAACCTAAACTTCAAAGTCACGCTGAGGTTCATCATGTTCTGAAAAATACTGTAGTTGTCATGGGCTTTTTGCAGAAGTTTGATACGATTATTACAAAATGGTGTGTATTGTTGACTGTAATGCGAGAAGCAATAAGGGCCGTAGTCATCGGTCATTTTTGTCTGCTTGCTCATGCGCATTATCAACCTTCGGACTTTGAAAAATTGCTCTCTTTCTCGCGTCACATGTTCAAATGTATCCCCCATAACGTCATTATTAGTTCAGCGAGCCCCTTGTCTCAAAGAGTTGCGGAATTGAAACTTGAGCTGCACGCATTGCCGACTTAGCAAACAGGTCGGTACAGAACTACTTTCCGACAGAACATTTTGTGCGTTCTTTTCACGCGCGATGGAAGTGACCACCGATCACAGAATTTGTATGGTTGAGTGCTACTTCCGAACTGAAAGAATACGTTACCTATCAGGATAAATGCTGCGATTGAGAGTTTACGAGATGCAATGCTCCAAATGTAAATATTGGAAAGCCATGATACAAGTCCCATTTGGGTAAGGTGACCACGAAACTGTTGACATCCAGCCCCCCTCGCCTACTATTTATCGTTCGATAGTCAATCCTTTGCAAGAGGCAATGCTTGATAAACTCGCTACCTAGTACTGACGTCATCTGCGGGCAGCCGACTGGCGGGAAAGACCGAATAAATCTGAATCTCCCTCTCTCTCTGAAGTTTGTTCAAATTATATAAAATAAACATAATGGGTAGAGAAAATCATATGAATGTAACGCCGGATTGGATATATTTTATATAGCTTGAACACTGTTCTTATGAAACCTTATTTTTTTGGTGTTCTTCATGCTAATCGGGATAAACATTTGTAGGATTTCAGTACATACTTCGTTGTAGGTACCAGAGAATACAGCAAACACAATCGATAGTCAGATGTTTAAGAATAGTGACAGTATTTCAATAATATTGGATCTCAAAAAGGCTGGTGCCACAATAATAGAACAGAGTGGCAGTTGAAAAAATTGAACAATTGGCTGAAAATGTAATTAGTTTATTTGTGAGAAAAATTAAAAAATATACATTTGCATGTATGCATAATGCAAATACATCAACACTTTTTTGGAGATGATAGCTAAGTGACTCTGCCACCCCCAGCTTGTATTTATGTATTCTTGAAGACTGCACGAAAATATCTCTATAGCATATTTTATCATCTCCTATGGAATGGTGTTGATTGCATTTCGGATGGCATCTTTCAACTCTTCGAATGTGTGTAAACGGTACGAGAATATGTTTTCCTTCAAGTATCCCCATACAAAGTAGTCTGAAACAGTTAAATCCTGGACAGCCAAGTCAAATCTTCAAAGCGGGAAAACAATCGTTTGGGGAACTCTCGGAGAAAAACCCTGCTTTGAAGTATAGTACCTATATAGCATCACACGGTCCTGCTGAAATCAAATAGTTATATTCTTCTTCATTGTATAACTCACCTCAAAATGATGTGTTGCTCTGGAACAGATTGATCACGGTTTTTATTGTTTTTTCACTACGTTTCAGTTACTGAAATTGAAAAAATGAAGGCTTACACAGCCGTAATTTTGTCTGCATATACCAAAAATTTTTGCGAACTGTTTGGGGACATTTTAATCGTATAATTATTATGATTCGTATGCGCCAGCCCTTGGAGTTTAACAGGAATACCAACTGAAAATGGTAGATTTATTATACACCACTCTGTAAAATAAATTGTGTTTTAAAGAAATCTACAGTTTTTTTTGGAGTATTCCTAGGGTATTCTAGTATTGTATGCCTTCATACAAATTTATACTTTCAAAATTCCTTCCTAATGAAAAGGACTACACAGATTTTCCTTAAAATTCAAGTTATATATTTTATTTGTCATCTAAATATCTTCAGTATGTACCTGGTATTTTAATCAAAATAGTTAGAGCCATTTTTGAGGGGAAAAAAACTAATATATTTACCCTGTAAAGGCTAATTTTGGATGAACAATTTTTTTTGAAATCTTTGTATTACATTTTTGGAATAAACTTTAATGTTTATTGAGCATTTCTGTTTTGAGTCATGCTGCCCCCCCCCCCCACAAACACACATCTTTTTTTAAAAATGTTTTTTTATTCAGGGGTCTCAAAACATGTCAACATGCGACATCTACTTACTCTGTATATTGTACATATCTGCTAGAGAAAGTAAATAAAATGTGTGCCAACAAGAAGCATGAATAAATGAAGTGGTTAAAAAAAGTAAGAAAAATATACAAATATAGTTTTAATTAAAAATTGCTATATGGGTTACCAATTTGACCCAAGCATACTTAAAAGGAAAAAAGAAGATAGTGAAATGAGATTAAGTAATGTATGTGGACGCTATAAGAAGCCAAACTGTTAGTAAATAAAAATAGTAAAAAGAAGCAGCAGCAGCTTGATAGTTTTTGTCCATCTATGTTGATTGAAATAGACATTAGAATAGTTAACATAATGACAGTTACATCATATGAAATGATATGCTTAGAGAAGCAGTAGTAAAAGAACAATAAATGAAAGAATTATAAATATTATTTGAGATTAAAAAAACCATCCAGTAATTTTTAATAAATCAGCTATTAAAGCTACAAATGTAGAGTATAATTCTTTTTTATCATATCAAAGTTTTATACAACTGTTTATACTTCAATCATCTGTTCACTTCAATATAAATACAGAAATCCATGTTTTCTTGCAGAGTGATGGTGGAATAGAATACTTCAACACAATTGTGGTTCAACCTCATCTAAAGCTCGTAACTAATCAAGGAAGAGGATTCCATATTCGTTGTCGCTACACGACTCGTGACAAAACAGTCTCCAATAACATGAATGTCAGGTAAGTTATTCTTGGGAAACTGTTAGATACAGCAGAGTCTACTGTATAAACTTAGGTTTTCATGGCAAAAGTTGCAATTCTAATGTTTTGTTTCTGCACATCTATGTTAAGTTTCCATTTATCCATACTGAGGGACAGTAAGACTGAACTTATAATGAAAAAGGTCCAAAAATATATTTCTATTTCATTTAATAAGGTTTGCTGTTGTCCCCAAAGTCATTTTAAATAGAATTTATTACTAAAATGTAGACATGTTTCAAAATTCCTCGACTTCATCTTCAGCTAAAAGAAAATTAAAGTTTTCAAACATATTGAAATTTTAATAAATCAGTTGAAATATCATGCCAAGAATCAACTCAAATATTTACTAGATAATTCAATTTGAAATAAAGGATATTTTTATGAAAACTAAATTATTAAACATTCAAAATAGGCATTAATTTTAATGAAATTCTTCCATATGTTCTAAAATATAGCCTGTATAAAGTTAGAGCAATATCTGAGGTCACTTAAAGGTAACTTTAGAAAAATTATCACAATGCACAAGTTTGCCACAATTGTAACATTTTCTGCATACTAAATTTATTGTTTTGTGTGTCCAGAATACATAACGTAAGTGTCAATATCATTTTCTACTCCGTAGACAAGCTTACCTATTTCAAACATTATAGTTTTTTTTTTTTTTTTATAGCCCCCTTTAACTTTAATGGTCATATCGGGGGCTTTGACTTGTGAAACAACTCGTATTACTGTAGGTTAGAACATTAGGTTAATCATTATTATATTACTAATACACACGCACATTCACTCTCGCATTCATACTTCCAGACTCTGTGGGGGATAGGGAATAAATCTGGTTAAAGAAAAATTCCCCACCCCAGCCGGGAATCGAACCCGGGACCTCCGGGGTGAGAAGTCAGCTTGCTGACCACTCAACCACGGCTATATACTCAAAATTCTGTGGAATATTATGTCACAGAACAACAATTTTTATTAAAAGGTGTTTTGGAACAGTGATATGTATGAATAGAACATTTTTGAGTTGGATTTGTAACACTTTAAATATCACTTACATATTGTTTTGCCATACCAGTTTTGAAGTCATGTGGATTTCATTTTCAACTGAGGGAAGTTGGAAACCATTGACAATGAAGCCTGCATGGCTTTACAACTGGTCCGGCAAAACAATATGTGATGCTTAAAGTGTTACAAATCTAACTCAAAAATATTCTACATATAAACAGTTTTTCTATAAGAATGTGGTAGTTAAATTTAGTTGAATCTGTATTCTCTGTATGTGTCATTGTTTAGTATGCAGTTAAATTATAGTGTTGGTTTAAAAATGCAGATTTTTCTTAACTCGCTCCAAAGTTTTTGCCTATGTAATGAACTCCTTTTCAAAATCTGTTTTATCTAGACTAATTTGTCATGCTGCACTAATAATGAATATTATGTCTATTTAAGCATGATGGATGCCACACCACTAACAGCTACTGCGCCAATGCCAGGCTGTACCATGCGCATCTTGTATGGTAATTCTGTGGCAGAAAACGTCAAGATTGGAGATCCCCTAACTCTAATTGTGTCATTAGATGAACAGGATACATTTGGTCTCCTGGTGACAGAATGTCAAGTAAGAGATGGACTTGGATGGGGTGAACAGCGTCTTATTGATGAAGAAGGGTATGTATCTTGGTATTCTGGAAAACACACATTGAAATATCAAGGCACTTTAATAAAAAATACTTGAAGTTATTGAAAGAAAAGTGCAGTTTCTTAAAGAGAGTCTGAGGTAATGATTATTAAATTATATATTAAAATATGAAAATTAAAACAACAGTGATGCTGATGGACTTGATTCTTCTACAAATTACAAAGAGCAATGATGTTGATTTAATTTAACACCTTTTATTCTTATGGCATAATCTTCTGGGGATCCATATCTAACTTAATGGATGTATTCATATTAAAAAAGCTTATTGTCAAAACCATGAAATAGATCCCTATAAGTTCTTCTATGAAACCAGTGTTTAGAGAGTTTCCTATATACTACCATTATCTTGCATTTACATTTTAGAAACTGTTCTTTTCATCCATACAAATCTTTCATGTTTCAATATGAATTCTGATTACCATTTCTACAATACCAGGGGATCACAAAACTTACATCTCCATTATTAAAATAGTAAAATCTGCCTTCAGAGCATTATCACACCAAGGTTTGCCCCTTTACAACAAATTACCAGATAATTGGAGATTGCTAAACCATATACAGCTTGAACATCAAGTCAAGCAACACTTATTAAATCATATGTTTCATAGTATTGACGACTTCATGTCCATTTCATTTTAGTCTCGTGCCTTTTTTTTTTTTTAAAAAAAGAAATGTAATATATCAGCTCTCTAGTTTTAAAATTTCTATATTCTGAATAGTGTACCTATTAGTATAAGTTGTGACATAATGTAAATAATGAGTGTGTTGTTAATCTGTTACTTGACGAAGCCTTTGTATTTTGGTAATTCTTTTGGTGTATAAAACATCTGTCTGTCTATCTGTCTGTATTGCTCAATCTTAAAAAGGCTGTTTAGAGAGTAATTAAAATAAGCTGTACTTCACTCATCATCCGCAATAAGAGTGATCAGTTATCCTATTTAAATTACTGAATCCTCTATTTTTGTCTCGTATATATACAAGTGGTAGAGACTTTTGACTACAAAGGCGATATTCATTTCTTCATTTGTTGCTTTTCTTAGGAACTACAGTTTTGTATTATTTGATTTACCAAATACCAGTTAAAATTGATACATTTTGTTTGCATTAAATCAATAGAAAGTCCAAGAGCATTCAAATCTAAACTAAAAAAAAATTTGCTTCATCATTGTTTTTATAACTTAGAGGAGTATTTAGCTCACTAATATTGATATGTTAACTTAATTAAGCCTTGTTAATACTTACATAAATATTTCTACTCAACCTATTTTTTTTAAGTGAGAAGATCAGAGGCCTATATGTTAAACAGTTTGATATTATTTTACATTGATCAGCCTTGTGGCTGTATATTTTTGTTTGTATTTAATTCTCACAATATGACATGTCCAATGTCAAAGCACGAATGCACGTTGTATGATTTTAAGGAATGAATCAATTTTATCTTGTTTCATGTGTTAATCTCTCTTACAGGTGTCCAGTAGACAATGAAATCATGGGTCAGTTCCAGTATAACCCAAGTAAAACAATAGCAATGGTGCACTTCCAGGCTCACAAATTCCCATACACAGCATCTGTTTACTACCAATGTAATGTACGCCTCTGCCTCAAAACTGACAATGGCTGTGATGAAGTGGTGAGTAATGCAGCAGTTATTTGCAGTTACAAAAGCTTAATATGCAGCAATTTATGTTTTGAAAATCAGTATATTTATGCCATACCTAGTTAGTGCTTTTGTGACGTCATAGTTGGAGTAGCGTTTTGGCAGAAGGTGTATTTTAAGCATTGCAGTTCTAGTGTCAGGTGGCTTGGATAGGAAATAGAGACTGCTCTGTAAGCCAAGGTATTGAGTGCCCCGACTCATTGAGATTTGCTGTGGAAGTTGCCTACATTCAAATAGAGATCAGTATGAATTGATTTTCAGTAGAAAATGCTGTTTCACCATGGCAGTGCACTAGCACATTATCCATAGTTGTTGCCATCAAACTGCATGACCCCCATATTCATTTGACCTGGCTCCCTGTGATTTTTGCTTTTCCCCAATATGAAGAAAGGACACATGGGAACAAAATTTAGATCAAATGAGGATATCATCGAGACAGAGACATATTCTGCAGAGCTTGACAATTCCTATTTTTGAAGGGATTAAAAAATGGCTTGAATGTAGGTTGACTATGTTCCAAAACGGAATTTCTGGTAAGCGCCTTTCATAAAGATGTTGCAAAAGTTCAATGGTATAACTTATCTTGGATTGGCCAGAAGAGTTGCTGTCTGTTGGAAGCTATGATGATTCTAAGATTTTGCATCATATGCAATACTTGTATTGCAGTCCAATGTAGTCTTCATAATCACAGTGGTTAGACCGCTTGCCTCTCACCTAGACGGCCCAGGTTCAATCCCAAGCAACCGCATGTGAGATTTGCGGCAGACAAAGTAGCGCTGGGGTGGGTTTTCTGGTTTCCCCCACCATTGCATTCCACCGGTACTCCATCTTCATTCATGTATTATCAGTGTCAGTCACCGCCTACGGTGCCATAAGTTTTTAAAGCAGGCATTAAGCACTACCAAAAAAAAAAAATAATCACAGTACTGTCAATAAAATTTAAATATGCTGTAGTATGGAAATTGTAAATGAAGAAATGCAGCAACGCTGTATACTGTTGTCCACAAGGTCACCTCTACTATTCTTGAGCAACCAGTTTGCAGTGTGCCAGTAACAGATAAGAGAGAAAGATGGAATGGGGAGTGTTTGAAAATCATATTACTGTAATGGCGTTATTTAGTTGTGGAAAGCGAACTAAGAAAAATTTTTTGACACCTCTTGGCATCAACAAATGATTTATGTTTCAGACAATAGCATGGTTTAAAGAAACGGGTGCAACTGTTAATCACATTGGATCTGTCTGTCCTAGCTATGTGTGAATAAAAGAAGTTGTGAATGCTGTTCATGCAAGGATTCAATGCAATCCTTTGCGTAAACAAACAGTTTTTCTCATAAAATGAGTATCTCTTTATAAACAATGTCACTTTTTTTTTAAGGATGATTTACATGTTAGTACATATAAAAAATGTACAAGGCATTTGCTAACTGTAAAATTAAAGAAGATATGTCAGTTTCAATCACAGGCTTTGTTAACAACATATGAGGAGAGCAAACATACAAAGCAAAAACCATGCAGTAGTGGTTGACAACCAATGTCCCACAGTTCATCGCTGCTGCTGACTGGCCTAGCAGAAATCCGAACCTCAGTCCATTGGATTATTCTCTGTGCCAGAAGTTTGAGGGACAAAGGGAGCGTCACAATATTGAGGTGCTAAAATAATCAATCACATCAGCTGTCAAGAAAATTCCACTGAACATGATTCGAGTGTTGATGAGTGATCTCAAAGTCTTTGCTGCTGTGTTGCCGCACATGGTGATCATTTTGAATGAGAGTATGTTGGTTTGTAGCATTTTTTGTGCTCTTTCAGAATATTAATGGATTTGCATAGTTTTATTTAGTAGTATATGCATTGAAAGCACTGACATAGCAGTACTGTATACGTAATATCTTTGGTACAAAGTTAGAGGGCTGTTATTTTGAAAATGTATAACCGAACCAATGGTTCTATTTTGGAATGGTTCCATTCTCAGAACCTTTCAAAAATAATGGTTGTATTATTTTATTCTTGTTTCTGCTATAGATAGAGCTCTCTTCACAGGTTTTGTATGTTTGATGAATAGGATGTTTTGTAGTTTGTATGAAATATTAGGAGTCATTTCTGGTTGGTACATTCTGTTTCGATTCCCTCAGTGCCTTACAGGGCCTGCGTGAGCTGTATCCATACCATCCTTTGATACAGCGTATTCAGGATCACCAGCATTCGTTCGCTGATGCTGTCGTCAGCATGTCGTTTGTTTGGGTTTCTGGCCACATAGGTGTGAGCGGGAATGAGCAAGCGGACGCAGCTGCCAAGTCTGCAATTTTAAATCTTAAGTTTTTAGCTCCACTGTTCCTCCTAATGATGCTCGTGTCCTCCTGTGCCGGGCCATTTTTTCGCGCTGGTTCGCGGAATGGTTCGGGGTGCGTGGGAACAAATTCAGAGAGGTCAAGTCCCTTCCTGTCCCCTGGACTACTTCTTCGCGTGCATCTCGCCGCGATGAACTGATTTTAGCACGACTGCATATTGGACATTGCCGTTTTAGCCATGAGTACCTTTTACGTGGGGAAGCTGCTCCTCAATGTGCTCCGTGTAATGAGCCTTTGACGGTGCGCCATTTTTAATTGGAGTGTCGCCCTTTTACTGTGCTGTGTGGGTCCCTGTCTCTGTCTCCTGACCTCCCCACCCTGCTAGGCAACAATCCTGCTGCATGTGAGGGACTTTTAACTTTTGTTCACTGCTGCGAAATGTATAGTCGGGTGTAATTTTATCACAGGGTTTCATCTTTTTACCGACCTTTCAGTCCCTCAGTTTTAATCTGGTTATGGTAGTCCTTTTATGATCTCCATGAATTCTTGTGCGGTACTCCAGTTTTAGCGGTTTTTATGGCTTTTAATTTTTAGCTCCTTTGGTTTACCATAGGGCGCTAATAACCTCGGCAGTTGTGCACCCTTAAGCACTATTACTACTACTACTACTACTACTACTACTACTACTATTACATCATTCTGTTTCAAATTCAGTTTTAATGCCTCTCCTTATCTCATCCATTACAATTTTAGAATAATGTCTAATGTTTGATTTCAGCCTCCAACTTGTGGAAGTAATGCAGTGAAGCGTAAACGACGAGACACTTCATCTGATGGGGAAGGTGCCCCAGCCACTATTGAAGTTTACAGTGGGCTCTATGTAAATGAAGCTATAGATCTGAGTCGTGCAGATGTCACAGATGATGTGTCTAGAGAAAAGGTTACAACACCAATTATTGTATCAGCAAACTTATAAAGCCAATCTATTAACATTTTATAAAGTTTATAATCAGATAGCATGATTCTAACTCTGGAAATGTTGATGAAGATGCTTAATTAAAATTTCAGATTTATAATTTTTAAACTTTAATTATTACAAATTTGTATATATGTATATCTATTATCACCTGTTTTACTTTAGTTACTTAGAATGTCCCAATGAGCATGTTGGTCTAGGTAGGACTGCCCTTTAGTGAGGCAGTAAGCAGAATACAAAGAATAAAATAACCTGCTTTACTAACCTCATTTTATTTGAAAAATTAGCATATTATAACAAAAAACTGCTCTTTATTACTTAAACAAAACACTTTTTTTTTTTGTTTTGTTTCATTTATATAGCCCCCCTTTAACATCTAAGGTCATATCGGGGGCTTTGAATTAGAAACAATTCATTGTCTATAGGTTTTACGTTGGGTTTTTAAACTATTTTATTTCCTCAAACACGCACACATTCACTCTCACATACATACTTCCAGACTCTGTGGGGGATAAGGAATAATTCTGGTTAAAGAAAAATTCCCTGCCCCAGCCGGGAATCGAACCTCGCTGACCACTCGACCACGGAGGCAGTCACTCTTTATTTTCTAACTGATTACAATCAAAATCTGTTTCTAATAATTGTTTTTATTTTATGCTTATGCAACAATTCTCTTTTGACACTCATGGTTGTGCCTAAGACTGCATGTTTGAAACTTCCTGTCAAATACTGTGCATTCGCAGTTGAAACTGACTCTCTGCAGGACTCATTCTCCTCTTTTTATACCTAGCGATGACATGATAAACTTTCAGAATCAGTTGCTCGTACAAACCATCTCAGCTGTCACAAACTTGCACAGTTGCAACATTCGGAGCTTTGATGTTAAAGTACTCACTGATAGCACATGTGTCCACTCATGCAGGTGTAACAATTCATAGTAGTAAACTGCTCATACACTTGCGGCAATTATGGCTGCAAGTCTCAGTCACAATATTATCACTCTTTTTTACTTTCTCTAGCAGTGTGCAATGTGCATATCAGCTACAGAAGGCACTGTATTCCACTAAAAAATTTTATATCGAGATTTCACCGGCATTACATGCTTTGGTAACCCCTGTATCAAAAAAAAGGAGCCTGTTTAGAAAAAGATGTATGGGTCTGCATGTTCATGTGCATATGTGGTCGGATAAATACCAAACTTTTAGTATCTCCCAAGGATGCAACATGAAGATTATCAAGAAAATCCCCCCACCTTAAACCACCCTTTACGTGGAAAAATATTTGAAAATTTGATTTTCTCAAGAATGGCTCTAACAATTTTTATTAAAATATTGCACATTAAAGATATTTACATGACAAATAAAATTATATCGTGAATTTCTTGGACTAGCCTCTAAAGTCCTGTTCATTCTGAATAACTTTTACGTAACTGTTAAACTGTAAGGGATAAACAAAAACTTCCTGATCAGAAAATATAGATCACACAATTTATGTTCCATACATTTTTGTTGTGCAGTTAACCATTTCTGAAGTATTGTTATTGGTTTCAATTTTAAAATACTCTTCAATAGCATCTTGTACTGTCACATGTAGTTAATCAGATTACAATATTATTATTTACAAAATAATTATTTTTTAATTTTATAATAAATGGCATTATATATATATATATATATATATATATATATATATATATATATATATATATATATATACATATATATCTATAGTATCACTTATCATAATACAACAATATCACTATTTATTTATGGTGGCGCCGTGAATGAGTGATTAGACCGCTCGCCTCCCATCTAAGCGGCCTGGGTTCGATCTCAAGTACCCACATGTGGGATTTGTGGTGAATGAAGCGGCATCTGGGCGGGTTTTCTCTGGGTCCTCCAGTTTCCCCTGCCATTCATTCCATCAATTGCTCCAGCATCACCTTTCCAGTCATTAATTTTGCCTATATTTCATATCTCCATTCTGTGGTTTCATGCTGATAGCTCATGACAGGTTTCTGACCCCTAGGCATTGGCTTGTAAGTCTTAGGGGGGTGTCAGTCCTACAAATACAGTGAGGGTAAGCTGATTAGGAAACTATTTATGTACAAAATATGATTTTGTAATATAGTATTATCTTAAGTATAAATGTATTAAAGGCAAGTATAATATGAAAATAATAAATAACAAAAAGTCAAATATTCCTAAAATAACTCCTTGATATGTGATTTGCATATCTACATTTATGGTCTTTTTTCAGTTTAAAACTCAGTGTGATGATTTGTTGAAGACATTAAATTTTCTGTTATCATATTTCAGACACCAGAGGATCCCAACAGCATCTGCATTTCACAGCGCAACTTTGCTATTGGAATTGCAATTGCTGGATTGGTGCTAATGTTGGCTGTCATTGCTGCAATTCTTATCCTCCTGGCACGCCGAAGACGACGAAAGGAGGCATCCACCACTGGAAGCTCTATTTACAGTGGGCCTTACACGAATACAGCCTACAGTCATAGCAGCTAAATATTTCAGCCCAGTTATGCTCCTCATAAGTTTTGGATCCCTGAAAGTGTGATAAGTGATGTTTTGTGTCACCTTTCATACTTTCATCCTGCCCTTGCACGATCCCCATCATGTATGGAGAACAGATGCAATGGCTTGGACCCGGTAGATGGAATAGCTGAAACAGATTGTGGGTGCCTGGTATTATGTCCGTTTTCTGCAAGGCTCTAATTTTGGCACATGTCCTTTACAATGAATTAAAGTTGTGCCATATTTCAGATGTGTGCCACAAGGGAATTTTGATGTCTATGCCAGAATTTCCCAAACTTTTTTAGCCATGGAACACTTTTTGTTTAAGGGGAGTCAAAATGTTATTTTCATAATTTTTTTCCATTTTCATGTTTTAATTGCATATGAATATTTCGAATCCCCCGCTCATTTTGGAATAACTTTCGTAGAGGTGCGCTAATTGTAAATAGCTTAAAAATGTGGTTGAAAATAATTCTGTATAGTAGTTGTTTAGAACATTTTGGTACACTCACTTGCTAAAACATCAACAAATTTGTAAATATTACTGTTAGAGAAAAGATGTTAAGTTTCTATTTTTATTGGAAAATTTTACTTTAGCTATTGGCAGCATTGACATCACACTCATATTTCCTTCATGTCAAGAGTTTCGAAGCACTGCGAAGTTAGGTTACTTTTTTTATTTTATGTTTGAAAGCAATTTCTGAAGAAGTAAAATTTTCTATACAAATGCCCCTTTATCTCGGAAACAAAGGGCTGAAATTTTTGTCACACATTTGTACCTAAATTGGCTTTATTTTAATAATAAAATTTTGTGTGCATCAATTAGTTATTTTTTTAAAATTTAAAAATCATCATTTTTCAATAAAATTTTAAGAGCTTTATTAAAAACAAATTATACCTTTCCTTCTAATGAACAGAAGCATTCTATTTATCATCAATCAACAGTAAAGATATTGTTGAATATACCTTAAAAAATTTAGCTCATTATCTTAAAAAGTTGTTGAAAAATGTCAAACTTTAACATTGGCAAGATAGGGCATATCGACTCCCCTTAAAGGCACATATATGGAACATCCATAGTCACAGTAAACAGTCATAATCATCTTTGCAATAGCTTAAGATAAATATTACAATTTTAAAAACACAATAAAATTGTTTGCTAAAGATTTTTTTTAACTAGAAGATATCTAAGCTTGAAGGAATTTTAATTGTAATGCCACCAAGACCTCTCAAACCATCACAAAACACTTGTACATTCCTCAGAAATCTTAAATGTTCTGTAAACAGAGTTTGGGAAACACTGGTCTATGCTTAGTTAGACATAGCTGTTAATATGTTACACAAAATGACTGACCTATATACACTGAACTGGGGAAAATCTAGAGGGCTTTTATTCTTTTGTTGACAATCGTGCTGCTATCTACCTAAGAGTTATTATTATCATTATTATTATTATTATTGGATATTAGAAGTGAGAAAATTCTTATTTTTAAATAAGTTACAGTTGCTCCAATTACAATAAAATATTAAGTTCCAAGTAAGAGTAGAAAATAATAGAACTTGACTATGTTGTAGGTCCATTTATTGCAACATGTTACACATTGATAACCATCCTGACTTTTGGAATCTATTTGATCAATTTTGTCATTCATTCTCTTTCAATAAAAGTAGGAATAACAAGAAATTGAGTGTGTGTAATTTATAGCTTTTTTAAGGAAGGATACTGAAGGACTTAAGCTTAGTTCTGATTTACTGAACCACCTTTGTTTTATTCTTACAACTGTCTGCAACTAATTTGAATTACAAATTGGATCTTGTGAAGTTGGTTGAACTGGAAGAGAGTTAGTTTAGAACTGTACAATTGTTCATTGAAATAATGCCCTCTTTGAAAAAGTTTCGTTACTTCTTTTTCCATCTCTATTGGTTATGAATTTACATTATTTTAAATTTATAATTTACATGATTTTCTGTGCTCTCTTTGTTGCTCTGGGAAATAAGACAGAGAAAAATGGATAAGTTGCAGTTGTGGTGCATAAATTTCAACATGACCACATGAGCATCTTCAGAATGGCAAATATGAATTGTTATATAGCCATAATCTTAATTTTTAAAATTAGTGCTTGACTTTAGTCTAGTAATAGACAACAGGATTATAAATGTCAAACACAGACAGCATTAATTATATAAAAAAAGTCAATTTTACATTCTTTTATGACATAAATATTCATAGTTGTACTAAAATGGAAGAGTTCATCACATCCTCATTTATTTTGTGTTTTTGAAGGCTTATTTTTCCAATATGTTGTAAATAGTGATAGACTGTCTCATTGATTCCATTGCAGTAACAGGAACAGATTATTTTTGGAAATACATAATTCCAGCCATGTTGATTTAGCTTTTTCTAGAGAAGCCCATATTTGTTGAGATGTAAATTCTATTAGATATTCAAACACTGATAATAATCCATAGTCTCTTAAGTTAAGCAAAACTCCTGCTAAAATTTTCTTTTCAAACTGTTGGGTTCACTTACTGTCTGCAACAAATTACCTGGAATTATCTTTTTTATTTCATCCATGAAAAATAAGTCAGGAAAGTTGAACTCTCTGCAAATTTGTGCTATCATTGTATTAATTTGTAATGTAAATAATGGGGGCACATGGCCACACCATGGTCGAGTGGTTAGACCACTCGCCTCTCACCTAGACAACCCGGATTCGATCCCAAGCGATCATATGTGAGATTTGCGGAGGACAAAGCCACACGGGGGCGAGTTTTTTTCCAATTTCCCCTGCCATCGCATTCCACCGGTGCTCCGTCTTCATTCCATGTATCATCAGTAACATTGCCTGCAGTGCCACTGGCAGTAAAAGTGGGCATTAAACACTATAAAAAAAATGAGATCACCTAAGATCATACAAGAAATGTGCTGCATGCAGACTAAAATCTAAAACATGTTAACGAGAACAAAAAGGTTTAAAAGAAATAACATCACAGCTGTAAATAAGTTTGTCAGTGAGAAAAACCCACCGTAGATCTTATATAGTTATTAAAGTTACTTGTGCAGTATGGAGTATGAGTACATTATTATTTTCTGAACTGCTCACTGTAAAACTACAAACTTCATTGTATAAATGCTTAAATTAATGCTATGTTTTTGTTTGAGTTTATTAGTGTATTAATGTTCTTTTATGAACCACTAGAACCTTATTACAGTGTTGTAAAACTAAAACTACCATTAATAATTTATATTTTTGTATACCTCAAAAGTAGTACTATACCTATGTATACAAATAAAGTAAAGCTGATCATGTAGCATCAGACAACAGACTCAAAGCCCTCTGATAATCTAACAGTAAGTGTGTACTGCTTGCTTTACAGCAATGTTGAATATATGCTTTACAATGACCATGAAGAATAATCATCATGCAATTAAGTTGAACTATCCATGGTGTTATTTTAAAAACTTAAAATTAAGCAACTGATTTTTCATAATTATTTAGTCCTGAGACAGAGTGAGTGATTTCTAATGTATGACTGTGTGTATGCATCTACGAGCATTTGTGAGAGAGTATGTTCATATTAACAATAAGAGCAGATGATAACTGTGTGCAAAATAACAAAATCATTACATGCTCATTTAAGTAGTTTGTTAACATAAACATCTATAATGAAAAAAAAAAAAATTAGTTACTATTGTGAATTAATAAAGCTCATATTTAATTATTTTGTCATTCTAGTAAATATCAAATGTAGCACCTAAGTTTAAGAATGATAACATTGTTTTTATCTTTCTTTTGTTTGTTTTTTATGTTAAGAATGGCTGACTATGTTGAATGCTGCAAACTTTCTCCTAAACTAAGACTGCTAATAGACATTGCAAGCAAAACAATATATTATTGTGTTGTTTGCCTTTTTCTTAATACTTTGGCCAATAAGTTGGGACTCATGCCATGTTATATTTTTTTTCCAATACTAATTTCTCTGTAGTCTGCAGATTAGAGTGAACCTCAACTTGGCTTGATGTGGTGGAGGATTATTATGTGGGATGAACTTAAAGGCAACTGTGGAAAATGATCACACACTTGTAAACTGTTCAATAGTACACAAACAAAATATTGCAATTCAAGGTTAAAGTTATAAGACATACAATGTTGAACGAACAAAATGCTTTGAAATAAGGCAAAATGTTTCCTTTAGCACCTGATTAATCACAAGCTACATTTAATCTTTGCTAAGACGGTAAATTATGTTTAGAGGGTTAATATTAGAACAAAAATTAAAATATGTTGAATTTTATCCCAACTGTCCATGATTTTCGCACACACTTTCAATATATGACAAATAAATACCACAGGACAGTGGCACTGCCAACATACCAGCCCATGAGCATAGTTAAATATTGAGGGCTTAAGCCTAGGGATTTTTTTTAGCAAAGAAGTCATCTGCAGAGAGACAACAGGGTGTAGGTAAGGGATCTGCACAACTAAAACCACGCTCATCCATATTGTAGCTGAGGAACCTTGCCAATCTAACAGATTTCTACTCTCACTTAGGTTAGCAGTGCATGTTTTTCTTGCTTTTTACATCAATTTTCCCTAAAAGAAAATATATTTAGGGTGGGAGGGTGGTTTGCACATTTCCAAGGTATCAACTATTCCTGACTCAAATACAGAAGTAATTTAACCATCTTTATTTTATTTTCTTAACTGTTCAAATCTGTGACAAGTATGAGAGTTTACCAAAATATATTTCTCTCGCCACAAACACCATATATATTTTACCATTTTACTGTACAACTCCTTTCCCTGCCACCTCTACACTGCTTTTCCGACCAGAGTTAAGTTTTGTGATTACAAGCTACCTTCAGATATCTGAGCACCGAGTTGAACTATGCCTTGATCTCAAGATACCTGGATTTGCAAGTCTCTTTATTTCCAATTGGGTTTTTGAGTACATTTTTTTAAGTCTTTTGGTCAAGGTACATTGTTTTTAAGGTAAAATATTAAAATCGTTAGAACTTGGTCATGAAAAGTAAATAATTAAAGGCAAAAAATGTAAAAAAAAAAAAGAAAAGTTTCCTTGAACATTCATGCCAGTAATTTGGTAAGCAGAATGCTTAACACAATTAAAATGCATATTTATATTATCTTATACCTTAATTTGACAAAACATTAAAAATCTTCTTATACATTAAAAATCTGTAAAATAAACACAGAATGCATGTGGAACTGAAAAACTAAAGATTATATTAATAAACTGAAATTAATAAGCCAGTCGATTTTGTAACACTACATTGCTTACTTTTATTATTGGAAAACATGTTTCAGAAGCTATGTGCTTCCATTGTCAATTCCCTTAGTTGAATACCGGCATCGCTTGCTATGGTGGTTTGATGAACCTCTTGAAAATGCTGTACCTGTTTTTCTAAATATAGATGTACTCCTTTTAATTCTGTTTTCTTTGTGATATTTTTTAGTATTTTTGTACTTCTATTTATGATGTTTTGCTCTTTCCAAAAATGCCAAGCTACTGCCAATTTGTCTTCTTATATTCATAGCTTCTTTCTGATTTTATAGTGGGTGTTTCAAATCAAATTATTTGTGGCACATATGAAATTAATTTTATGACTTTCATACAGTGAAAAAAAAGTTTAAAGTACAATATTCCAAAAATGAGAAAATATTAAAAAATGTGGATAAGAGAAAATTTGCTACAGTACATACTGCAAATAAATTTTATGATTATTTGGTGCATATGAAATCGTAATGACAAATATTAAAAAAAAACATTTGTGTTGTGTAGTGTTATGATTAGATATAAATACTAAAATTTTTAAATACTTACAGTGGTCAAAATTAAGCTAAAGCCATTATTAGGGTATTATTTAGCATGCATTAAATGTGGTTTGAAACAAATCAGTCACCCGGTACTAAAGGAAACCACAACAAAAGGAAACCATGTAAAACTATAATGCAGATTTCCTTTTGTTTTGTAAATTAAATTACATGGCATTGGTTCATTGTCTCATTAATTTGCCAAATATAATGGGGTACTGGATCATGCCATTGGTACATGTATCATTTATGTGTAAATATGTTGGTTTGTCTATGATATAGTGTATCTTAAAAGAAGCTATTGGTGTGTTGCTTTAAAAATCTATAAATCTTGGATGAGTCCCCAAGCAAGCTATACTGCTATTGGCAATAACATGTCAAGTGCATTTTCTCTTAGTTTAGTCATTTAAATCATTTATTAAAGTGAATGTAGCAGCTAATATTAAAGTAACAAAATAAACAGACTGGTGCTTTATAAAATATTTGTTAAGTTATTTGATTGTTGTTTCCCGATTGTTAACTGAGTTTCCTGACTTGTTTTCCAAGAGTATCTATATCACTCTTATCACCTGATCATGCTCTGCAAAGGGTTTTTATATTACATTCAAAGGCATGCTTAGCCAATCAGGAGAAAGAGGAAGGTATTGTAAAACGCAGATTATACGAGGGATGATCAGGAACTGAAATTGCAAGGCCCATATTCTTGGTGTTTCGTCTTTCACAGCGAACTTAGTTTGTGTGGTAATTCTAATACATGCGGTTGGCAACTGTGCAGAGTTTCAGCCAACTGCCACCTACAGTGCTACTGCAAGGTAAACACAAATATGACTCATTTGGAAAACTGGTCTCGTGAAGAAATCCGCTTAGATATTACATTTCTGTGGGCAAAATATTTAACTGCAGCTGACATTCAACACCTGGTAGTGGTTTATGGAAAGACTGTAATGTCTTGTCAGCATGTTGCAGAATGGTACCGAAAGTTTGCAGCAAATAGAGAAAACTTCACCTATGAGGATCAGAGTGGCTGACCTAGCATGGCATCCACAGATTTGAACACAGATTGTGTGAAGGAGCTGTTTCAGTACAACAGAGTATCACATTACAACATATGATGGTAGAACTGGGAATGTCTTTTGGAAGTTTTCTTCACATTGTTCACGATATTCTGCAGTACCAAAAAGTTTGTTCCTTATGGTTTCTACAAACACGAGAAATGCATGGGGGCAAATCTGCAACTTTTACAATGGTTCTTCACAGAAGGGAACAATTTTCTTCACTGCATTGTCATGGTGACAAAACATGAATCCACCACTAGACCTTCAGCAGTAAGAGGTTGTCAATGGAGTGGAGACATCCCTCTTCTCCAAAGTACAAATTAGTTTAAGGTGGCACCATCTGCTGGGAAGGATGTCTGTCTTGGGACAGCATGGATGGAGTTTTTGGAAAAAGGGCACACAGTGACTGCTGACCAATACTGTGTGACCATCACACAATTGCATGAAGCAATCAGGAGGAAATGGCCAGGACTCCTCATCGAGGCTGTCATCTTCCTTCACAACAGCTCACAACCTCATACAGTCCAGAAGACCACCACACTGTTGAATCAGTATCACTGGGATATCATTGACCACACTCCCTACAGCTCCAAGTGACTAACACTTTTTTCCTCACTTGAAGAAACACCTAGGAGGCAGACAATTGGCTTTAGATGAGAAGGTGCAACACTTTATAACATTCTGGTTGAACATGCGATGACAGGATTTTATCAGCAGGAAATATTCAAACTTAACCCATGAAGCGACAAGTGCCTCAACTGATATGGAGACAGTGTGGAAAAATACCTAATGTGTGTCCTATCAGATGGTTGTATTGGCTGTACAAAATAAAATATACTCATTTTAGTGAAGGCTTTGTAACCTTAGTTTCTGGTCATCCCTGGTATATCAGCGGGCAGCTTATAAGAAACTGGGATTAGTTCAAGTAACCATTAACAATGCTGGGCAAACCTATGTGGAACGGACCTTAGGTAAACTGGATGATGGGTTAGGGTTTAACAAACATAAAACCACAGGAAGAGGTTTGCGAAAATAATTTATTTTCTACTATGCACAAGTCGGTACATAAATAAACCATAAATGCATTTCTCCCAAATGCGCTGTACTTTAAAATGTAACAAGCAATATTAACTGTAACAGATTAACTAATTTGTTTCTTAATGAATCGCACTTAGTCACATTAATTTGAATGGCTTTGTGCATCTCTTAAAATTCTTCTATTTACAAAAACTTGGGCAGTTAGGTTTGAAAGTAATCTCGCTCAACAAGTTTGCATAGTTCAGTAAGTGTTGGATATGCTCTGATAATGCAGGCAAAGCGATTGTTTGGAAGAGGTGTTGTCAGCACAGTAAAAAGATGACCAAAAACAAGGGCATCCAGCTCCGTTGGTCTGAAAATACATAAGAATTTTAAGTTCTAAACATAAATATATTTAACACTTACAATTAAACATAGGTCCTAAGGTAAGCTTTTGAAGACTGATACAATGTGTTTCATTTATAGCAGTACCATAGATTGAACATATGCTTAGTTTGTTTTCCCTGTAGTGATCTTTGTATTTTTACTTTCTCTACACATACTATGTACAGAGTGCATAGAGAAAGCATTGTATTCCACCCACAAATTCGATACCAAGATTTCGCCAGAAATACACATTTTAGAATCTCCTGAATTCAAAAGATCCATTTTTAGAAAAAGGTCCACATGTGTGAGTGTGTCTGTGATCACACCATCTCAAAAATGAATAGTCTATAAAATACCAAACGTTGACGGTGCTTAAAGATTCACTCCACTACCAGATGAGTAGATCTACTACCATTGAGGTTCCTCAGCTAGACACAGCCTGCATGCTGGTTTGACTCACTCAGGGTGGAAGCAATGAGGGTAGTTTGTGGAGTGATCTTATGAAATTGCTTAGAAACACATTACTTTTCCTTCAATTTATTGTCACTAGGGGACACAAGACAAGCACTTTGCTTTACAACCTGTTAAGTCAATTATTTACTAGGAGCTTTCTTTATCGACAATTCACATGTATTTTACTTATAACCCTTTTCTCTTTAAGATAGCTTTATATAATTAAGTCTAAATGCGTGCCACTGACTTTATCTATCCACTACTGAGGGGGCCGATAATTAACTTTCTAAGAGAGTTGCGTTGTTTAACTTGAAAGCCGATGTAACTATGTGACAGCCCTGATGTGCGGCAATCTTTTCCTTATATAGCAAAATTGGCTTCCCATTAAATGTTAACACTTTCAATGAAATACATGTATTTCAACTTTGCCGTTCTCTTTCTAGTTACCATTACTGGTTGTTGTTTGAACCAGCCTTTATTTATTAGTATTTATGTTACTTGATGTAACTAGTTACTAGTATTTATTAAGTGTAACTTGGAGTAACAAATACACACATATTAAATAAGTAGGGTATACTGAATCATAGTCATTCTGAAATCAGCATAGCATCTTTTAGACTCATGCTGTCATTTTCAAGTAAAAATCTTACTAAATTCCACAAAATAGCCATAGAACATAGCATCGATGTCATCCATCATTTCCTTGATGGCCATTTTAATAAAAAGAGTTAAAATTAATTTGTCTATGTATATTTTATATAGCAGTTCAAAATCATAGTGATGCTTTAATAGGACCAACCCATATAATATAGTTTGTTTACCTTTGTCCAAAAAAGAATGGTTTTCCCTCGAGTCTTTCTGAGAGGGCATTACAGCAATTGTCCACTTCCTGATAGACCTGCAAGTAAAATTCAAAGTTCATCCTGCTTTAGAATTAATGCCCCATATTAATCACACATCATGTGTTTGAATGTAAAAGAAGGTAAGCAACATTTCATAAGTATTAGGATTCTTATGTCGACTTTAAAAGCCTCAAGGTACTAGATTATATCGGATGATCCTTGTAAGTATCAAATAAAAACACAGTAGCATAAAAATCACTCTTGTTTGTATTTTTGTAACTTGTAAATGAATTCTATGAGGATGGGAGTTTTATACATTGATACCCCCTAAGAAACAAATGAACTTTCTTAGTAACAACTAAAATAAACAACATACATTTACAACTCAGCATCAAGCTAAATATATATTGTGGTATACAAAATTTTCACATCACAACAGGATTAGCATTAAGTATGCCTCGCATTCAACAAGTTGTAAGTTCGAATCTTGCGTAGGTTGTGTTACCCGGATAAGATTTATTTTCAGGGTTTTCCCTTATCCTATGATGACGAAAGTTTAACTTTAAGCTCCATGGACCCTTGAGATCATTTCACCAATTTTCATTTGTTGTCCGATATGACCAAGTTAAAGAACTTTAAGCTACACCCAAAAAAACAAAAAACCAATTAGCATGGACATCTGTTCCAATATGATGAAGCGCCACCTCACTGAGCAAAAGACTTCTGATTATTTGAATGACATACATCAATAGGTGTCTTGAAATTTAATGCTCAGCCAATCCAGATCTGGGGAAGCTAAAATATAAATAAATATTCCGATCATTATTTTTACCTCATCTAAGGTTTTATTTGCCCATCCAAGCACTGACAATCTCTTGATGATTTGATTCCTTTTCTGCCATGTAAGAATATGGTTGATTGGCCAGGGAAAAACTGAACTGAAACGTGGTTTTGTAACTTCCTGGTATGTTGTTTTATCACACCATGTCAAATATAACTGCAAAAAACAATAACTTGTATTAATGCTAAACAGAAAATGTATTTCAGTAAATGAAACCAATTGAAATATATTCTTGTAGGGTTCCCTGGCCAGTGCTGTGCACAGTATGTCTGGTTTCTGATTGCCAAAGTGGTGGCAACCAGAAACCAGCCATTAATTATTTTTTAATGATGCTGTCCATTGCCAGGATCATAGCAGCACTGACGTTGTGCCAGAATTATGTTTCACAGGAGTTTTCTACATGTCGGTAAGTCTAATGAAATTGAGCAGTCTCTTTTAGAGCCAGAATTAAACTGCACAAATAGGCAGGATTGTCGAGGGGCTAAGGGTTCTAAATTCTTTGTTACAGCATAAAATTTATTAAGGATTAGCACGCCACTAATCAAACCACAGTGAACCATGATGTGAGATCTGGATTTTGGAGAACATAGATATACTGGCATTATTTAGCACTATGGTTAGCATGTGGGTATCAGGTTAAGATGTCAAGGGAGTTAAGGGTTGAAACCTACATAGATACATTTATTTTTAAGTCGTCTCCTTTTCTGCATTTTATGATGAGCTATTTTACTGTGTTACTCAATAAGATTTATTTGTACTGACAAATAAAATAAATGTAATGTACAATTAGCATGTAGGTGCAACAGAGAACATTTCAATAAAAACTGCATTTACCACCTGAAGGAGTACACTTCTCCATACCCCTCATAGGGGTTTCTAAAATACAGTGTTAAGCACATCACAATTGTATGCAAAGTTTACAATTATTGTATCAAATGAACTGCTAATTCTGACATTTGGCAAAAGGGACAATAGGCTCCATATCTCAAAACTATTTACATTTAATGTAGATACATCATCCTATTTGGTAACCTGTTATTAATTTATTTAATTTATAACTAAAGATCTGCGAATTGGTATACAGCATAAAATACTAATGATATTAAGAAGTTATTTCTAAATGTATAAGCCATTAGTATAACTAACATATTCGGGTATATAGGAGTAATTAGGAAATATGTTATAATTATAAGGGTGCATTAAAAGAGTGGTAAAATTTAAGAAGTACCAAATAGGGAATTAATTATAGTAGATATTTGCTAGGATAGTTAGGAGATCCCATTTTTGTCACTCTATATATGCAGATCAGAAATTTGATATTGTTTTACCAGGCATGCCCAATTTAAGGAACAGAGAGGAAGGCGCAAGAATCAATTATTCTCTGTGTGAAGCATTGGGTCAAGTTACTATGCAACATAATGGAATGTTTGTAAACATAAAACCTTTTCCTCATTTGTAACTAGTGCTGTTGTTTTAAAAGAAAGAAAAACAACTGACAACTTCATATTTGAGAAAAGTAAGTATTAGAAAATTTGAACTGATAAAAAGGGAGTTTTTGAAAAAGTTTTTTTTTATGTTTTGAGGTCCCCTAAGTCCAAAAAAAAGCATTTTTAGAAAAATGGTGTGTGTTTCTTTGGACAACATAGCTCAAAAACAAAAAAAAAAACATTAAATACCAAACTTGGTATTTGTATTTACTATCCTCCCAGGATGCAACACAAGATTTTTAAGAAAATCCATCCCCCCCCTTCAAGCTACCCTTTATGTGGAAACTTTTTTGAAAATTTTGTTTTTTCTCAAAAATGGTTCTAATGATTTTGATAAAATAGTGTATCTTAAAAATATTTACATGACAAGTAAAATGTATATTTTGAATTTTCTGGGAAGAGCCTCTCTATTCTGAATGAGTTTTTCAGAATTTTGCATAAGTTAAACCAAAAGATAGACAAACCTTACTACACAAAAAATGTAGATCGTGATAAAACTAGCTATTTTTTCTTCTGCAACTTTTGAAGATACTTCTTGATATTTGTTTCAAATTTAAAATACCTAACTTTTCTCACAGGATTATGCAAAGCAAACCTAACATCAATTGTTTCACATAGTGACCAGCTTTTAAAAGATGACTATCATTTTAACCTAGTGCCTTCTACTTACAGGGAAGCAAGTAATAAAACCAATTCTGCTAATGTTTATCTTGATTAGCATGAAGTAAATAAAAGAATAATCTTTTGTAAGAATAGTTTGTATATGGAACAGCTAGAGAAAGTTATGTGAATGGAACACATCAGATTTCTAACAAATACAAAACTTTATTCTGCTACATGTTAGCAAGGTCCAGTCAGCATTTGCAAAGGCCAATTATCATTTATTTTACCTGGACCGATCCCTTCCTTTATTACAGTAGCATTGTAGCAAAGATTCCAACCTAGGTTAACTTGTGACATTGAAATCTTGATCAGTGATGTTCAGTGTTTTTATAAGTTAAGACAACTGGCTACCAACGAGAAATTACGTAAAAACCAACTTTTTTTAAGGCAAATGTGCCTTTTATGGTGTCAGTTTTCAAAAAGAAATTTCAATAGGAAATAAATCAGGCTGGAAAGGATTACATATTACCTACCATCTACAGCACATTTTTCAACTTTCTTACTTACCCTTTGGAAACAAGCTCCACAAATGCACTACAATGTGAGTAACTCTGAGGTAAGTTGGTGATGAGAGTATAAGAAAAGGATGTGTGTGCAAGGAGCTTCTGCATACTTATAACAATAGGTATTGAAGTAGCATGAATTGGCTTATCCAAGATATTCTATTTATTTGCAGCTTTTAGCTGCATCTGCTACACTTTTCTCCTAAAAAACATCCCTTGGCTTAGGGCCCTCAATTCTTCAGCTCACTTTGTGACTGAGGGCTCTCAACCTCTTGGCTATGTATGCCACAAGGCCTTCAATCCTTGGTTACGCTAAATGCATCCATGATGTTCAGATTGTGAATATTGGCTACACGCAGAGGAACAAGAACAGAAGAAGCATTATTGCTATCGTGCCTTGGGTGGAAAGTCTGTTACTTTATGAAGGAAAATGACACAGAAGTGACAAAAGTGAAAATATTTATGATTATAAGCATGTTATAAGTGAATAAATGTTGCAAAAGTGCTATTAGTGTGTATTCTGCACATTTTTATGAAGCATCAAATTATAGCCATCTTCTTAAGTTTTGGGGTTTTATTTACTTTCTCTTCCTTACCTAGAGTAAGCAAACAATTATTGCACTCCTTGATATCTCTTGAATAAATAAATAAAATGGCCCTTTTTAGTAAAATTGTGTGTGTGTGTGTGTGTGTGTGTGTGTAAAGAGAACAGAATTTCAAAGCCACTCTTAAAATATTTGACAATCGCTTAAAACTTACTGCCCCTAATCCCCTTGTACCTATAAAGAAATATACAATAAGACAATTTCTGCAAATATTTATCTTATTATGAATAATTGCATTTGTAATAATAGTTTGTACAAGAGAAAATAGAGAAAGTCATGTGAGTGCAACACACCAGAATTGTTTTTCTAATTAATCTTTCTCTAAATAGTGGTACAGTGCCTGACATGTGTAAGCTTGCTAGAATAGTACCAATACACAAAACAGATGATAAATCTTCTCCAAACAACTATAGACCCATAAGTATTGTATCCACTGTATCAAAAGTTCTGGAATCCATTGTAAAAGACAGACTTTAAACTTTCTAGAACAGATAAATTTTTTCTTTAAATTCCAATATGGATTCTTACCCAAACACAGCACAGAAGCAGTAGCACTTGATATAGTAAACCTATTACAAAAAACTTTAGATAACAAACAAATTGCAGGTGGACTTTTCATTGACCTAAATAAAGCGTTTGATACTGTCAATCATGAACTCCTCTTAAAAAAATTAGCACAGTCAGGAATAAGAGGAGTTGCCTTGAACTGGTTTAGAAGCTATCTCCTTAGAGCACAATATGTCAGCCTAAACAATTATTCCAGCCCAATATTAACAGTAAAGCATGGAGTTCCACAAGGTACAGTGTTAGGTCCAATTTTATTTTATCTTCATTAATGATATAGGAAATGTAGAACTAATAGGTAAAATATTTCTATTTACAGATGATATTTTTCTATTTTATGAAAATAAATCTGAATCGCAGGTAATGAAAGATATGCTAACTAACCTTACAACACTGCAGACATGGTTCACAAATAACAACTTAATCCTTAATGCCAAAAAAACTAAATATATGCTTTTTCATAAACCCTCTAGACCAATTACAAATAATATGTTAATTAAGATCAAAGATAATGTTATAAAAGGAATAAACAAATTTACATACCTAGGGCTAACACTCATGGACATACCATATTGAACATTATCAGCAAAACAAACTCCATTATTCGCATATTGTACAGACTAAAAGATCTAGACTTAGATAACAGTTGTAAAAGAAATCTTTATTTTGCACTCTTGCACCCCAATTTTCTGTATTTAAATGCAGTATGGTCCAATAACAATAAAGAACACCTAAACTGTTTAGAAATCCTACAAAAGAGAGCTATTAAAATACTTTATGGATTTAACATTTTAAAACCTTCCGTAGAAGTATTTAAGGAAACAAATATACTGCCATTTTCCTTTCTCTGTAAATATAGTGAATCTTCATTCATGTACAAAGCTGAAAATAACCTCCTATGTACCAACTCTGTAATCAAACACAAAAGGGATATTCACTCCTACAAAACTAGATCAGCCAATCACATATGTATAGAATCAGTTAACTCTACCAAATATGGAATAAAAAGTACATTACATAGTGCCACCAAAACATACAACAGTCTCCCACTTAACATTAAACAATCATCTAACTTATCCCAGTTTAAAAACAAACTCTTCAAATACCTACTTGAGCAGTACTGTAATTCCTAAAAATTTGACAACAGAAAATCCCTATGGTGTTTCTTGAAATATTGCATTAAGATTAATCACACACCCACACAAATTACAATAAAAAAAAAATTGTTTGTATATATATAAAATGTATACTTATATACTCCTTTTTATATGTGTTAATGTGATTTATTCTTTGTATTTTTCTTACCGCCTCACTAAAGGGCAGTCCCTACCTAGAGCAACATGCTCATCGGGACATTCTATGTAAATAAAAAATAAATACATTACCTCAGCATTTGCAAGTACAGTGTTAACCAAGGACATATAGGCTCTCATATCTGCTTTCTGTGCACTGTCCAAATTATCCGAGAGACTAAGTCCCTACAATTAAAGCATAAAAGAAACATTTATTTGAAAACGGTAGTAATTAGTGAGCAATGAGTGTACACTACTATAATATACATCACAAATTTGTTTCTATCTGCAAATAGATACTGAGAAAAACAAGTAGTATCATAAAATAAAGTGTTACCTTATTACCAACAAATGAAATTATTGGATCCAATTCGGCAACGACAAAGGCACCACATTTTATAAAAGGTACGCGACCTACAGGGAGAAATATTAGCAACATTCAAGTTGGACATAAAATTAGCTTAACCTACGAGAGTAAGTATGTCAATTATTCTAATTAAACTGGATACACCTATTTGCATCATTATCTTACCAGATGGTGACATATATTCTGCATTTTCTCTGCACTGCACTTGAAAATCCAAACCACACATGTTCAGAAAAGCTTGGACAGCCAAGCAGTTTGCATTATCTGCTAGCAAAATTTGCTCAACCTCATAAGGCTGATATAATACGACGTCTTGAGGCCAAGGCTCCCGAGCTGTCAAACACAAATAAATATTAGACATTTGCGATGAAACACCTAACCTACGTTTCACTTCTGAGTTCCAAAGTTGGTTAGAAGATAAACTTCAAAATATATAATACTTTGGAAGATAACCCACTAATACTAACCTCCTAATTCCATTGCTAGCGACTCTGTTAACAATACGGAAGGCATTATTTTCTTACTTCATGTAAATATTTACTGGTTATACTCCAGTTTTAAATCCCTGAATGTTGGCTACACTTACTTCGAATGTGCTTTGCATACTTCAATTGTTTTTCGTTGTTAAGTTGTTATTCTGTAATATGCTGAAAAACGATAAGCGACCTCTACTTCCTTTTAGATAAAAAGCCAACATGTCGAAGCGAGGTAAGTAATTTAAAATTGCAAAAAGTATCAGTATTTATCTAGCGGATAAATATATAAACGCTTAATCTCTTCGAATGTGTTTATAGTAGCGTTCGTGAAGTATCTATTAATCTTCTTATTTCTTATTTTTTAAAGAATAAAGCTTTGTTGATGAAGCAATAAACATGCATGGATTTGGCGTGTAAGCTTATATTTACGTATTTCAGGACGTGGTGGCTCCGCGGGAGCAAAATTTAGAATATCACTCGGTCTGCCTGTCGGAGCAGTAATCAACTGTGCAGATAATACAGGTAAGGTACACAAGCACACAAAATGATATGTGGCATATGATGAAGCTGGAACTGTACTGATTACCCTTTCTAACCTTACAGGAGCAAAAAATCTGTATGTCATTGCCGTACAAGGTGTGAAGGGTCGTCTGAACCGTTTACCGGCTGCTGGATCGGGGGATATGATTGTTGCCACTGTCAAGAAGGGAAAACCTGAACTGAGGAAGAAGGGTAAGCTAAAGCTTGATACAGTATAAATTTTGCATTACTGGCATTAATTCTCTTGAATATTATTGTATGTGATGTTTACACCACATGGCATTAATTCAATACGTGGGTACTTTTATTATTGTCATTAGAGCCACTTTGTTGGATAGATCCGTAGTGATCCCTGACAGATACCTCACCTTGTAGCCACTCTGTTGCCACTTCATCCCGTCCATGGCCGGAACATTAAAATTTTCAGTTGCAGGACAAGGGCTCTTCTCTTAAATCATCATCATCGTTGTTTCTAAAGTCACATTGTTTATATTTACAATTACCTATGATTACTCGGTGCCAACTGAAACTGCATTGCGGAATGTTTGTTACATCTTGCAACAAGGATATCTTTGCTTACTTAGTATAGATCTATTGGCAGAGAGGCAAACACCTCTTATTAGCTGAGACAGCATGCTGGCTGTCAGGGTTCACTATGGATCTCCCCGAGTTAAGTTATTGGTCCATTATAAGCGTTTAGGACCTTAATCAAAGTGTAGCCAAGGGATAATTTTTATATGTAGAAGAGTGTAGCTGCGGCCTTTTACTGTGGAACAACAGCATAGCTGAGGAATCTGTTAAGATAAAACCCCAATGATCCCAAGAAGAATGTTGGGCAATCTGGCAACTTTCGCAATTGAACAACAGTGTGTTTTCAACACTTTCAAATAATATGGATTGCCAGTAGAAGTCATTTTAATTACTTCCATCGTATAGCTTTGCTAAATAATTGTACATGGCACATTATTCCTCTGCTCAGTTGTGAATAATCTCAGTGAAATATGTGAAAATGGCAATCTTAGCTCTACCACTACATTGAAACTAATCCATCCTACCTTTTAGAACAGTTAGTCGCCCTCTGTGGCATAATGGTTACCATGCTAACTTCATATACCCAAGGTCACGGGTTTAAACCCAGCGGAGGACGATGTATTTTTTCGGGTGTAAAAATCCTTAGCATGGCTTCCTTCGGAAGGGAAGTAAAGCCGTTGGTCCCGTGTTGTAGATTTACGGCACGTAAAAGAACCTCAAGCCTGATGTAGAGGCCTCTGAGCAAAATTAAGCGGTCTTTCACACCTAATTTAGAATGGTATGCTGAGAACCACAGTAGTTAAAAAGCATCCATAAATAACATGCTATTTACTTTTTTTTATATATATTAGAAAGTTGGTTATCTTTAAGAGAGATTAAGTGCATTATAAATCCTGGGAAAGAATTCCACATTAGTATGCAACAGTAAATGTTCCAAAATGGTTAGCTGTAGTGTGTTAAGTCGGTCCCACCATGAGCAATGCTCAAGCACATTGAATACGTCATAATTATGAGATATCTATTAATAACACACTCATCACCAAGTGTACTTCCCCTTCATCATGCAATATGCAACTAGGATAAACTGTTGTAAAACCACTATCATTTCGAGTGAAAATTAATATTAATGGTGCAATTTTTTGGATTGATAAAATGAAACAATTTATTCAAATTTGATCATCTCCAATTAAAGATCCAGGTTATCCTAATTTATTTCAAATTAAAATTCTTAAAGATGTTCCTCTTCTTGACATACAATATACTGTAGATCATCAATACATGCAGTAGGTCCTATGTATTTTGGGTATTTACCTTGAATACTATTGACACGCCTGCTTCTATATGAGTTGACTCCAAAGTAAATAAGTTACTGAAGTTCAAGAAAATTGCACAAGTGATTTCTTTTAAGATGTTTCATGCTTCATTTATGTACTGACTGGAGATAGTTACAAGAAAACATCAAGCGCAAGAATCTTTCATGAATCTTGGTTGACAACACAATCACTACTGATGTAACGCTTTTGGCATTTATGGCAGACTAGCTGTTAAAAAACACCATTATCAGTGTGAAAATGTCCTTCAATTGTATCTTGTGCAAAAAGTACTTAAAAGTGTTTTCTACTTTTAACGTTTGATGAATTATTGACTGTCTGAAAGTCTTGTAAACCATAAACATAGTCTGTAGATGCTATGCTATAACTTTCACCATTTTACACTAGCTGATGCCAAATTGCACAGTTACCAATATTCAGGTATAAGATGCAAAAAAGATTTTTTGAGTTAAATAGTAGTTTCTATAGATGTAGAGTGTGTTTATATAGGATGCACTAGGACTCATTTCATTTCACAATGGTTGGAAATATTTATAGAAATACATGTTCTACTAATTAATAATGCTGTATGCAGAACTTGTTTATTGCTTGATGGAAATAAATAATAGGACTGCTGCTTTTACAATGTGCAGGTTGGGTACCAAATGGTAAAATATTTTAGTGTGTATCATTATAGAAATGTACTGTAATAATGATGTATTTGCTGTATGAGTATCATTTAATTATAGCCCTCAGTTTATGCAAATTCATAATAAAGCCATGTTGCACTCCAATTCTTTTGAGTCACCAGCTCCAGTGAGTCTTGCAGTTTGTGTAATAGAATGTATTTAATTAATTCATTGTATATTTATACTGCTCTGAAGTGATTTTAAAATAATGTTTTGTCCCGTATGCAACTCATTAAAGCAGGAATTCAGTAAACATAATCTACTATATTTGATATTGCCATGCTGAGAACAGTGATAAAACAAAACATGCATCTAAAGCATAGAAACTTGTATCTGGTTGATTCAGGTGCTTAATAATGTTGAAAACAAATCATCACCATAACCAGCCGTTACAGAATACCAAATACCACCAAAGTTGTTAAAAGTTAGTTAGCCATAAGAATGATAGTATCAATTTTCTTAACAATAGTTATAGAATAGCCCTGAATGTGAAGCATATTACCAGCTGACTTACAGTGACTGCTGTTTCCATTGTTATTGGCCAGACTGTTCTGTGCAATTATCAGAAACAAGCTGTTTTCTGATGTTGAGCGTGTAAGTGTTGACAAAGCAAATTAAAGAAATTTTTAATAAGCAAACGATGCAATTATTTGAAAGATTTGGGAAAGTTGCAAAACTAAGTGGCGATTATGGTACTGGAATGCACTGTTGGACATTAAAAGGAATAATCAGAAAATACAGGATTTAGTCAGACACTGCGACTGGACCATCTGCATGAAAAAGCCTGAAGAGATTATGTTCTGTGATTTAGATGCTGTTCTCTTGCAATATTTTAGCCAAAAATGAGCAGATATTATTGTTTCAGGCTCAATATATGCCTATAAGGCTAAATTTTTATGTGAAGCTCTAGTGTTAGGGAGAATTTCATATTTTCATGTGTATGTTGTACCTTAAAAGCAATTAAGTTTCTCAATTATTGGTGCATCTTCTCCCACACATTACCCTGAATAATCAGTGGTGTACCGTAGCAGGAAAATTTTTAAAAATGTTATGTGTTACATTCACATGACTCCTAACAATCATTTATTTGTTAGTATACAAATTATTCTTGCCAAAGTTTATATTTCTATCTACTTCATTTTAATTAGATACACCTTTGTTGGAATAACAAATACACATTTCATATGGGATACAAAGAGAATAGCGAGAAAGAGGCAGGATATAGTATTGACAATTTAAAAATTACATTAATAATTTTAATTGCTGGTGTTTTGTGTTGCATATTTTACATAAAGTTGCATTAATTTTGTGGTAGTTTTTGAGTGAAAGTAATAAGTAATGAAATATGCATGAAAATGAGTACTTAAACAGAAACTGTACTCTACATTTTGGAAAACTATTATACTCAAAAGCTTAAATGTAGTCAAGTGTTTTTAATAAACCTTAATGTCCTTAACTTGATTGGTCATCTCAGATAATGAATGAAATTGGTGAAATGAATGGAGCTTAAAGTTACTCAACATTTGTCTTCTCAGGATAGGGGAAAACCCTGAAAAAACTTAATCCAGGTAACTCACCATAAGCGAGATCCGAACATGCAACCTGTTGAATATGAGGCAGACATGTTACCACCACAATAGCCAGATGGGCCTAGTAAAGTATTGCATATCCTAAGACTTCTGGCTAAGTTAGAGTGTCCAGGTTCCGTTTACTTAAACCGTTCGAATGATGAAACTTATCTCAGTAAGTTTTTAAATTTTTCAGCCATGCAATCCCTCGCAAACAAATGTGCTAGGTCATATGAATGTTTTCTAAATGTCAATAGTTTTATTGTGAAATCTGCTAAGGATAGAAAAAGTAACATGAACCAAAAATGTAGTTCTCGCTAATATGCATCTATGTAACGTGAATTTAATCCACACGCTGTTTAATTTGTGTGCTGTAATTATTAGTAGTTTTCATTTTGGTGAGAAATAGGAGTGAAGTAATGAAATGGTTGTGATACAGCTTACAGGATGAAGTTAAATGTAGGAGAGCGAGTTAAGAAATACTTCTCGATTTTAACTTATGTTAAGGTAAATGTTTAAAAATTTGAACATTTAATAAAGAAAGAATGAAAGAATAAATTAGATATATACGTGTAGGATTTTTTATTGCTGCAACATGTGTTAGGATATGCAGGTATAAACAAGACGACCTGTTCCGGTGAATAGTTGTGCAGTCATTGTTAACTCATGAATGGCAGCAGCTCATGTATCACAATGCAAATTGACAATTTGGAAATGACTACTTAGTGAATTGAAGTTGTTTGTGAGACAAATGTTATAATTTGTATGTTGTTTACAGTGATGCCTGCAGTGGTAATCAGGCAACGGAAACCATTTAGAAGGAAGGATGGTGTATTCATCTACTTTGAGGACAATGCCGGCGTGATTGTCAACAACAAGGGGGAAATGAAAGGTAATGTATATTCATTTGGGGGATTGGGTAGTATTAATGCTGGGGGAAATGAAAGGTAATGTATATTCATTTGGGGGATTGGGTAGTATTAATGCTCCTCTGCTTTGCAACTATGCTAAACATTTGCTAATTATGTACTATCTTAAAATGTCATGCTTCCAAACTTATGGCTTACAAGCTCGTCAAATGGGGTTGCACAAGCCTGAATTAGGCAGAATAGGGAGTAAAGCAAAAGTAAAATGACAAGAACCCCAGAATATTGGTTTAGAATCAAGAATTTTGAAGAAAATAGCATGTCGAAACATTGTATAGTGATACAAGAGAAAGAAAGGGGGGAAATACCTGGCTTAATAGAATTAATGAGATCATGGAAAAAATTGGCATAGATATGGTGGGCACAATAAACCAAGGAACGTGTGTTTTGGAAATTGATAATAAGGAAATTCTGTCAATATATAGTTTCAGCAACAAAAAGTCACGGAAGATATACAGGGAACTAAAGAAAATATGGGGTTGAGAGAATTATGTGGATAAAGGTGACAGCTGGATGAGGAAAGGATCTGCATGGGCCTGAATAGGGGTAGTGAAATTGAAAGGATCAAGAGGAGGTTTATATATATAAGAGAAATGGAATACAAAACAACTATAGTCTTGCAATCTTGGCATGTGAAGATACTAAAGCAAAATTTTTGATGGGCTAATTTGCTAAGGGGATGGGAAATGTTGACAAATATGAAAGCTAGGCAGTAAATCTTAAAGTTTGGGAATTACATATACCCCTGCCCACGAATCCTTGCACTTGACAGTTGGTAGTTAAGTTGATTTACGTACATGAAACAGATGAAAAGCTTTACCCATTTGACTTTCTGAACCAATCACAAATGAGCATTCCAGTCGGTCAGAAAACTGAAACTGCTCTAGATGCCGCACCGTTGCAATATCTGGCTATTTCTAACCACGTGCTCAGTTTGCAAACTCCTAACTCGTGCGCTGAGCTGTTCTGTGCAATCAAATTATTGTTCGTTGTTATTGGTGATAGTGTTGTCGGTGTTTGAATGTGAGGGAACATAACAAGACACACAATTATAGAGGTGGATAGACTTTTGCGGGAAGGTGTGGTGAGGGTGGATGCGGCCTCATGAAAGAAGAAAGTGAATCATGTGCACAAAATAATACGTAGAGCTGAGGAATTAGATGGAATCAGTGAATGTGGACCACTAATATGTCTTGGTGACAACGATGTTGATGATAATGACGTTGCTTCCGAGAATGATGACGATGGAGACTTGGATGGAGGAGCCATTAAAATTCTAAGCTGGTGCAAATCACTTTGTTATACCTTTCTCTTATTCTAACAAGCCGTGTTGCATTAATTTGCTCTATATTTTCGTAAATACGTAATATATGCTACATACGTTATAGCATCACTATTATTTTCAATTAACCTAAATAATAATGAATTAGTTTCATTATTCATCAGCATTCATTTACTATGTATACTGTTTATATTTGTCTTTACTCACGATAGAGACATTTGTAATCAGCTGTTGTTTACTAGTTATCCTGGCAACGCCAGGCAGCATGGCTAACCTTACGCGAAACCACCTGAACTTTCAAGTGCAAGGATTCAACGGCGGGGGTATAGGCAAGGTTAAAAGAAAATAAACAAAAATTTGGAGCTAGACTGGCTAGAAACATAATGTACTGTTGTGTATATCAAGTGATTTATGTACAACTACATTATTAAGTAGGTAATTTGAGTCAATTATGAACACTATAATTTCATTTATATTTTTTTCCCGGATGCATATCAAAGACGTTCATCTTCATTGGCAGGTGTTTGGCTGGCTACAGAAGAGGAAATTCCCGTCAAAATTGTATGCATGCTGCCATCTGGTTTCCTTGGGAGTAATCTTATGTTGTTTAAGTATTTCAAAATTCATAATGTATATCTTTTCCCACATATATATTTTCCCATAAAGATTGGGGAAAATGTACAGTTATTAATTTTTTTGCACCTATGATAGCTTAAGATTAACCCAAGAAAACCAGTTGAAATTATGACAGGAACTCCTCTTCTGTAGCCAGCCAAACACCTGCCAATGAAGATGAACGTCTTTGATATGCATCCGGGAAAAAAATATAAATGAAATTATAGTGTCCATAATTGACTCAAATTACTTTTGTAATAAAAATGATCCATACTTATCAGAATGCAAAGCAAAGTATTTTTTCCAAAATACGGGTACATCCAGAAAGTAAGTTCCGTTTCAATTTATCTCCGCTGTAGCGCTGCGATTGCAGTTCCGCACATGCGCGGTAGACGCTCTGTATCAAGGAGAAGATACGTGCATCATTTTGAGATCGCTGTCAGCCACATACGCTTTGTTGTGCTTGTTTACAATGTCGGTGTTGATTAATAATTCCGTGAAATCAGATCTGTGATTCATTTTCTGAATGCTAGGAAAGTGAAACCCATTGAAATTTATAGGCAAATTTGCGAAGTTTTCGGACAAAATCCGATGAGTGATTCAATGGTGAGAATATGGGTCCGACAGTTCAATGAAGGACGTAGTGAAGTGCACAATGAAGAACGAAGTGGGCATCCATCTTTGGTTACAGAAGAACTGGTTCACACAATTGATGACAAGATTCAGGAAAACTGCAAGTTTACAATTAGTGCTTTCGCTATGGAATTTCCCCAAAGCTCACGATCACTAATTCATGAAATTGTTACTGAAATTTTGTAAACTTTGCTCGCGTTGGGTACCAAAGATTCTTACTGAGCAACACAAAACAAAGCGGATGGGTAGTGCACTTCAGTTTTTAACCCGTTATGATGAAGATGGCGAGGAATTTCTGACACAGATAGTCACAGGAGATGAGACTTGGGTTTCTTACGACACCCCTGAAAGTAAGCAGCAATCAATGGAATGGAGGCACACTTCATCCCAAGCAAAGGTTAAGCCGAACAAATCTTGACACCTCGAAAAATGATGTGCACATTGTTCTGGGACTGGAAAGACATCTTACTCATTGATTTCTTACTGCATGGTCAAACAATCAAAGCAGATGTTTATTGTGAGACACTTTGGAAATTGCGCCGCGTAATACAGAATAAGCGTAGAGGATTGCTGTCAAAAGGTGTTTTTTTTTTTTTTTTTTTTCTTCATGACAATGCACGACCACACACTGCAAATGTGACGAAAAACCTCCTACAGGGATTTGGCTGGGACGTGTTTGACTATCCTCTGTATAGCCCTGACCTCGCTCCTAGCGACTTTCATCTGTTCTTACATCTCAAGTCTTTCCTTGGCAGTCCAACACTTCAGCAATGACGAAGAGCTGAAAGAAAATGTTTCCAACTTTTTGAAGACACAGGTGGCAAACTTCTATGAAGAAGGTATACAAAAACTTGTGCCACGCTATGACAAATGCCTGCAAAATTTTGGCAGTTATTTGGAAAAGTAGTTTTAAGAGTTGTAGAATTTTTTGCAATAAATAATTATTCTGTATCTGTACACAATTTAATTTTATTACCAAACGGAACTTACTTTCTGGACGTACCTCGTATTTCTGTTCAGCTTGCATTCACAATTTATTTTCGAAATAAAGTACTCTGAAACTGGTCTTCCCAAACAAAGGCAAATTTGGAGCATTTAAATTATGGCACTCCAATACTTTTTATTTGATATACTGATATATAATCCATGCTTCCCTCACCCTCCTACCCACTATGTAAATTTCCATACAAATTCAAATTAAGTAAAAAAAAAGGAAAAAAATACTTAAATCAACTCAAGTGCTCCTAGTTTGTTCAAAATATATGCAAAACTTATAGTTATATTTTAAAATTGAGTTGTCCTATTTGTTATATAGGTGCTAAATTCCAAAATTAAGTTCTGATAAATGAAAGTTTATTTGTGTTTGGATAAATACTGTAATATGGATAGAGATTGAGATCATTTCTAGATTTAAGTTGAACTTGATGAATAACTACAAGGTAGAAAGTATCAGGCCATTAGTTATACGGCAATTGTTGTTGGGATGTAAAATTAACCTTTTTATAACTTTATGGCAAAATTTGTTTATAACAGTAGGCAGATTTGTAGTTCTGCAAATTTTTGACATACCTACTGCCATACTTGTCCTTCCTAATTACTAAGATTTCACTGACATTGGCACTTTGTCTCTACCATAACCCACTATCACTTGATAAAACAATTCTGTGAGATAGAACTTTAATATACAGTGTGACTTAGTGAACCTAGATGGGATAACTGTTGCCTGTTAGTCTGTGGGTGTGGTGCAACAATTCCCAGCAATTTTCTGGAAAGTCCATGGGTGGAATATGAGTTGCTTCCCTTAAATATTTCTAACAAAAAAACACTCTTGTTTTTGTTTCAGGGAGCGCCATCACAGGACCTGTTGCCAAGGAATGTGCTGACCTTTGGCCAAGGATTGCATCAAATGCAAGCAGTATTGCATAAACATTTGATTTGTATAAAAGTTAAATATATTAATAAACTTTTTTGGTCCTAACTTAGTGTTTTCATCATGCAAACATAAATCCTTTACCTCTTAGTAAGTTATAAATACTAATCAGATATTGAGTTATGGTAAGTGATTATAAATAGTAAGATTTTACATTATTGAAATTATGAATGGATTAATGTCATTGCAATCTGTAATAGGATCCAGAGATAATGTTTGTCCATTGTTAGCTGTATTTTCGCTGGAAGGGATCTCGCTACTCAATTATTGTACTGCCATCTATCAACCTAGTAGAGAATTTCACTAAACTATCAGCATGCTTTCAAAATTCATAACTGTTCATTTTTGGTGATTAAGATTTAAGAACTTAAATTTCCTTAATGTTGTGTTTGTTTTATGAGAAGTGTTATTCACACTTACGGTCATACACACATCTTTTTGTGCTAAAAATTGTGTGCATCTACAGATTTATCTATTTACTTAAGAGAGAAACATTTAATAAATTTAAAACTTTGTTGAATAGAACAATTTGCAGTAGCTTACCAATTTTGGTCAGCAAAATTCCTAATATGGGAAAAACTGCAAACTGAGTAATGAATTCTGAAATTCTGCCAAAAACTGACATTGAATTTCTCCATTAAGCATAGCAAAAGATACTGCACCATATAGAAAATAGCTCCATGTGTGCATGATCTTGTTTGCAATCTACTGGGATGTTATGAAATTGTTTCCAAATGGCATACCAATGAACAAAACTATTTTCGTTACCATTTGGTAGCCATTCTGGTGAGCTTTATTATACTGTAGCTGCCATGTATAGCTTTGTAATGTTTGACATCACTGATAGAAAAGAACAAGCAGATACCAGCATATTCTGCAAGCTTTTTGCATTTTTCATTTCCCTAGGACCTCTCACGTCTCATGATTGAGAAATAGAAAGCATAGAACCTCTTTGATGCATTTATTGTACCACATAAGTATCTTTCAAAAAGTTATAGTTTTAAGTGACTCAAGAACTGCCTCCAGGCAAATAGCCTACCCATTCCCATCAAACAAAATATTAGAGATTCTACATGCACTTATAATTTTAAAGCCAAAAATAAAAGAAGCTTGTTTCCAATGGATCCTGGCCCATTGTGACATTATTTGAAATGAAAAGGCTGACTTTCTGGCCAAGAAAAGATGTATACTATGTAAAGACCCACAGGGTTCATTCCATGTCAATTGATCCAATTTTTAATTAAAATTTTACTGTGGGTTTTAAGATTTTGATGAAATTTGGCATATCAACAGACTTATGTTAACTGAGTGTTGATCTTAATTTCACAATTTTCACTCGTCCCATTTTCAATGTAGAGTGGTTTGAAATTTTAAAAAATGTGGTTTTTGGTCTTCTGTATAAATACAAAAAAAAAAAAATAATCATATCCTCCAGTCAGGCTGTAGATAATTGTCTGAAATAAAAACTATTTTGCTCTTTTTATTTTATGTTTTTATAACTCGATTCGATTTTTGGAAGCTTACTTAACATTAATTCAAAATCTTCTCGGGCTTCTAGCCAGGTAATAACTTGGCTTGACACCTCTATTACCTGGCTAGAAGCCCGAGAAGATTTTGAATTAACACGTCGTCAGGAAAGCTATAGTTCTTATTTTACTTAACATTGTTGGTCCAAAAATTCCAAATAGGATATCAAAAAAAAATTACAAAATTTTAAAAAAATATAATTTTCTTTAGTATTTTAATATCATTCCTACAAATTTTGAAGTTGAGATCTCGATTGGATCTCTTTATAGGTTATATTACTAAAAATATATTTAACTAATGTATGAAAATTAAAACAATTTTTTTTTATTTTGTATTCATTATAGTTTTAATATATTTAGACAAATAGAAACAATTTTGGTACAATGTTATTGGAATTCTCTCACTGTAAAGCACTGTTTTCAAAGGAAAAGGGTGTGAAGCATAAGAGGTTATGTCGAGCCTATGTTAATAATGATAGAAATAATTCCATCTTATATTTTTAATGTTAGCAATGGCAGTTTATTTATCTTGTTTTTCAGTGGTATAATATGGTAAAAGTGCTTTGTTCATTTCCATGTTTGAACCTGCAGTTCACTTCAGCTAAATATTAGTTTGCCTTAAGCTCTTGTGTAAGATAGTGACAATTTCAAATAAACTAATGTGAAGCAGATTTACATAAGTAGTGATATATGAAAAGACTGGCATCAGTAGTTTTTTTTTAACACATAAAGACTGATTTGTTATTACTAAATGGTTAGTAGAAGTTGTCAAGCTTGTGTGAGGACGAATGTTATCGTACTGAATGAAAACCTCTTGGTTGACTTGACAGAAGCGCTGCTTAAGTTTTGATGTAACTATCTGAACTAATGGTACTGGCATTTTGCATCACATCAATGAGAATTACGCCCTCACAATCCCAAAACACTGTGATCATGACTTATCTGGCTGAAGGAAATGCTTTAAATTTTTTCTTGTGTGGAGAGTGAACACGATGCCGTTCCACTGATTGTCTTTTTGTTTCGGGCTGAAAGTGATGCACCCACATTTCATCACCTGTCAATCTGAGACAAGGCCTCCATGTAGCTTTAAAGCATTGCAACAAATCAGAAGGAATGTTTTTTCTTTGGGATTTGTGATAAGAATCAAGGAACCCATCGTGCACACACTTGTGTATCTGAGCTCATTGAGAATTGCATCCACACTTACTGTGCTTACTGACGGCTGCAGTGCCAATTGCTGAGTCATAATGCATCAATCTTTTCAAATGATGTCAGCCCACTACAACATGTCAGGCATTCCAGCCGCGGAGGGCCTTCATGCCTGCGGCAAATCTTGGAGCACTGCCCTCTGTGTCCAGTGACCAACAGCACTCCTATCGACTGCAGATGTTCTGCAGACTGCACAAACGTTTATGAATATTCCCCATGGTTTCTTTCTCTGCTGCGAAAAATTCAATCACAGCACATTTATGACAGATGTCACAGATGCCATTTTAAAACATTCTTATACCTATGCCTTCTGTTGGAAAAAACTGAAACTTTGCTTACACACAGTAAAGTTCAAGTTACATCTAAATTTGTATGTTTCTCAAAAATGTTTTTACTGCCAAATAAATTAAGAGACATTATTTATTGGGAAACCCTCATATGTATTCATTTTAGGGATATTGACTGCGAAAATATACTAAAATATAAAAGAAAGGTCACACCACAATTGGAAAAATAGATTCAGACTGAAAAACTCAGTGCCCTAGCCAGGATTTTGAATCACCAGATCTCTAGGTCTTCATGCAATTGCTGTAACCACTGAGCTACTACTTCAACAAGCCAATACAGAATTAAATTCCCCAACTGACACATTTTTTCTGGTAGACCACACAAGGAAATCAATTACAACTTACATGTTGTAAGTCTTTCTGGCTAATGTCATTGAATAATAAAAAGAATATGTCAACTGGATGGAGACCAGAGATTCAGTGGTTCAAATCTTGCTGTCATTTGAGTTTTTTATATCTTTCCAACTCTTGTCTGATAGATTAGCCAATGTGGAAAAAACAATTATCTCGCTCTGTAGTTAATATCTATCAAAATATAAAGGATAGATGTGTCCCTGTTCTTACTCTTTCACAAGTATGGAGGTTCATATTGGAATTTTATACATTTTGATTTTGTTATTAAAAACACCTGCAGGGTAGAAATTATTTTGAAACATGAGGTATAAGCACATTTTAGGCCAAAAAATATTCCAACATTGAATACTTAATTCAGTTTTACTTAGATTATTTGAAATTGAAATACATTTGCAGGAGTTGACGATAACTTTTTCAGCACATGTGCAAAGTATCATATGCAAGTTCTGTTTCACCTAGAAATGGAGAAAAAAATGCATGTGAAGTTTTTAAGCGTCATGAATATGGTTTGGAAGTTGAAATGTCATCTTTATCTGAGACATCACTGAAAATGCTGTAAATCTATTTTCTCTCGATAAAGGAAAATTGCTTAATTTTATTTTGTATTTTATGACATGTACCGGCCACATTTTAGAAAATGGTCATTGTTTTGTTGCAGACTTCTCAACAATGCGGCCAAGGCAATCTTGCAATTTCTGAATTATGAAGTGATGTAATTAAGCCTATTTTAAGTTGCCTATAGCTGCATCATTCTGGACACTCATATTGTTCCGTTCTAAAAAATTGTATGTCAAATCAGCGATTGAATCTTTTTTACAAAAACTGCTGTAGCAATATCAATTTGTCAGGACTTAATGGACTTAAAAGTTTGGCATTAATTAATATAAACTTTTCTGTTCTGACAACGTTGGCAGACGGAACATTCAGTCCACGAGAAGATACAGAGGGTAGAACAGCATTAGGACATTGCAACAATTTTAAAGCTAGATTAAACAAGAAAATTAAAAATAAGCTGTTGAAAAATGTTGGATGCCAGACAGGCTAGGATACATTGCCTAGTTTAGCTATGCAGCCAAAAGTTTCAAATGGAAGGTATTTTTACTTTCTCTAGCCTATATGTACAATGCACATAGTGGACATACAAGATGGCGCAGGGAAACTGGAAATTTTGACTCTTACTGTTTTCCACATTGTTATGCGGGCGCGTTTCCGGAATCGATGCGTAGTTGTGAAGGCGTTGCCATTTAGTAATCATGCAACGTTGGAGCGATGTGGAATGTGCTCTCGCTGTGAGAGCGTATTACAAGCAGCGTGATAGTGTGACTGCTACGCAAAGGTTATTTCGACGACTATTCCATCTGCTCACGTGGGTGCGTAATTTTGAGGAAACAGGTTCAGCCTTAAAAAAAAAAAAAAGCCTCCAGGTGACGTTCGAACGATACGCGCAGCTGAGAACATTGCAGATATTCGAGTTTCCATCGAGAGGAGTCCTCGCCGCTCCGTTCGACATGTATCTGCGCTAGGGATTGGACCACGAAGCGTGCAAAGATTACTGCACGAATTTAAGTTCCACCCATACAAGTTACAGATTGTGCAGCGATTATATCCACAAGACTAGTAAGGAGTTTGGTAAACGGGTACTGGATAAAATCAACGAGGACGCTCATTTCCTTACCAATGTACGGATGTCAGTCGAGGTCCACTTCCACATTATAGGGTACGTAAACAAACAGAATTTTCGTTACTAGGCACAGGCCAATCCTCGTGAGTTTCACGAGCGTCAAAACGTAGCGCCAAAGTTACAGTACGGTGTGCCGTTTCATGTTATGGCATCATTGGGCCTCACTTTATGAAAGAGGATGGAAGGCAACAACAGTAACATCCGCTCACTATGTTGATATGCTTGGAACATTCTTTACTCCGAGACTGCACCCTCTGAATCGAAAACAAGTGGTTTGAGCAGGACGGATCCACTTCACATACTGCTCGACAATCGATGGAAGGCTTTCGCCAATTGTTTGAAAGGCGCGTTATTTCTCGTAACGGACATTCCATGGCCTGCGAGGTCACCTGATCTCAGTGTTTGCGGCTTCTTCCCGTGGGAACATCTTAAAAATAAAGTGTACCGCTCACGTCCTGCAACTATTCAAGAACTTAAACATCAGATTGAAGATGAAATCACTGCCATTCCCCGAGACATGCTACAGCGTGTATTCCAGAATTTTCAGAACAGGTTATTACAATGTGAACGCAAAAATAGAGCATATCTTTCCGATATCATCTTTAAGAAGTAAAGTAAGGTGATATTTTGTAATGAAAATATAAATGGTATACTGTATACATAAACTTTCGTCAATAAATGTGTTGTTTCCTATATTCACTCATGCACATAATTTCCCGTTTCCCTGCGCCACCTTGTAGAAGGCAGTGTATTCCACCCAAAAATGTGATGCCGAGATTTCATCAGAAATTTAGGTTTTCAGTTCCCCTGAGTCCGAAAATTGCATTTTTAGGAAAAAATTCTGTGATCAGCATAGCTTAAAAATGAAAATACAGTTAAATACCAAACTTGGTATATATCTTAGGCATCTTCCAAGTATACGACACTAAGATTATCAAGAAAATCCCCTCACGAACTACCCTTTATATAGAAAAACGTTTGAAAAGTCTTAAAAAAAAACAAAAAAAAACAGGCTAACGATTTTGATTAAAATACTGTATATTAAAGATATTTACATTGCAAATAAAACGGAATAAATCTAGAGCATTTTAGACAATATTTCAAAAGGAAATCGTAATTGACGCCTGCTGGACATCTGAACTGTTTAGTTGTAAAAAGACTTGAATTTATCAATTCTAAGATGAAGTCAAATTATAAATGTAATATTGTTTCAATTGTGTGTGGAGCCAAACCATATCGTATAACGTGAATATTATTTGAAAATTTATTCTGAAAGGAACAGTGCAGAATACTTTGTTCATAATGACGTCATGAACAAGAAAGGAAAGACAGCGAAAAAGATGAGGGAAGAGAGGGGTAGCATGTGCTTTGGTGTCTTTCTAACACCTAAAAAACCTAATTGTTTTTTCCATTATTATTACTCCATGGTAGAGCACTCTGCTTTTGATGTACACCTCCCGTTATACGATTTAAGCCTCTTAAAGAATAACCGAAGTGATTAACTGAAATCTAGGTTTTAAACCAAATAAAAAGAAAACGGGGGTTAAGTGGTTCTTTAGTCAAATAACTCTCCAGGCCTCTAAAGAAGGAAAATCCCGGGATCGCTTCTCGTTATATTTTCATTATTTTATTATTGCTGAAGTAAGTTTTCAAAAATATGTCAATCATGCATTAATCAACGGTAGTTAAACTGCTGTATTCCGGGTCCCCGTTGTTCACCTAGGGTAATTTTCGAGTCTGGCATAATATAAGATAAATAAATATGATAACGCGTGCGGCAACATAAATTCGTTTTAATTACATTTTTGGATGGGTTGCTCATAAATTCATTCAATACCACCAAAATCAAGCTGCGGCGCTATGTTTACAGCTGTGGTTCATTTTTTTTTTTTTTTTTTTTTTTTTTTTTTGGTAGTGTTTAACGCCCGCTTTAACTACTAATGGCACCGCAGGCGGTGACACTGATGATACATGAATGATGATGGAGCACCGGTGGAATGCGATGGCGGGGGAAACCGGAGTACCCGGAGAAAACCCGCCCCAGCGCCGTTTTGTCCACCACAAATCTCACATGCGGTCGCTTGGGATCGAACCCCGGCCGTCTAGGTGAGAGTCGAGTGGTCTAACCACTCGGCCACGGCGCGGCCGCAGCTGTGGTTCACATTCTCAGTATAAAAATATGATGTGTTCCATTTACATGACTTTCTCTACATCTCCGCAACAAATTATTGTTAAAAAGCTTGTGTTTCTTTTTTACTTCATGCTATTCGAGAAAAAATAGCAGAAATAGTCTTATTACTTGCCTCCATGCAAGTGGAAGGGAAATAACGGAGTAGCATAGGCTAAAGTATAAGTCAAAAGTTGGTTACTATGAGACTGAAATTCCTTGGTATGGACAGAGAGATTCCCGCATGAGAAAAGTATGATTTTAAAGCTGAAACCAACAACAAGGAATGTCTAAAAAACGATCCACTCCACGAAAAAAATGTATGTATCATAAATTGCGTGTTTTAACGAGCTTTACATGTTCTTTTCAGTAATTTTTTTTTTTTTTTCTCTCTCTCTATCTCTTACGGTTTACCAGTTATGAAAAATTCATCCCGAATAAAGATGTCCTCAGAAGTTATTCCCAGAAAATTCAAGGGTTATTATTGAGAACTTCGGCCCCTCTAGAAATTAAATAAATTGTGGTTTGACTGTAAGTTTGGTTTATACGTTTTCACCAATTTTTTTTTTTTTTTATCGGAAAAGCTCCGTAATTAAGTTAAACGCTAATTTATTACGTGCGCGTAGCGATCCTTTTTTTTTTTTTGTGAATATCTATGAAGTTTGCTGCTTGTTGTGGAATGCAACAGCGGCATATGTCGCTAGACGCTGTGCTGATGTATGACAAGTATGTTTCATGCAGATACAGCTGTTCTGTGAATTTTATTATGCAGAACTTCGGCCACTCTAAAATCGAATGTATTTATGATGACAATTTCAAAGCCTGTGGATTTCAAATTTAGCGCGAGGTTAGGTTCCAATCCGTTTAGGTTAGTGTGTGTATATAAACAGGTAGCAACATTAGTTTTTTAAACCATCTCCCCACCCCTAATCCCCCTCTAACTATCGGTCCCGTTAGAGTGCAAAACTGGTATTAGTCGCAGCGGAGAGAGTGAGCTGCCCTACTTGTAAATAATTACCAATTCAAGATATACGTTTTATTTGTCGTGTTAATATCTTTAATATACGACATTTTAATCAAAATCGTTAGTCATTTTTGAGAAAATCAACATTTTTGAAAATATTTTCATGTAAAGTGTAATTAGGGATGGAGGGATTCTCTTGAAAATCTTCGTGCCGCGCGCGCGCACAACACACACACACATATACGGACATGTTTATAAAATAGTATTCAGGAGTTCTCAAATATATATATTTCCTGTAAAATTTCGGTATCGAAGTTTTGGGTGCAATACAATATATTCTCTATGTACATAGTACGTATAGAGAAAGTAAATAAGTAGATTTCGTAATAGTAGTCGTAGTAATAATAATAATAATAATAATAATAATAATAATAATAATAATAATAAATGCATATTCTTTGATGTGCTTATAACAAGATAAAGCACAAAACCTTTATAGAATAAAATACACAACGTTTATATAATATAGTATTTACTTATTCCAAGGAGGTACAATCTCTCTCTCTCTAAGCTGTGTTCACTCTAGCAAATACCCTTCATATTTTACTCTATTAGTCACCTCGATTTGTTTTTGTTGGTGTTTCGGAACAGTGCACTGAAAGCATGCTGGCCAACTTAATACGAATCAGCTGTTTAGTGACGTCTCAAAGTTCAAGTTATTTCTCTGTAATAAAATGACCATTTACGTAGTGAAAGCGATAATATTAAAACAACAGTTTTGGTGGCCCGGATGACCTTTGAGTGTCAAAGGGCATCAAGTATCTCTTAAACTTTCAGAATAGCCTTTTGCAGACGACATTGCTCAGTTGTGCACATTTCACCGGCTGTACTTGCCCTTAACCATGCTTTTCTCTATAAGAACGCGGGCATTAACTTCAGTTTTCTTTCGAAAATCAGTATGTCATACAACAAGGAATATGAATTTGTGCTTATATTGATATTCTTTGAAGAAAAATAATGTTTTACATTAAAACATGTGTTTAATGTTACGTAATAGTATTGGGCCCTTTTGGTAAAATAGGGACTAATGCTTAATTTTAAAGCAAATTTTAACTAATGTTCAAGTTTGAAGATGAAACTTTTAATGGAAAGAAAAAATAAAATATTTACCATTAGTGAAAACGGAATACTTAAATTTTACCAAGATATTGTAGCAATAAATCTGTACCTTTCTTTTTTTTTTTTTTTTATGCATTCCAATACTTGAAACAAAATTTAAGATATTGATCTATACTGTTACATGACTTTGTTTGCATTGATTTGTATTTCAAAATGTATGCATAGGTACTGTATTACTTTATATATACAGGATGTGAGGCCATTCTCAGGTAACTGGACAGGACAGGAGCCTTTGGAAAAGGATGATCCTGAAATATGGTCCCTCATTCAACAAGAAAAGCAACGTCAAACCTCTGGGCTGGAGCTGATCGCATCTGAGGTGAGGAATTACAATTGTGGAAATATACACTCAGAGACACAAAGAAACTGCAGAAAACAGTTTTTATTTGGAGTTTCTTTCATACTGTCATCCCTATTGCCTGGGTTGATTGGGGTTTTAATTGCGCAGATCCCTCGGCTATGTCTTTTTGTCAATTGCTACACTCCTCTCCTCCTAAAAAACATCCTTTGGCTATGCTTTGTAGCTTAGGACCCTCAACATTGGATTATATTTAAGTATGTGCCAAAATGTGCATCAATATGGGAGCATACTCTTTTATTTTTTTCTTTCTGTGTTTACCCTTCTCGTATGCAGGATTTGCATTCACAGGACTTACAAGCCAGCGCCTAAAGGTCAGGACCTATTTAAGAGTAGAAACCAGGATCAGTGATCTGCCCAATATGAAGCTGAGAAAGTGAAATAGATTACAGAAAAGCAATTGGTGGGCTGAATGGTGTAGGAAACCTGAGAATCTGGAGAAAAACCACCCAGACACTGATTCCTCCTCCACAAATCCCACAAATAGTACCCTGGGATCGAACTTGGGCTGCCTAGATGAGAGAGGGTGAGCAGTCTAACCACTCAGCCACAGTACCACCATATCCTTTATTTCAAAGGTTTTAATGTTGTGTCAAATTTTCTGTCTGGAAACCAATTGATCATGATAGCATGGGTACACTGTATTTTTCCTCTATCGTTGTTTCCAAATAATCTATGAAATTCCTATATTGCATTTTATAAAATAATTATTCCAGCATTTAATATTAATTCCAAGTTTCATTATACAACTGTAAAAATTTAACAGTATTATTCCATGGTTACTGCATGACAGGATTTCCGACGCATAGTATATTACAGCAACACACAAGCTAAACAAAAATATGCTGTATGATTCTTTAAAATGTTATATTTTTTAATAACAACAAAGTAAAATACATTTTCAAGCAGGTTAATAGGTTTGGGTTTACTAAAAGAGCAGGCAGTTTTGTTCTATAGACGTCTAATGAGAGTAATCCTAAGGAATGTTGAATGTATTTTGTTCTGTAGCTATAGACCCATTATAAAATTAAGTTATAGTTATATGACTTTTATACCCATTACTATTTTTGAAACATACAAGGCACATATACTGTTGAAATAGTGCAATTTACATGTTTCTTAGATCCTTCACATTTTGATTGATTAGGCATGCTGTCATATAAACCATTAAAATAAAGTGTCATGCTACTAAAAATCTCTTATGAAGTGAAATGGTAAATATTTTGTGCACGACAAATCCTTGTTTTACGACATTACTTAATTTGTATATTACAATACGTGAGCAATAAAATTAAGCTGGTTCAGAATGAGTTGCCAATTTGTTATAAGTTATGTATTTTCTAGAAAATATATTGTCTTTAATAAGGAAGGCAAATAAAATACTAGTGATCTTGTACCAGTGTGAAAATTCTCAACTGTTTGCATTCTTCATGATTGTAGTGCTGTTAGAAATGAATATGAAGTCTGGATTTGCTATTGCAGAACTTTGCCAGTCGAGCATGCCTGACAGCTCTTGGTTCCTGCCTCAACAACAAATATTCTGAAGGTTACCCAGGGCAGAGGTAACTCTTTCTTGGACTCTTGATTAATTTGTCAAAAGAAAATGAATTTGCAGCTGTTTTTGCTAGTGTGGCTAGTTTAGCAGCATTAACTTAAAAGTCATATGATACATAAAAATAAATAACATTTTATTTTCATTAAGCTTTAATACAGTAATAGACAGCAATAATATATAAATTACATCCAAAACATTACAATTGCAGCAAAATTATATTGCAATAAAAAAATATAATGTAAATGTTGGCAATAATAAAGCAGTTATTTACAAAACAACAAACAATAACATTACAATGAAGAGTAGCATTGTAGTATTTTCAATCCTACATCAAACTACAGGAATAAAATAAAAAGATTATAAAAATTATAAAAAAATAAGTTACCTTATTTATTATTTTCAAAATATTCATCTGTTGGATAGTAGTAGTAATAATAATAATAATAATAATAATAATAATAATAATAATAATAAAAAAAGAAAAAATCTTATACTACTGCATAAAATTAATAGTTATAAAAGAAAATTTAGATGTTATAAGTTGTGGAATGTTTTAATAGTTTATTCATGTAACCGATTTCTTGATACAGGTATTATGGTGGTAATGAAATAATTGATAAAATAGAGCTCCTTTGTCAGAAGAGAGCGCTGGAAGCTTTCAGACTTGATGAATCTAAATGGGGCGTAAATGTTCAGCCTTTGTCGGGCTCTCCAGCAAACCTTGCAACATACTCAGGTCTGCTGCAGCCACATGATCGTCTGATGGGGCTCGACTTACCTCATGGAGGACAGTAAGTTATTAATCCAACTCAAGCTTGGTTTTGCTTTGACTCAGTTTATTTTTACTTTCTCTAGCCATGTGGATAGTGGATAGAGAAGGTATTGTATTCCACCCAAAACTTTGATACTGAAATTTCACTGGAAATACATGTTTAAGTACCCCCTGAATCCAAAAAAAAAAGCATTTTCAGAAAAAGGTGTGTGTGTACGTGGGTGCGTGTGTGTGTGTGTGTGTGTGTGTGTGTGCATGTGCACGCATGTGGGGGAGGGTGGGTGCGTGCACATGCATGCATAGCTCAAAAACAAAAATATGGTTGAATACCAAACTTGGTATAAGTTTGGTATCTTCCAAGGATGCGACATGAACATTTTCAAGAAAATCCCCCCACCCCTAACTACTGTTTACATGGAAATATTTTCGAAAATTTTATTTGTCTTAAAAATGGCAGTAACGATTTTGATTAAAATACCTCATATTAAAGTCATTTCCATCACAAATAAAATGTATATCTTGAATTTTCTAGGAATAACTTCTGAAGATATGTTTATTCTGGATGAATTTTTCTGAATTTTGCATAACTAGGAAACCGTAAGGGATAGACAAAAACTTATATACAAAAAATGTAGATCTTGTTCAAATACTCACTTTATGTCATATTCATTTTTTTCTTGGAGTTTACCGTTTTCAAGATATTTCTTGTCATTAGTTTCAGTCGTAAAGTACTTTTACTTTTCTCAGACAGGAATGGTCCGTTTTTGTTTTATTCTACTCCTGGCTAAGTAAAGAAGCGATTTGCATTGACAGTCGCTTACCAACAGCTTTTAAAACATTTGACTATCACTTTAGATAGCACATTCTGTTAGCTCCCTTCTACTTATAAGGTACTAAGTAATAGGAACATTCTCCTAATGTGTATCTCAATTAGCATGTGTAGAAAAGTTTGTTTGTAGAGCAGATAGAGAAAGTCATGTGAGTGTAACACATCAGATTTTTTTTAATAATGCAGTTAAATGTTAAGGTTTTCTTAACAAATAAATTGAGAAGTGGAAGCGAGAAGTTAAATTTTACAATTTATGAAGGTACAGATAGAATGTAGAGGTACATGTGGAGTTATGCCTTGGCTGCGCCATGGCTGAGAGGTTAGAGCACTCGCCTCTCACCTAGATGGCCGAGGTTCGATCCCAAGCGACCTCATGTGAGATTAGTGCTGGACAAACCGGCACTGGGGTGGGTTTTCTCTGGGTTCTCTGCTTCCCCCCATCCCCCTTTGCGTTCCACCGGTGGTCCATCTTCATTCATGTATCATCAGTGTTACTGCCTGCGGTGCCATAAGTAGTTAAAGCGGGCATTAAACTCTACAAAAAAAAAAAAAAAAAAGTTATAGCTTGCACAATGTTTCTTGAACACTGAAACATTTAAATAAAAGCTTGGATGTGAGTCCCTTACCTGATTTCAGAAACAGCAACATCTCATTGGGATGAAGTCCCTGCTTGGGTATCTTTGGAATGTTTGACATGTCTCTGTAAAGAGAATTTGTACAGTCATACACATACAAAATTAAATACCGTAGTTCCAGTTTCTTCCACACAACACTTTGTATGATTGCTTCTGTGTCTGACATATCTTTACATTCTGGGTAATCACTAACAATGTCTTGCTTATCCGCACTTCCCATCCCGTCATCCAAATTATAGTTCTTTCAATTCTTTCTTCCATTACACTATCTTTTGTAAATTTCTTTTACTCTTTTTGGGACATGCTTTTTATAGGATAACGAAAAGATGTCCCTTATCTTAATATTTTTGCTTTTCTTGACAATTCTGCAGAGTTGTAGGAGATGCTAGAGGTTGCAGTAAATCTTGCTTTTAGCTTCTTGGTTACTTTGAAAAGCTCAGCAGAGAACTTATGATTTGCATCTTTCTTTGTGTATTCAAAAACGAAAACAATCAGTTCATGAGTGTGACTATGATTTGTTTTTCCTTTTAACTTTGACATTAAAGGAGGCATTGGTTGATTGATTTTGATACAACGGTTAAAGATGAACTTATCTCAAAGCTCTGCACTGCAGTCTCTGCAACTTATTGTATAGCTTTATTGCACTAATAGTTGAGGTTTATACCCTTAAAAAGGTTTGCTAATCCTCTTATTAGGTTCTTGTGTGATACAATATCATCCTTTTGGTATGTATACCCTAAGGTTATATATCTTTTGTTTGCAACTGCATTGCCTTAAAAGAAGCATTAACACAAAGTTATTTAAAATGCAAAAACACATAAACATCAGGGTACACCAATACTTTATGTTCAACTATACTCAAGGGCATTTGATTCACAAGCAGCATCAAGTAACACAGACATAAATTTGGGGAATAAGGAGAGAGAAGGTTAGATCCAGCTCGCTAACTGTTTTCTGGAGCAAGATCACTGTTCAAAAATGATTGTGTGAGCTATAGCTTTTCTTCCATTCCATTCTCATGCATGTCAGAAGCTCTGGTATCAGAATATTAATAGCAGTAGTAGCTCGCTCAGTTGTATAGGTAGAGCAGAATTAATAAATCCAGAGCAAATTGTTCTGTTTAACATATTGAAGAGTGTGTGTTCATGTGAGGAATTGTGCAGTAATGAGATAGTGGTAGGGAGGGATACACACACACTCAGGTTAAGCACCTTACTTTCATGATTTTTATTTTCTCAAAAATTGCACTAACAAATTTTTAATAAAGTGTATATCTTGAAATTTTTAGGAATAGCCTGTGAAGTCCTCTTCATTTCGAAGGTATTTTATATAAGTTTGCATAACTAGCAAACCATAAGAGAGAGATAAATAATTGCTACACAAAACATGCAAATCTCTTTAAAACACATGATATAAACCAAAGAAAAATTTTTTTTCCAATATATCAATCGTTGGTATTGATTTAATGTTTTTCACACAAGTTGTGTGTGGAACAGGAGTTGGATAGGTAGAGTCAAACTGAAAAATTCAGTGCTGTAGAGATTTGATCCATGGATCTCTCGGTCTGTATCAGGTTGAGCTACCATGAAAATATGCTGGCATAGCATTAAATTTCTCAACTGACTTGCATGTTTCCTGGTAAACCACAAGGTGATCTGAAATTATTTTGAGATGACAACCCCAATGGCGAATTACAATGTCCAAGGATTCATAGTATAGCCAACTATTATATTGTTTTTTTCACACAAGCCGTGAGTAGGACAGGAGTTGGACTGACTCTACCTATATATTTTATTCATCAAAAGAATTACAGGAATTCAAAGGCTTTGTCATAACATAGTAGTACACAACATATCTAATATGCACAGTTTTATGCAAAAGTCATCCAGAAATAAGGTCTTCAGAGGCTATTCTTAGAAAATTCAAGATATATTTTATTTGTCATGTAAATTTCTGTAATATAAAGTATTTTAATAAAAATCATTAATGCTATTTTTGAGAAAATCAAAGTTTTTGAAATTTTTTCCATGTAACGGTAGTTTGGGTTGGGGTGGGTTTCCTCAAAATCTTCATGTTGAATCCTTGGAAGTTACTAAATTTAAATACTAAGTTTGGTATTAATTTTTTTTTTTTTTCATACAAGGGACCCTAAAATATGTATTTCCAATGAAATCTCAGCATCAAATTTTTGGGTGGAGTGCAATACCTTCTCTACCTATTTACTAAGTAGAGAAAGTAAAAATTAGCTCTAGTTTGAAGTAGAAGCCATTGGATACTCCTACATAGGTTCAGTAGTATAGTTAACTTTACCTTATCCCTCCCAATATAATCTTAAAGCAAGTATCATCAGTCTGAGTAGCTTATTTGATTAGGCACTGAGCTTCTGATCCCAAAGTTGCAGGTTCAAACCCAGCCCAGATCAATGGTTTTTAAGTCTGCTTAAAAGCAATATCTCCTTTATGTCATTTAGATTTATAGACATGTAAAAGAACTCCTGTGCCACACCAGCGACGCTAATATGATCCTGACAATTGACAGTGTCGTTAACAAAAACAAATATTTAAATATTTGGTTTCATTCCCTAAAGTAGTATCAACTGTTTTACTATTTAAAAACTTACCGATCTGGTGATTCTTAAATCCAGAGTGATCCTGAAGGAGCAAGAAACATCTTAGAGTGATGATTTTGCTGGGACAATGTCATTTTACCTGTCCACCCACCCTTGTTTGTTAGCTCACTTATATATGGCAAACAAATGCCATTTTCAACATAAAGCTATGGAAAGAAACTGTAGGTAGGTGTTGCCAACCTAGGAAATAAAAATATGGCTGATGATAAAAATTCACAATTCTGTGAAGCTCAAACTTCAATTAATTCCATGAAGCCAAGGCATATGAGAGGTCACTGATGTAATAACCAATGGTTTGAGGGCCCTAAGCCATAAAGTGTTGCCAAGGAAAGTAGCTAAGGGATGTTTTCCTTGGCAATTCCTTATGGCTTAGGGCCCTCAAACCATTGGCTAATGCATTAGCGACCTGTCATATCCCTCAGCTATGGTTTGAGGCTTGGGGCCCCCAATGTCTCGGTATGTTTTGCAGCTTAGGGCCCTCAAGCCCATAATCCCTCGGCCTAGAACCCTCAAAATATTGACCACTACATCATTGACCATTTAAATGTTGATTGCTACTTGTTTGCTATGTTCATATTGTGAATAAAGGCAACACATGAAGAGACAAGGATAAAAGAGGAAATGTTCCCATGATGCTTCAGGTCAGATACGTTAAAACAAAAGTGGCACAGAAGTGACGAAAGTAAAACAGTAATTAATATAAATATTTAATAAGCTGAAAAACATGGAAAAAATAAGTGATCAGGTGCTGTAAAAATTTTAGTAAGGTGTCTTCTTCACATTACAGTAAATGTTCTTGAAATAGTAGGTAGAGTGATGGAAATAATACATTTGTAGCAACCCTTATGGTCAGGGGTTATGGAAATGTTTTTTAAGCAAGTAGTCAGTGCTGTTCAATCCAGGCAGGAAATACAAGTATTGCTTCACTGCAGTTTGATACTCAACTTCGGAGCTTTGCATTTTAAACGGGCAGTCTATTTTAGCATTATTATGAAAAAGTTTTCCTGGAGCTGAAATTTGATATAGAATTTTATTTAATGTGTTACAAATTTGTTTTATATTTCATATATATTTTTTCAGCTTGACACATGGATTTATGACTGACACAAAAAGAATCTCAATAACATCAATATTTTTTGAGTCCATGCCATATAGACTTGATGAGGAAACTGGTCTCATAGACTATGATATGTTGCACAAGACTGCCTGTTTATTCCGCCCACGTCTCATAATTGCTGGTACATCAGCATACTCACGACTTCTGGATTATAAACGCTTTAGGGAGGTGAGTAAATTTGAAGTTACCCTTTTTTGTTTCCTAAGAAAAAAAAATGTTTTGCTTCATACTTTTATTTTAATTGAAAACAATACAAGGGTGGTTTGATAAGTCTGGTAAACAAAGCAAGAAAAGTTGTTTTGTATACAACTCACCTTACTTCTTGATATAATATCCTTTGATGACATGCACTTGGTCCAGTGATCCTCCAGCTTTTTCAACCTATGAGAAAAATAGATTCTATTAAACTCTGCAAAATACTTGTTGACCACAAATATCACTTCCTAAGTCATAATGTCTTCCCACTAAGCCAGAGTTTCAAGTTAGGGAATAGGAAGAAGTCTCTTGGGGCTAAGTCTTCAATAGGGTGGACAAGGAACCAATTCAAAGCCCAATTCATGCACTTTCGCCATTATTATTGCTGATGTGAATTTCTGAACTCTGAATTCCGGGAGAAAATTAGATATAAAAGTAAAGCTAGAAAAATTGATAAAAAAGCAGTCATATGAGCTTTTCCAGGCATTGTTAAATGCACAATAGTTTCTCTTTTTAATTTCTACTCCTGGTGAACTAGCCAATACAATAACAACTTACGACTACGACCAATATTAAAGTTCTCAATTCAAAGATCTCAAACTGTTAATAATTGCTGGTTTTGTGATTTCTATTTGTAAATATAGCACATAACTTGATTTTGATGCAACAATTGGTTGGTTTCCCTTCTCCCTCCCGACTTCAACACTGCCAGCACACATATCGAAACACTAGTATTTCCTTCTACGCACTGCCAACCTTTGCATATAACAGATAAAATACTTGTATTTTATAAAAGAATAGTATATAAATAATAATAAAGAAATAAGATATCACATAATTCTGGAAGATTTAATTTCAGTTTCAGGAGCCGGGAGATTTCATTCAATTCCAGGAAACTCCAGGCCATTCTGGGAGAGCTGGCAACCTTATATTTGTGGGATTGTGCATTATCCTGGTGAAAGAGCATTTCTTTGTGTGCTAACCTTATTCTTTTTTCAGCCAATGTAAGCTTCAAACAATGAAGCATCACAGTTATAGTTCTGGTTTTTTCCAAGTAATTTATGAGGATTATTCCTTTGGAATTCCAAAAAGTTGTGGTCAATACCTTACCAGCTGACAAAATGGTTTTTATCATCTTAGGTGCATTTGCAGCCTTTGTCCATTCTTTTGACTGTCGTTATGACTCTGATGCCATTTCATGATGGATCCAGGTTTTATCAACAGTCACAAATCGGTGCAAAAAGTCACCAGACACTGTGTTAAATTGTTGTTCCAGATGCGCTTTTGGTCGACTATGAGCAATTGCAGAAATTATTTATTATTTAATTAAAGGCTATTAATCTTGTTCATTATTTGCTTTTATGGTGTTTCATATAAATCATTGGTCTAGTAATAAAATGGAGAAACAAAACTGTTCACTATGGTAATAAAGGTGAGAAATGTTTATTTTATTGTATTTGTTTACATTACAGATATGTGATGATGTGAAAGCCATTCTTCTAGTAGATATGGCTCATATCTCTGGCCTGGTGGCTGCAGGAGTAATACCTTCACCATTTGAATATGCAGATGTGGTCACTACAACAACGCATAAAACTCTTCGAGGGGGGAGGTACTCATAGAAACAGATAAATAATTTCATATCATTAATTTCAGAAACTTTCAGGAATAATATTTCTTGTTCGTTGGTTCAGATCAGGAATGATATTCTTCCGCCGGGGTACAAAGGCTGTTGATAAGAAGACTGGTAAACCAGTGCTGTATGATTATGAAAACCGTATCAATGCATCTGTTTTTCCATCACTGCAAGGTGGCCCACACAATCATGCTATTGCTTCTGTTGCAGTTGCTCTCAAACAGGTAACATTTACTTTTTAACTTGTGATTCATCATAGATTTGAGTAGCAGTTGTTAATTTCTGTTTTCATAAACATTGTTTTTCATAGACAAGGTAGAATTGGTCCTAAATATTTTTCATTGTATAGAAAGCTTAGAATATTATATTGTCTTAAATAATCATGTTGTAAACATGATTACATGTAAACATATATGAGCCTCTATTTTTCAAATCCTAGCCATTGCATTGAATTTTTCAAAGCTGATAAACATTTCTATTTTTAAATTTGAGTCAATTAGGAATTTTATATTCTCTGTGCAGCCTTACTTCATCGGTAATGTAAACAAAAGCAACAGGTTGCAATGGCTATGATTGGTTGCTGAATGTTTTACTGATTTTCTTCATCACGAAATAGTTCCTCTTAAATTGCTGAGTGAGTACAGAAATATTGCACTAGCCTATGCAATGTTGTTCTAAATAATATAGTATAAATAATTAAGGAACAAAATTTACTGATCACTTAATCATTATTTCTTTATATAACAATGCGTATCCATTATGCAGTTTGTTTCTTATGGTTGCTTCTGTCAGCAAGTAATGATGGAGCATGTAATACCAGTATAGTGAAACATAAGCAAGGAAAGAATTTTCCTTGTGTATATATATTAAGTTTTGTGAAAAGTACCATACTTTTTCATTAAACAATGTTCTTAGCTTAACGGCAGAATTAACTGGTGTTTCTGAAGGCATAAAGTGTGCAAAACTTTTAAATTACTGAGGTGCGACATCTTGTGCCAGCAGCTTTACAAGTAACAGCCAAAAATGCAGTGAATATGTGTTGCACATTGTTCGGGAAGAGCAAACAGAGTGAAATTTGGAGGGAATGCTGGACATTGTTGTTGGCCCACTAAATATCAATTTCTGTGATGATTCAAACAGTTCAATTGCAACTGCAGCAAATGACCCATTTCTTGAAGGAGTGGGACCAGCTCCATCTTCTGATTAGCTCTTCTGGTAAATCACTGCATTATGGCATTATATTAAAGATATGTGCAGTGTATGGTTATGCATATGTGAATGCTAAAATTTGCAAAAAACTTTTGGAGTGATGTGCATATGCAATACTTCAGCAAACTTTCAAAACAACATATCTGCATTTTATAATTTTACGGGAGAGTTTTATATTACATACTGAATATATAATGACTCATCTACCTGCTTTATTGTGTTTTATTTATTATGTAATAATTAATTGAAGGCTTAAAGGAACCGACCTGGACAAAAGCCTAATGTCTGATCCCTCACCTTCACGTGGTGCAGCTGTTAGTAATCACATATCAATTTTGTTATAATAGAAAGGAGACCCTTTAGTTGCTTCTATAATTTGAAGACTTAAAGGAACCAATCTAAACAAAATTATGTGATGAACTAAAGGGAAGGACTGCTCACCAATAAGCACTGGTCAGCTTGGTGAGTTATTGACCTGGACTGATATTTCTTCTTTTTCACATATCAGATCCCCTCTTTTACCTTTCCTATCCACTCTTGCTTGACTCAACTCTTATGTAATAACACGACCAGAATCACTACATTACCAAGAAAATCCTCTGTAGCAACTTTTAGATTCCTAAAAGGCTATGACTGTCTCAATAAACATTTATTCAGGATTGGTATAGTGAAATCTCCTCTGTGTCCTTTCTGTACACTTAAAGAAGATATGGATGGAAACCATCTACTGCGCTGCCCAATCTTGGGTGGACATGATAATGTGACATCAAAATACCGGAATGCAAGAGAGCGAATGGCTTCACTGCCAACTGCTCAAAATTAGATACCAACCAACCATTTATTATGTATTTAACAGAATTAATCATTATCTATGAACAGTGAAAGTAGGTAGGCATTTCTTTCCCTGCCAAATGTGGTCCACGGTTTTACAACTGTATGGCAGATGAACCAGATTAGGACCACGAGGCATGTGTGTTCTGCTAATTTGTTTATGCTGGTGAAGTGAGGATGGGCAGATAATAGTTTCACTTAGTTTTTTTCCTGAATGCATTTCAAAGATGTAAATTACATTCTAGGATGTCATCTGCCGGTGCCAATATTTCAAAATTCACAACTATATGGGCATTTTTCCTAATGTGTATCCTTTCCCAAATTGCTAGCTCTGTTGTAGTTTTCACATGTTTTATAAGTTTGATGTCTGTTTGATGTTGTGTTGTAATGTCCAGAAGTGATGTGATGTATATTTTGAGAAAGGATGCACATTAGAAAAAAGTCCATTAAATACCAAACTTGGTATTTAAGTTTGGTATCTTCCAAGGATACCACACAAAGATTTTCAAGAAAATCCCCCAACTCCAAACTATTGTTTAGATGGAAAAAGTTTGGAAAATTCTTATTTTTCTCAAAAATGACTCTTAAGAATTTTGATTACAATATTGTATATTAAAGATATTAATATGACAAACAAAATGTATATTTTGAATTTTCTGGGAATAGCCTTTTAGTCTTCTATATTCTGAATGAATTTTATAACTGGTAAGCTGTAAGAGAATACAAAATTTAAAACACAAAAAAATGTAGATCTCATTAAAACATAATTTATTACATATGTATCTTTTTTTTTTAGACTGACCGTTTCCGAGATATTCCTTGTTATTGGTTTCAGCTTTAAATTACTTATATTTTTCTCATACAGAAATTTGTCTACTCCTAGCCATACAAAGAAACAAATCTTTGATTGCAGAGCAACTAGCTTTTAAAAGATTTGACTATCGCTTTAGCCAAAAGTATATTCTCTTATTTCCCTTCTACTTACAAGGAATCAAGTAATAAAACCATTTCTGCTAATGTTTATCTCAATTAGCATCAATAATTTTAACAATAATTCTACAGAAATATAGAGAAAGTCATGTGAATGGAACACATCAGAAATTGTTTTTTGTTCTAGGCTACAAAATCAGAGTTTCGTCAGTATCAAGAACAGGTGTTGAAAAATGCAAGAGCAATGGCACAAGCTCTAAGGGACTTAGGTTATACTTTGGTGTCTGGTGGTACTGATACCCATCTGGTATTGGTAGACTTGAGATCCAAGGGGTTGGATGGAGCAAGAGTAGAAACTGTGTTCAATGAATGCCGTATTACAGTAAACAAAAACTCCTGTCCTGGAGATCGTTCTGCAATGAATCCCTCGGGCATTAGGTTAGGTAAGTGTATTTTATGTGTTTGTTTTGCTCTTAAAAGACAATTTGCCATAACTTAGACTGGGCAAAAATAAGATTGTGGCATGTACTAAAACTAATAATTGCATTATTTCTGAAGGGGTTCCTGCATTGACATCTCGTCAGATGAAGGAGGAGGATTTTGTAAAAGTTGTGGAGTTCATGGATAGAGGATGTCATATTGCTGCATTAGCTAAATCCAAAACAAGTAAGTAAAAAGTTTTACCAATAAAATTTAGATTTAAATTATATATTTTTAACTTTTTATTTTTACATAGTGATGATAATGTTATTAATGTCCACAGACTTTGTTACAAAGCTTTGAACACTGTCAGTAGTTGCTAAATATTGTATTACAAAAGTTTAACAATTTTACATAGTTTAAATACAGAGCATATATTTTAAATTAAGAATATCATTATGCATAAATGAATTAAAAGTTACTAAATAATAATTTTAAAATTATGAGCATGTGTAAGGTCAATGAAATAAAATAAAGTTTGAGAAAGTTCACATGATATCTAAAACATCTGGAATATTCTAAATAGTATAGGTGAGCCTTTGTTTTAACTCATCTAAAGTTGTGAGCTTTGTCTGAAAAGCCTTCTGCTTTACATACACATATGTATATAGAAAGAAATCAAGGAATGTGAGGTCTGGTGGAGGCCATGCCTGAGGTCCACCTCATCCATTCCATTGCACACCGAATATCTCATTTACTTTCTGGTGAACAGTCAGAGCATACCATCCGTTATTTGATTCTCACATCAAACAAGCTAAACAAAACACAAAAGTAATTGTTGTGTATTGTTGTTTACCATGGCCTACTCCAACTTCTAATCATTTTAATCCACAGAAACTAATTTAGAATAGGATGAAAAGAATTTGAGAATTCTTAGGGTATTAAAAGGAAGTAAGAAAATAAATGATGTCAAATAAATTATGTACATTAATGCATTATCCAGTTCATGAAAGTGTGCATTTAGATAGGGAGTTTTTTCCCATTTGTCAACTGACTTGTATCACATGGTAGAAGAGCCGCTGGCATAGAAAGACCTTAGCTAACATGTGCTTTAGTTTCCCATGGAAGTATGCAAAGTCAGAAGCTGCATTTTTGTTGTCTGATTGAAGATTAAAGAGGCAGCCTGAGCTTTGATGGCAGTCATTAGCTCTCGTTAACGGCTGTTGTTGGTGTTTTCCATGGAAGCTACAAGGGTGGGTGCACCTCTCTGCTGTGTCCCAGAAGTGACAGTGGTACAAGCAAATTGGGTTTGCTGGAGAATCTTGGCAGGAGGAGAAGTGAGAATGGCTAGAATCTCTGGAATTGCACTCTTGTGAACATGAGTGCCAGCATTCTGGAAGACTAGAAGCAAAGAGTGCTGGAACTTGCTGTGATAGCTCCTAATTCTGTGCAGGAGGTGCACTGTGTTGGCATTTGTTGCAACCAGTTGTTGGATGAGCTACTGTGGCAACATTAGGTTGGATGCTAGTTTGTAGATTCTATCGGTCAGGAAGGAAACTCCATCAAGATCATTGGTAGGTATGCCAAATAATTGGCTTGACCAGAAAATTGTCTGTTCAGCACAGATGGAAAAAATTGTATATTGTCAGCCTTATAGAAAGTCTATAAAAACTGATCAATTTCCCAAATAAGGCAGCAAATTTATTACTACATTTGAAATTAATTATTTGAGTCGATGTTGTAACACCTCATCACTTTTATTTTTGGAAAACATGTTTCATTGTCAATTCCTTTAGTCGACTACTGGCATTGCTTGCTGGAGTGGCTGTCATTGTCCGTAGTCATGGTTTGATGAACCTCTGCATCACTCTCATTTACTATGAAGCAGGTGCTTTTAGGCTAAACAGGACCCTTCAATTCACATTCAGGACCATGTTAAGTGTCACGAATTTTATTTAGATTTGTGGAGATCTTTTGTTTCAGCCAATATTACTCTATTTAAAATTAACCATCGACAAAGGCCATTGAGTAGACAATGAGAGTATAAGTGCTAGTGATGTGCCTCTTATGGAATATGCAAGAGTGATGACTTTATGTGACCTAGAATGATCATTTTCCCAATAATGGGCAATACACCATGACAATCAGCAGATATTTCTTATGAATAATTTAGGGAAGGCATACATTCTGCACTCTAACTTCAAAGAATTTTCAACAAAATGACATGTCCTGTTATTAATTCACTAGCTGACTTACCTGTTGTTGCACACATCAACTTTTTAAATACCAGTGATGAATTCATGTGTTTCATTTACTTCCCCTATTCTTTATAAAATTATTTTACAATGATCTACAGCAGGCTGTTTAGCTTGGATGTATGTAGAAAGATAAAAAAAAAAAAAAAAATGGTGTTTTATTTATGGACGCTCTTTAACTGCTGTGGTTCTCAGCGTCCCATTCTAAATTGGGCATGAAAGACCGCTTAATTTTACTCAGAGGCCTCTCTATCAGGCTTGAGGTTCTTTTACGTGCCGTATACCATGACACAGTACCTTCCCTTCCGAAGGAAGTCATGCTAGGGATTTTTACACCCAAAAAAATCCATCATACTCCGCCGGGTTTGAACCCGCAACCTTGGGTATATGAAGTTAGCATGGTAACCATTACACCACGGAGGGCGACATAGTAGAAAGATCAGGCATAACTCACAACTCATAATGAGTCTACCTGCAACATGCAATTTGGCACATCATTGAGGGCAAGCTATTGTCATGATGCATCAAGTGTTGAAAATGAAGTCGCAGGATGCAAGTACAGTATACTCTCAATTACTTGGGTTAATGAACGGGAGAAGAAGCATGAATAATCTAGAAACCCATAATATAATTATTTTAAGGTACTACTTACATACGTCAATAGGAAATTACGTTTAAAAGCTTTTTTCGACATGTATTCTTTAAAAGTTTATTCTACTTCTGTAATCCTGTATTTTCTGCTTATTGTTTTTAATGTCCCAAACAGTCTGCAGTCAAATCCTCCTTTCCCCTTTCTCAAAATTTTCAATTAATTCTAATTTTTGTTTTAATGTAAACTCTCACTTTTTTGTTTCTCCATCATTTCTTTTACAAATTTCTTTTAACTTGCTTTGTTGATACTTACACGCTGATTAACATCAGAAAAACTGAACTTGTTTTTAATTTACACAGAACAGGCAGACCAATAACAATGGAAACAGTACTCTGTTATCATGCGGTGATCGTTTAAACAGTGAAAATTACACTTATTGCCACGCAATGGGTTCTTTATTGCTATTTCCAAAAGAAAAGTAATCTACAATCATTTTTGGGTGGGGGATGCAGGGATAATCTGCAAACCGCATAATCCGTACCTGAATAATCAACTGTATTGTGGTATGACCTTTGCACAATGACATATTGGTTACTATGCTCTGCCTTCAGCTCTGCCCAAGTTTTGTGGTTGAGTACATGCATGAATGTTGGCTCAGATAAGTCAATTTGGAACATTCTGGTCTAGAGGATTTTACAGTTAATCTTCTCCTTACCCGTTAAAATTGTAATTTTATGGACTCCTGACTATTCCAAATAGCAGATAAAAATCCTCCTGATATTCATGCAATTTCTGCCACAGCCCATACTGTTGAAAACTCCTTGGAAGACATCAAAGGCAGGTTTTGATATAAGGATTATTTCTGAAAGGTTTATACCCCCACCCCTGTTCTCCGGATCTTACTATGATTGACTTCTGTTTTAAGGAACCCTAAAAAATAAAGTTTACAGGTATAATCCCCACACCATAGACAATTTTAAGAACAATATAAAAACAGAAATTGTAAACATTACAGAAGAGCAACTTATGTACGCAAATGGAAATTTCATCCAAAGTTGCCATGCAGCTGGATACCATGTGCAACACCACTTATAACAAAGTTGGTATTCATTAAGTGCATGTTATTATCATTCATGAGTAAGTAGCACTTGAGTCATAAATCACTCTCACAATCAGTTACTATCACTCATGAGTCACAAATTGTAAAACCCATTAATAGTGTACAGAGCACAACTGCGCGAACTGTGATCTCACCATAAAACGACTGCACTGTATAAGATGCTGACTTGTGATATGCAGTTGCAGACAGATATAAGTGCATTCATAGCAGCTCATTTTATGCTTTCATTCAGCTCAAGTGCTGTGATTGGCAGCTTACGTTGCAATATGTCAAGTTTTTAAATATTCATCACAATGTTAATTTAATCAGATAAAAGAAGTAATATAAATGTTTGTTTTCTCTTTGTTTTAGCTTTCTAGCAAAGACAACTTCCTTTCCTTTCTCTCTAATATATAGTAATATTTTTTTTATTTTTTAGATGGTAAAATGAAGGAGTTTCGTGAAACTGTAGCCAATGATCCAGAAGTACAGAAGAAAATGGAAGAACTGCGCAATGATGTACAAGCATTCTCTCAGCAATTTCCAATGCCAGGAAATGATGGATTCTAATTCAGGTCAACTTAGAACTGTAATCTAATAATAAGAAGCCTTTTTTCATAATTTTAGTCTTGTCATTTTTTTTCTTCCTCTCCTCCTTCTTTTTCTCCTTTCATAGAAATAATATCAAAAATGTGCAAAGAGAGAGAAAACTAAAGAAGGGACTGTAGTATGATGTGGTAAGCATTTTGTTATTGCTTTTGAAGTGAAAATCCTATCATAAATGGTAGGTTATTTGTTTCTGGTTTATTAAAAACAATTGCTATAGTGCACAAACTAAACAATATTAAGTACCAGGGACACATAAAGAGAGTGCATTTGGGGAATGCTGAAACCAGAATAACTGAAAGCTAGTCATGACTTTATTCTATAGTCACTTAGAAATTTGTCAAGTGAGAGGGATAGCAGCTGAAGGACTCAACAGGATATATTGTCAAATAAATGATTTGATAGTCAGTATAACCAACAAATAAGCTTAAAGCATTGTCTTGGTCGACTGAGGAAAAAATACTAGTGGAACAGAAAAAAGGCATTATATTAAAACTGCCAAAAAAGGAGACCTGTCTGTAAAAACTGAAGAGGTATAATATTGTCAGTGCCTAGTAAAGCCCTTGTGAGAATAATATTGAATCACATCAAAGAAACAGTAGAAACTAAATTCAGGAGGCAGGTTTCTGAAAGTGCCGATCTAATAAATATTGTCAGGATTATCTTTGAACAATCATTTGAATGGCAAAACACATTGCATTCAGTATTTATAGATTTTGAAAGAGCCTTTGATTCAGTTAAAAGATCAGCCATATGGCACACACTGGAAACTTATGGAATACCTAAAAAAATTATAAATATCAAAGATATGTATGCGAATTATGAATGCCAAGTGCTACATGCAGGAAAACTGACAGAACCAGTACAAACCAACATGGGAGTTAGACAAGGGTGTGTTATTTCACCAATTATATTTGCAATGGTTTTGGATAGAGTAATGAGTAAGATTACCAGAGGAAGAAGAAGAGGCTTGAGGAATCATCTGGAGAATCTTGACTTTGCAGATGGCTTTTGTCTGTTAATACAAAAGTTCCAAGATATGGAAACAAAATTAATGAATTACAAGAAGAAGCAAAGAAAGTTGGATTAAAAATAAATTCCAAAAAACCAAAGAAATGAGAATAAATGGTAGTCCTCAACAAAATAAAAAATTTAAGGTGGATGATAAAGACATAGAAGAGGTAAGATTCGTTTATGTATCTTGATAGTGTTGTTATCAAGACTGATGGTGCAGATGACGATATAAAGAAATGAATCCAACAAGCAAATGGAGCCTTTGTGCAACTCTACCCCATATGGAAAAATGCAAATATAACAAGGAAAGCAAAATTATGTCTCTTCAATACAAATGTGAAATCAGTACTCCTTTATGGCTCTGAAATATGGAAAGTAACAGAACAAATAAACAAGAAATTACAGACTTTTGTAAATAATTGCTTGAAAATTCTGGGGATACCTTGGCCAGATATAACAAATGAACTACGGGTACGAACAAATCAAGCTGAAATAAAAGGGCAAATAAAAAAGAGAAAATGGAGCTGGATAAGCTTTATGCTCAGGAAAGCAGTAGGTGCTATTGAAAAGGATGTGATGGACTGGAATCCTCAAGGAGCAAGGAAAATAGGTAGGCCCAGAAGAACCATAGAGGGGAGGATTAAGAAGAGTGGCAAGAGATGGAGGGAGGTGAATTGGCTAGCTAGTCATAGAGGAAGATGGAAGATCTTTATTGATACTTTTTATGTTTAACAAAGGAATAATAGGAACTAAATCAAAGTAAGTCAGCCCTGAGGCTGCCGGAACTAGATCACCAGAGGTCATGTCCTGTAACAGGGAAGGGATGCCTAGGGGGTTACAAATGGCGCTGAGGTAAGCAGGCATAGCTACATAGTACACACTAACTTAAAGAAAGAGAAATGGAATGGTGAAAGGCAGGAGCAGTTCAGGAGGGAGTAGTAAGTTAGTTACCCCCAAAAATATTGTAACCAACAACCTTTTAATAAAACATTTTTCCTTATAAAGACCCTCCAGAACTTATTGATATCTGCAGGGGACTTGTATGTCCATCTGTACAAGCCTGTTAGCAAAGCCTGTGATAGATGCACATTCAGAGGCAGCTGCAGAGGGAAACATTTAAAGGTGTGGTTTCATTAACACAGAGCTATATGAGATGTGTAAACATGCAGTGGAAATGACATATAAATAATAGCTCTTCCAAAGAAAGTAGCTGTTCCTTTGTCTTCACTCCCTTTACAATGTCATCTATTATCTAAATGTCTTTAATCCCCATATTTTTGGAACAACATATATTCAAAGGTTTTAAATAATTATTAACATAAAACTAATATAATTTTAATCTAATTTTAAAGCTTATACTTCTCCATAAACAGTTTGTTTTTCCCCCATTCTTCTGAACATTTTGGGGAATCAGTCTCTATTATGGAATGTCCAAGAGCTTTAAAAATGACATTTATGTTAGAACATTCTGATGTTCTTTAAAGCATTTTAGTTACCATCCTAAAGTTTATAAACTTTAATTCTTATGCACTATTGTTTTTTATTTGCAATATTTTACTAACACTCTAATACAATTCGAAATAAAATTTTTCATTTTGTATATTTTGTCAGTGTGATCGATTTCATGCAGGTCTTTAAGCATAGATGTATGATTCATAAATTTGCAACCAGGAAGATTAAATGAATAGATTTTCTCTTCAAATAAGTAAATTTATATTTTTAAATGAAAACTAGTTGGTTTTGTAATTTTATAAATTATCAATTGTGAATTATGAGAATTCACTCTAAGTGATTATTATAAATACATACTAGGTACCTCAAAAATTTTAAGTCACATTGAAAGCTATTCTTACATACAATAAGACATGTATGGAAGAGGAAATTTTAGTTAATAAATAAAATATATTTTTATTATAAAAATTAATAGTACATGATGTAATTGTGAACAATGACTTGTTAGCAGTTTGGACAGCTCTGACTTAAAATTTTTGAAACTCTTACCTTGGCAAGCAGAGGTTGACATGGTCCAAAACCCATCTTGGTCAGTTTGAAGCACTTTAATTATTAAGAAAACTTGTTCTTATCAGATTGATGTCTGACAATGATATAAGGTTAGCATCTGAGCCTAACCATGGTTAAAAATGAAATTTGGAAGGTGCATGCAAATCAAATGAGTTTTCCCTTGAATAATGTCTCCAGCTGAGAACCCTAAATTTTTAGAAGGTCTGCAGGTTTAATACTCACTTTACATAGAAAATTTGGTAAAGCTTCACGTTTAGTGCAGATTGAAACCATTGGAGCATATAAAAAGTATGTTTTGAAGTAAAGTGCATTTGTAGAAGGGCCAAACTGTTCCATGCTGGCCTTGGACTGGCTGAGGATTGGCACACCTGCCAAAGGTATAATAAATGACCAGCAAGTTATGGGTATGAAACACTAACTACTGTACTAACTTACTTTAGGCTTACCTACATCACAACAGATGTTGAATTTGACAACCTTCAACATGAACACATTCCCTGGATCTCCGAAAACAATTTGGTTTACTCGAAAAAGTTCATGCTGACTGATTGCCTGTATTTCTGTTATGATGTTGTCCTTCAATTCTTGTAATGTCTGTGAATTTGGTGTATTGAAAGTTCTCTAGAAATAAAAATTGCATGGAGTTAGGCGAGGGAAACGAGGTGGCCTCAATCCTCAGCTGATTATTCTGTTACCATACTTCATACGTAGAACAGGACACTTATAATCAAGTATTTATCGCTCTAAAACACCAATAATCATCATGTATAGAATTTTTAGGTGTGCGGTAGGTGAATTCTGCTAAAACTAGCCACACAATCTTTCACTTCTTGTTAGTTGTGGAAAACTATTTAAAATAGAATTTATATAATCATGTGAATCAAGTTGTGTCAAAAAATATGGGACCAATATCCTATGTTCACCAATCCCCAACTTTTGCAGCTGTTGGGGAACAGTATGAATATTAATGTGGATTTTCAGTAACCCAGGATCTATTGTTCTTAGTATAAATATGACCTTGAAGATAAAACCACACTTCAACAGTGAGGAACATTAGAAGTAGGTCCATGTCATCTTTATGAACAGACTGCAAAAACTAATTGCCATAATTAACCCTACTTACCTCCACATTTGTAGTAATTTTTTCTTGTTTTAAGATTCCTTTGTTACACAAAATGCAATTAAATAAAGGGAAGTACAGAGAATATCCACAAAAAATAAGATACACATTTTATTTCTCATGTCAGAATACTACAAATTCAACATTTTAAATAAAATTTTGAGCCATTGTTGAAAAATGTAAAAAATAACTAAAATTTTTCCTAGTAAAGGCAGTTTGAGATTTTTATGAACAATTTTTTGTGTTGCATCCTTAGAAAAGCTGAAGTTAAATACAAAGTGTGATATTTATCCCACTTTTAATTTCTGAGTAATGCAGCTGTTTGCACCCTTGTACACATCCATTATCAGTAAATCGTGTTACAAGTAAATGAAAGAGAAATTGAGAACAAGAGATATTTTAGGCAATGCACAAGTAATATTTGATAAAAAATGTGAAAAGTAAATTGTTTTTTTTTTTTGTTTTTTTTTCTCTCAATTTGATCATGTCAGTCTTTTCACTATTCAAAAATACTTTTTGGACCACAGTTTTAACTTGAAATTTTCAGAATAACTTTAAGAATGATTAGATAGTTAAGTTGAAATTCATTGTTTTTCATAGTTCACTTTGATAAATCTGAAAAATGAAGTTTGATGAAGCAAGTTTTTTCTGAGACTGCTTAGTTAAAATTAGAAATTCTGTAAAACTTCTGTTAGTTTCTGTACTAAGGTCAAATATGCGTGGCACTATAAATATCTCACATTGAAAAGTTGTATAAAATATAAAATTTGATTAAAATTGCAAATGGAAAACGTTTGGCTTTGCGTTAAGTTTAAAAATGTTGCATAAATTTGTGGATATACTATAAACAACGCCCGGCAGATGGCAGACGTTTGAATTAGTAATCGAAGACATGTGTAGATGGCAGGGTGTGTATCGTTTCTAAGATGACAATCCACAAGCGTATTGGAAAATAGTACCTCAATAAAAGGTCTAAATATATTCTTATTTGTAACAATGTAGTAATAATTATACAAGAAAGATTATTAAAATATTAATTTAGTAATTTTATTTGAGCTGAAAACCTTTACATACAGTACACATCCGAAAAATGCAGATATTAATGCGCGCACGAGTACATATCGCCTCCAGCGGTAGCTTAGTTTGTTAGCAGCTGTAGCAGTAGTATGGCGTGAGAGTTGTTTTGTTTACAGTGTGTTGACATTTAGTAACTAAATGGCATGAATAGTGGAACTAAAACTAACTTAAACTTAAGGACAATGGATGAATTTGTGAATGTGTAAGTGGTTTTCAAGATGAGTTGGGCACCAGGTAAAAGATGTATCCTGACTTCTATCTTTGGAATCGTCAGTCTGTTGACATTGACTGTGCAAGGTAAGGCCCAGCATGTTTTGTTTAAGAAAGAAAAAAGGCTTGCTGAGTAAAAATAACTGCAGTTATATTTGCGTTTGAAAGAGTTAAAATATTTATCATGAAGTTTCCAGTCATCAAAGGAATGAAATATAACTCTGAATGTTGCTAAATTTCTAAATACAAAAGCGCGTGCGAAGCATGGTTTTAAGTTTTTGAAAGAAGAATGCACGTTATTTCATAATTAAAAGAGGCTGCGTTTTAAGTATTTAGAAAATGGAAATATTCGTAGCAATAACATTGAATCATTAAGAGTCTTTTCACCGAAATTCAGATTGATTTATTTTTCTTAGTTAACCTCTTTGTAGCTGAGTTGAAGGGATTGTTTTGGTTCATTTTACAACTTAACTGTACATGATGAAGTGTTGTTATTGTTCATAGAAAAGTTACGAGTATGTGAATTAAAAAGTACAACTACGAGATGAAACTTAATGAAGAAATGCAGGTTATGTTTTTGTGTTTGCCAAATCAAGATAAGCTACATTTGCTGCCAGAAGAAAGATGACCCAAAACGCTTGTAATTTAATATAAAGAGTTCTGTTTTCTGTTACTGACTTAAATGATGTGCAGAAACTGAAAAATAAATAAAAGCTCTGTTAATACATTGCATGTTTTCTGTGTTGGCACACATTAACATTATAGATGTTTAAAATTTATTTTCATGTGTATCTCCAGACATGACTAATAAATTATATTATTTTGGTCTTGGCAACTGTGTGTTATTCAGGAACGCTCTCCACAAGAACAACAAACACAACTTTATTTTAAGTTAACTTAAAGGTAATAAATGAGACTCTTGTCTCCCTTAAGAGAAGTAGAGATTTGTCTGTAACGATTCTCAGTTTTGTATAAAATGGTTTTAATACAAAGATGATGTTGGAGAAGAGAATAATGTAAGTTAGTTATTACACATTTGAATCTCTTTCATTTATCAAGAAGAAAAGAAAAAGAAAGATGGTTTATTAAGCCTATGAATGAATCAGGTTTGCTTGGAGTCACAATTTGAATTATTGACATACAAATTGTCATTCTATTTCATTTCATGAATTTCTTACAAATCTTTATATCACTCTGTATAGTTTATCTAGGATAATTAGTGTGTGTAATCTTTTAAGACAAAATTTGCTCAAAAGTAATGAAATTTAGATCTGTTTTATTATGCATGTATTTTCATTCTGCAATATTGTTTTATGAATTTCTATATTTTTAAATTCATTTTAATCATGCAACACCTACTTTTATTTTTTTTAACTATATTAGATTTTAAATTCAAAATAAAACTTTAGTAGCACAAACAAAATTAATTGTATTTTATAATTTTGTAAATAGAAAAATTATCTTCAAAATGATTTGATATAATTCATTAAACTTTTCTAGTTTACTGTTGTTTTGTTATAAACATTTCAAGTTTAAAAGAAAATGGACTGTATATCACTTATGCTTTGCCTTAAACAATTAAATTTTCATATGACTATACATTTGTCGCAATGTGTTAAAGGTCAATTTATTAAAATTAGGCATACAGGTTTTCAGGGATGGTTGAATTATTGCTCATTGTCAATTTTACTTAACAAAGCTTCATGTGAGTTGTACTGTAGAGAAATGAAAAAAGTGGTTTGTAGAAAAGTTTTGGATTAACCTGTTAGGTTTTGCTATTATGGAGGGGTTAAACTCATGCTAAAATGAATTTTTAGATATGTTCAAAAGCAGCAAAGGAAAAATGAAATGCTATGTGAAATTCTACAAGCATCGGTTTGTTTTATTTCTATGATCGGTTGTATTGTATGAATCAGTTAACTAATATTTTGACCCTACAAGCATCTATTTGTTTTATCTAACCAACTAATTTGATTTCCTACAGTAAAATTAATAACAATTGCATCTGTTATTTTTTGTCAGAATAAATTTGAAGTATATTATATGCAGGAAAGTATTTTGGAGTAATAGTTGTCTTTAGTAATGCTTGTGTCATCTAATGAACAGTCAACAATTTGTAGCCCATTAAAGATCAGTTTCATAATTTTGAACATATTCATACACAGAGGATTTTAAGTATCCATTAGTTATTTTTAAAATATATAAACAAGAGTGATTCTTTTGTAGAATGATAACAAATCACAGCAGAGGTACCTGTGCAACTAAAATACAATCATCATCATTATAAGTATGGGAGAAACTCTAATAATTTAATTTGTATACATATTGTAGTAAGTTTTTGAAGTATGCACATGATATTTTATAAAAGTATTAATTTTTAAAATGGTTTTCCAAAAAAAAAACAGAAATATCTTATTGGATACATTTATGGTGTTAACTGAATAGGTACTGCATCACCTAAATAACTTTTAAAGTAAATGTTAACTTTTTTCTACTTGTAATTAGAAACAATTCCAAATGAGGAATTTATAATCAATTTCTTCAACCTACATTATTTCAAATTTTTCACCCCAGTCAAAAAAAAAAAACATATTCACATATCCCTGTTTTCTTTTACTATTATTAAACCCAACATATTTCAAATAGATAGCTGACTTTGATTTGCATAAACAGTATTTACTACATCTAATTTTGAATTTTAAATAATAGATAGCATCCAAAAAAATCTGATGTTCCATTCATATGATTTTCTCTTTCTGTTCTGCAAATAAATTATTCTTTAAAAAATTATTTTATTATCTACATTATGCTATTCGAAATAAACTACCAGAAATTATCTTATTACTTAGTCCTTATAAGTAGAAGCGAACTAGGGAAACACTAGACTAAAATGACAGTAAAATTTTTTTGAAGGTCTGTGGTTGTCACTTTGTCAATTGTCATTGAAATTTGGTTCTTTCTATGGCTGGAATTAAAGAGATGAAATGGATAAGGGCTTGCCATTTGAGAAAAGCTTAACTGTTTTAAAATTGAAATTAATAATAGAATATATGGGCAGGGTTAGTTTTACAAAAGAACTGAATGTACAAAAATTGTGTATATTAATAAGATTTACATTTTTCATTTAATACATTTTTGTCTATCTCATATGGTTTACCAGTTATTAATAGCCATTCAGAATGAACAGAACTTCAGGGACTATTCCCAAGAAAATAAGGACATGCATTTTATTTTTTATGTAAATATCTTTAAATTTACATTATAATGAAATTTTTATAGAGCCATTTTTTAGAAAGTCAAAACTTTTCTATGTGATTAGGTTGGGATTTCCCTGAAAATCTTAATGTTGCATCCTGAAAGATACTGAACTTAAATTACTATTTGGTATGTAATGGACTTTTTGAATTTTGAGCTATGCCATACATAACCCCCCTTTTTCTAAAATGTATTTTTATTCAGGGATCCTCAAAACATGTATTTCTAGTAAAAATTTAGTATACAATTTATGGTTGAAATGCAATATCTTCTCTATCTGCTATGTACATATTACATATATGCTAGAAAATGCACAAAGTAAATAGCAATTGCTTTCTTATTAAAACTCAGAATTATTATTTCTTGAAAAGATAATCTTATTAATTAATAATAAAGGATATCTTGGAAATGGTTAAGGCTGTAAAAAAATTTACTGGGCATAAATTGTGTGCTTTTTTATGTAGTAAGATTTTGCGTAGGTATATCTTAGATTTACCAATTATAGTCACTCAGAATAAAGAACATTTTAAACGAATACTCCCAGAAGTCAAGACATATATTTTATTTGACATATATTTTCGAACAATTTTCCTTGTAATAGATTAGTTATGGGTGGAGGATTTTCTTGAAAGCCTTCCTGACAGTCTTAGAAGAAGCTGATCTTAAATATCATTTCTTGTTTTAAAGCAATTTTTACCAACTCTCGCACGTATGAACAGTGTACACATTGTATAGGTAAGATACTGTATTCCACCAAAATTCAATGCCGATGTATTCACTGGAAATACGTGTTTTGAGAACCCCTGAATCCAAAAAAAAAAAAACTTTTAGAAAAATATATGTGTTTGTGGGCAGCGTAGCTCAAAAACGAGAAGTCGGTTAAAAACCAAACTTGGCATTTAACTTCAGTATCGTCCAAGGATGCAACACAAAGATTTCAGAAAATTCCCAACCCCAAGCTACCCTTTGCATGAATCATTTTTCGAAAATGTTGATTTTCACAAAACGACAACGATTTTGATTAAAATGGCATATGTTTAATATATTTTCATGAAAAACAAAGTGTATATCATGGATTTTTCTGGGAATAGTCTCTAAAGACTGGTAAACCGTAGGAAAATGATGTCGTATATATTTTTACTACTGTTAACCGTTTTCAAAATATTCTTGTTATTGGTTTCAATTTTCCTCAAACGGAAAGTCATCTTTCGTTTTGTACCTCTTTTTTATTTATTTATTTTTTCATCTGTCTAGTGCCTTTTTACATCAATGGTCATATCGGGGGCTTTGACTTGTGAAACTGTAGGTTTAGAACATTAGGTTAATAAACTTTATATTACTCAACACACGCACATTCACTCTCACATTCGTACTTCCATACTCTATGGGGGATAGGGAATAATTCTGGTTAAAGAAAAGTTCCCCGCCCCTTCCGGGAATCGAACCCGGGGCCTCCGGGTGAGAAGTCAGCTCGCTGACCACTCGACCACGGAGGCAGTCTATACCTCTTTTGTTTTTCTCCTAGTCACGCAAAGAGAAACGAATTTCAATTTTCACATAGCGATAGCTTTTAAAAGATATGGCCATCGCTTTATCTTAGAATATTCGCTAGTTTCCTTTCTGCTTAAAAGTAAGCAAGTAATAAGACTATTTGTGTTAATGTTTATCTCGATTATCATGGTATAGATATCTTTAGTAAGAAGTTTGTTTGCAAAGCAGGTAGAGAAAGTCATGTGAATGGAGCATATCCGGTTTCCTTTTTATTTTCTCTACACCTATTATGTGCATAGTGTATAGCGAAGGTATTGTTTTGCACACTAAAATTCAATACCAAGATTCACCGGAAATACGTTTTGAGACCCCCTGAATCCTAAAAAGACTTGTCCATGTGTGTGTATCCCCAAAACGAAAAGTCTGTTAAATGCCAAGTTAAATACCAAACCAAGGATGCGACACGAAGATTTAAAAAAAAAAAAAAAAAAAATCCCCACCCCCACCCTTTATATGAAAATGTTCTAAAATTTTGATTTTCTCAAAAATAACTCTAAGGATTTTGATTAAAATATCGTATATTAAAGATATTTACATAAATAAAATTCATATCTTGCATTTTCTAGGAGTAACCTCTGAAGTCTTCTCTATTCTGAATGAATTTTGCATAACTGGTAAACCGTAAGAGATAGACAAAAACTTACGAAACAGAAAATGTAGAGCTAGTTAAAACACGCTATTTGTTATTTACATTTTGATCGTGGAGTTTATCATTTTTGAGATATTCCTTGTTATTGGTTTCAACTTTAAAATACTTAATTGATACTTTTCTTATACGGGAATTTGTCAACTCCTGCCCATATAAACAAAGGAAGTCAGTCACACAGCAACCAGCTTTTGACTATTACTTTAATCTATGGTACTACCTTATTTTCCCTTCTACTTACAAGGAAGCAAGTATTAAGATTATTCCTGCTAATTTTTTCTTGATTAGCATGAAGTAAATATAAGCATAAGGTTTTTATAAAGTCATGTGAATGGGACACATCAGATTTTTTTCGAAACTGTTTTTCTACTTTCTCTTGCCCCGTATGTACAATGTACATAGGGATAGAGAAGTATTGCATTCCACCCAAAAATTCGATGTCGAGATTTCACCGGAAATACATATTTTAGGACCCCTTGAATCCAGAAAAAGGTCCGTGTGTGTGTCCGTGTGTCTGTGAACACGATAACTCAAAAACGAAAAGTAGTTAATATACCAAACTTGGTATTTAAGTTCAGTATCTTCCAGGGATGCGACACGAAGATTTTGAGAAAAATGCCCCCACCCCAAACTACCCTTTACATAAAACTTTTTTCGAAAATTTTGATTTTCTTAAAAATGGCTCTAACGATTTTTATTAAAATATCGTGTATTGAAGATATTTACCTGACAAATAAAATGTATATCTTGAATTTTCTGGGAATAGCTTCTAAAGACCTGTTTATTTTGGATGAATTTTGCTTAATTTGGCATAACTAATAAACCGTAAGAGATAGACAAAAACTTGCTATTCAAAAAAATGTAGGTCTTGTTAAAATACACAATTTACGTCATATACATTTTTTTCGTTAGAGCTTACCGTTTTCGAGGTATTCATTGTTATTAGTTTCAGTTGTGAAGTATTTATACTTTCCTCAGACGGGAGTGTCTGTTTTTCTTTTGTTCTACTCCTGGCCAAGAAAGAAGCGATTTGTAATGACAATCGCATAACATCTTTTAAAACATTTGACTATCGATTTAGCCTAGTGTATTCCCTTATTTTCTTCCTACTTATAAGAAACTAAGTAATAAGAACATTGTGCTGAATACCTTGATTAACAAGGTGCAGAAAGAAGAATAATCTTGTGTAAGAAGTTTGTAGAATGGCTAGAGAAAGTCATGTGAGTGTAACACATAAGATTTTTTTAATCTATTTCCGTAGAATTCTCTGTATCAAATGAAATCCTCTACTTACTATAGAGAGAGAGAGAAAATTACAGTGCATTGGGGTTAGTCATGATATGTAGTTGTCAAATGGTAGCAGAGCAGGCAGAATACATTCTTTGTACAACAGAATCACATTGCGTGGCACTCATGAACGTGTGGATGATAAATGTTGAGTCTGAATGCCAAATTTTCTGCTGGTAGTTTATCATATCTCATATTTATGTGCCGTCATGGCATAATCAGAAGGGGATGATACTGATGGATGGACCAGACATGCTGTGGTCCAGCATCAAATTTTGTTGTAACAAATCCCAGAGATAATGTCGTCTTTGATTCTTGAAAAGGATTTGTAATGTATTTAGAAACAACAATCATACTCATGAAGCTGTCAGAAAACCTTGCATAGTATAGTTTCTGAAATCATCTTAGCAACCCTGAAGGTAATAAAGCTACTTCAATACTCACCATAGCTATATCTTATAAATGCGTATTTTCATTGACTGAAACACAGATGACAGAGATGTTCTATTTTTTACACAGATATTGAGACAATAGATAGGAAATGGCCTATCTTTATTCATTTTGATGGGTGAAACACGTTTTTGTCAAGCTATCATATTTTGATTTAACACCTCTGAGATGAGTATGGCTTTTATGGGTTAAATGTGTACCCAAAAATAATATTTTGTGGTGTTAACTGTCAATTAAGCACTGCATTTGGACTGTAGTTTTAAACCAGTATAACGTGTGTGGTGTATGGTTGTAGTTTCTCGAATAGCAGAAGCAAAAACAAGGAAAGTGAGATGTGTTTCAATACACAGGTTAGGATACTTATTTAAGTAATTTTGTGGTGATAAATGTTCAATTAAGCAGTAAATTTCTGAAGATCTTCGTGTCGCATCCTTGTAAGATACTGAACTTAATACCAAGTTCAGTGTTTAACCAACATATCGTTTTTGAGCTGTGCTACCCAGGCACACACGGCAATTTTTCTGAAACTCTTTATTGGATACAGGGAGTCTCAAAATATGTATTTCCGGAGAAATCTCAGTATCGAAATTTGAGTGGAATACAATACCTTCTCTAATTACTATGTAACATTGCAACGTGTTCACTAACATTTTCAAGAGAATTGCCCGTCCCCAAACTGTCCTTTACATGAGAAGTTTTTCAAACATGAAAAACAGATCTAAATATATTTCATGATAAAATGTATATTTTTAATTTTCTGGAAATAGCTCCAGAAGATTTCTTGCATTCTGGATGACCTTTGCATAAGTGGTAAACCGTAAAATACAAAACTTAACTACAAAAGAATGTAGACAACATTAAAACACAGTTTCCTTCTACTTATAACGAATGTAAGTAATGTTTATTTTGAGTTGCATGAAGTAGAGAAAAGAAGAATCTTTTTTAATAATAGTATGTTACAGAATAGGTAGAAAAGCTGTGCGAATGGAACACATCAGATGTTATATAATAGAACGAGAGGAATATCATCCAATGTGTCTTCTAGGAAAATATCGGCGTTACGGAAGTGTTGTGTCAGCTGGGTTTAATACTCATAAACAGAAGTATACTCTGTCCAGCGTCCAGTTAAGCTGAAGTGGCAGATTTATTTATAAATGTTTTTCTCCGTGATCTGCAACTGCTGCAATCAAATTCTGTACAATAGGTACCTATGGAGAGGATAAATTTGAGATCATGCGAAATTTCAAAATAAAGTATTAAGAAAACGATTGTTTACTTAATTATAGTATAATTTGTAATGAATAAATGTTTATATATAATGTTGTGTTGCATTCAAATGACTTTCTCTACAAACTAATGTTACAAAAGATTATTCTTTTATCTCCATCGTGGTAATTGAGATAAACATTATCAGAAATTGTCTTATTACTTGCTTCCCTGTAGGTAGAAGTGAAATAAAGGAATGCACTACCTAACGCGATAGCCATATCTTTTAAAAACTCGTGTCAAACAATAGAAATCCAGTTCTCTCTTTTCCATGCCGAGAGGTAAAACAAAAGAGATATGAAACGGAAGTTGACTTCCCACTTAGAAACGTTTAAGTAGTTAAACCTTGAAACCAATAACAAGGAATACCTCAGAAAGTGTTAACTCTACAAAACAGAAAAAAAAAAAAAAAAATACAAATAGCATAAATTGTGCATTTTAATGAGATCAATATTTTTTGTGTAGTAAATTTTTATAGTTGGGGGTGAGGACATTTTCTTGAAAATCTTCGTGTGGCATCCGTGGATGATACTGAACTTAAATATCAAGTTTGGTATATATATCCGACTTTTCGTTTTTGAGCCTATGGTGACCCCCCCCCCCCCCCGCCCCAAACACACACACACACACACACACACACACACACACAGTGTATTTTATCCCGATCTGCATTTTTTGTAGTAAGTTTTTGTCAATATCTGACGGTTTACCAGTTATGCAAAATTCAATAAAAATCGTCCAGAATAAAGAGGTCCTTAGAAGCTGTTCCCAGAAAATTCCAGATATACATTTTATTTGGTATGTAAATATAAGAGATTTTAAACAAAATCATTAGTCATTTTTGAGAAAATCAACATTTTCGATATTTTTTCCATGTAAAGGGTAGTATGGGGTGGGGGGATTTTCTTGAAAATCTTCCTGTTGCATCCTTGGAAGATACCAAACTTAAATACCAAGTTTGGTATTTAACGTTCTTTTTGTTTTTGAGCTATGCTGTCCACAGACACACACACGGACCTTTTTCCAATAATGCTGTTTTTTGTTTCAGGGGGGCCCCAAAACATGTATTTTCAATGAAATATCGGTATCCAATTTTTGGGTGGAATACAATGCCTTCTCTATTCACTATGTACATAGTACGTGTAGAGAAAGTAAAAATCTTATGTGTTTCACATGACTTTCTCTCCATCGCTGTAACAAATAATTCGTTTAAAAGCATATTCTTTATCTACTTTATGATAATCGAGGAGATAAGCATTAGCAGAAATTGTGTGAATTACTTGCTTTCTTGAAAGTAGAAGGAAAATAGAATACACTAGGCTAAAACTACTGTCAGATCTCTTAAAAGCCGGTTGCCATGTGGTTGGAACCCGTTTCTATGCAGGGCTAAGAGTTTACAACTTTCAGCGTGAAAAAAAGTATTTTAAATCTGAAACAAATAACAAAGAATGCCTTAGAAGTGGCCAATTCAACAAACAAAAAAAAAACAAAAAAAAAACAAAAAAAACAAACATAAATTGTGTGTTTTAACACGATAAGTGTTTGTCTATCTCTTACGGTTTGCCAGTTACGTAAAATTCAGCATAGTTCATTCATATAAAGAGGTCTTTAGAGGCTATTTCCATAAAATTCAAGATATACATTTTATTTGCCATGTAAACATCTTTAATATACGGTATTTTAATCATAACCATTAGTGCCATTTTTGAGAAAATCAAAATTTACGAACTTTTTTTCATGTAAAGGGTAGTTTGGTTTGGGGAGATTTTTCTCGAAGTCTTCGTGTAACACCCGTGGAAAATACTAAACATAAATACCAAGTTTAGTATTTTTGAGTTACTGTGTTCTGAAAATTCTTTTTTGTTATTCAGAGGACCCTAAAACGCGTATTTCCGGTGAAATCTCGGTTTCTAATTTTTGGGTGGAATGCAATACCTTCTTTATACATTCTGTACATAATTCGTATAGAGAAAGTAAAAAGATCTCTTCTCTAACACTAATATTTACAACTTATTGATGTTTTACCAAGAGAGTGTACCAGAATGTTCTAAACTAATTTTCAACAATATTTTTAAACGATTTACAATTAGTGAACCTCTATATAGGTTATACCAAAATAAGTGGGAGATTCGAAATATTTACATGCAATTAAAACATGAAAATGGGGGGGGATATGAACATTTCATTTCGACTCCACTTAAGAATTTGCAGAGGAAATTTAGGTATATCGAAATGACGCTTTCAAGTTAGGTTTAGGCCATATTCGAGTGGTAAACCAAAAGAAAGAAAATATGCGAGGTGATACTGGTGTGCAGAAGATGGAAATCCAAATAAATGCAAGTCTTAAAACAGTCAGTGGAGCTAGCCTCTTAGCTTCAATGATTTTTCGTACACCATGAACTCGAGTAGACCTTCAGTCCGAGTGCCTTTGAGCCTAACCAAGCGTGCAAGAATACTTGGCTTGTCGTCAGCTGATCAGTGTGCAGATGCTTTATCGTTTGCCTTCATAAGCTGTCATACTGCTTTGGAATGAAAGTGTACGGTCCACTAGAGTTAATGTTAAACGCGCGGTTCAGATTCTTGCTCTCTCTAGCACGTATGTGCAATGTTCATAATATATACAGAAGGTATGCCACCCAAATTCGATGTTGATATTTCCCTGAAAATGTATGTTTTGAGGTCCGCGAGTCCCGGGTAAATCCGCAAGAAAAGCGGATAGGTACCGTGGTGATTTGCCCCCGCCCGAGTACACTCGGGCGACTAGTTCCTGCTCCTGGCTCCTGGCCGTGGCCGAGTGGTTAGACCACTTGCCTTTCACCTAGACGGCCGGGGTTCGATCCCAAGCGACCGCATGTGAGATTTGTGGTGGACAAAGCGACGCTGGTGCGGGTTTTCTCCGGGTACTCCGGTTTCCCCCGCCATCGCATTCCACCGGTGCTCCATCATCATTCATGTATCATCAGTGTCACCGCCTGCGGTGCCATAAGTAGTTAAAGCGGGCGTTAAACACTACCAAAAAAAAAAAACGAAGCGTTTCAAGAAAATCCTTCCACCCCAAACTACCCGTTACATGGAACATTTTTTGAAAATGATTTTTTCCAAAAGGGCTTCTTAACGATTTTTATTAAAATACCACATATTAAAGATATTTACATCACAAGTAAAATGAATATCTTGAATTTTCTGGGAATAGCTGCTGAAGACATGTTCATTCAGGATGCTTTTTTTTTTTTTTGTTGTAGTTTAACGTCCTTTAACCCAGTTGGTCTTATAGGACGATGAATGAAATTGGTGGAATGTTGCTCAAATTATATCGGGATTCATAGAGCTTAAAGTTACTCGACATTCGTCTTCTCAGAATAAGGAAAAGCTCCGAAAAAACCCTTATCCGGGTAACTCACTCTAAGCGAGATCTTTTTGAATGTGAGGCAGGCGAGCTACCACCACACTACCCAGGCGGTCCGGATGAATTTTTTTGAACAGATAAACAGTAAGAAATCGACAAAGGCTTACTAAACAAAAATGAAGATCTTGTTAAAACACAATTTATGTCATATACATTTATGTTGTAGAGTTGACCATTTCCGATATATTCCGTGTTATTGATTTCAATTTTAAGCTACTTAAACTTTTCTCAAACGGTAGATCTTTCGTGTCTTTTGTTCACTCCTGATAAAGAGCGGAATTTCGATTGTTTCACATAGCGACCGACTTTTGAGGAATTGAATATACGAGTGTATTCACTTATTTCCCCGTTGCTTACAAATACTCCAGTAATAAGACCAATGCTGCTGTTTATCTCGATTAGCATGAAGTAGATAAAATAATGTTTTGTGAATGCTTCCTTGGTCGAGTGGTCAGCGAGCTGACTTCTCACCCGGAGGTCCCGGGTTCGATTCCCGGCTGTGGTTGGGAATTTTTCTTTAACCAGAATTGTTCCCTATCCCCCACAGAGTCTGGAACGTGTGTGTGTTTGTGTGTTTAATAATAAAGTTTATTAACCCAATGTTCTGAGCCTACAGTTTCTCAAGCCAAAATCCCCGATATGACCATTGAAGTTAAAGGGGGCTATACAAATGAAACAATAAAAGTTTTGTTAGAAAAGTTATTTGCGAAGCAGTTTGAGAAAGTCGTGTGAATAGAACACATCAGATTTTTCATTGCTATGTTTCCAATAAAATGCTGAAAACACATCCTCTGATATTCATATTCAACGAAACAGGAATGAAAGTATTATGAATATGCAGGCCCCTCTCTGAGTTTTAAATGCAATTTTTGGTCGTCAAGAACACGGTTTTAAGTGATGAAAAGTTTAATAAGACAAATTTGATGTGTTTCATTCACATGACTTCCTCTACATCTCTGTATCAAACTATAGTTAAAAAGCTTATTCTTCTATCCACTTCGTGTTAATTGAGACAAAATTAGCAGAAATGGTCTTATGACTTGCTTCTTTGCAAGTATAAGGGAATACACTAGGCTAAAGCGATAATCAAATATTTTAAAGCTAGTTCCTATGTATGGACAGGAACTGAAAATTCCCGTATAAGAATGGTATAAACATGTTAAAGCGGAAACCAATAAAAAGACATATCTTAGAAACGCTCAGCTCTTTAAAAAAAAAAAACAAAAAAAAAAAACACACAGCTATAACATAAATTGTGTGTTTTAACGAAATATCCCCGAATAAATAGGTTATGAGAGGCTATTCCCAGAAAATTTAAAATAAACATTTTGTCATTTATAGACCTATTTTTGATAAAATCAAATTTACGAAATTTTTTCCTTGTAAAGGGTAGTTTGATTTTCTTGAAAATGTTTGTGTTGCATCCTTGGGAGATGCCAAACTTAAATATAATTTTTGAGCAATGCTGCCCACAGACACACACACACAACACTCGGACATAATTTATAAAAATGCCTTTTTGGATTCAGGGGTTTCTAAACATGCATTTCTGGTGAAATCTCTGTATCGAATTTTTGGCTGGGATACATTTGCTATACACAATGTCGTAATACGTGTAGAGAAAGTAAAAATGTTGTTTTTTCGCATCCTGTATATTAAATATGTACAACATTAACGAGTTTAGTTTTTACCTAATTCTTGTACCATTGCATTACACAGAATATATTGCTGAAAGTTGATGTAAAGACTTCAGAAGTCATTGGAATACTGCATCTGATAAATTGCATGTTCTGCAAACTTAGTACTGCGCAAATATAGTTTAACATTCAATAAAACGCAGTTTAAGTCAACTGGACGGCCTCTGGTAATAAGAACTGGACCGCATCGTCATTAGGAGGGCCTGAGTTCATCCTCAGTCCATGCCGAACATTTCCTGGCAGGACTGCGGGCTTTGGATATTGCACAGCGACGCTGGGATCAAAAGAGCAGCGGCGCTTCTAGAAATAAAAAGGGGGATGTTGAGTTATTTTTACATGTTGATACGCAGGTATGCAGATCCAAGAGTGTCCTGCTGTCATGTTGAGAGAAACGTCCTTTTGAGCTGGAGAAAGAGAGAAGCAGGTGGAGTCTCTACACGCATTAGACAACGGTATCAAATAGCACTCTGCTTGCTAGCGTGCATATTTGATACCTTTTTCATTGTCAGGGATATCTTTTTTGAAGGGTTTCCCTAGCAGGTCACGGTAGCTCAAATAGGTAAATATCTTTATAAAGTAGCGCTGCATGCTCTATTCTCAGCTTGTCACTGATAATTTACTTTTATATATTTACGATACTCATGTCTAAACGTAATGAAAAATTGCTGATAATAAGTTTCAATTTTTACTTTCTCCATACGCACTATGTACATAGTGTATAGAGAAAGTATTGCTCTCCACCAAAAATTCGATACCGAGATTTCACCGGAAATATATGTTTTAGGGTCCCCAATATCCAAAAAAAGCATTTTCACAAAATGGTCCGTGTGTGTGTGTGTGTGTGTGTGTGTGTGTGTGTGTGTGTCCGTGTGTCTGTGAACACGATAACTCAAAAACGAAAAGTCGGTAAAATACCAGACTTGGTATTTAAGTTTAGTATTTTCCAGGGATGCGACATGAAGATTTTCAGAAAAATCTCCCCACCCCCAACTACCCTTTACATGGAACGTTTTTCGAAAATTTTGATTTTCTCAAAAATGGCTTTAACGATTTTGATTAAAATTTCGGATATGAAACATATTTACCTGACAAATGAAATGAATATCTTGAATTTTCTGGGAATAGCCTCTGTAGAGTAGTTTATTCGGGATGAATTTTACTAAATTTTGAATAACTGCTAAACCTTAAGAGATGGACAAAAACTTACTACACAAAAAATGTAGAGCGCATTAAAACACACAATTTATGTTATATACATTTTTTTCGTGGAGTTCGTCGTTTTTATTACATTCCTTATTTTTGGTTTCTGCTATGAAAGACGTATACTTTTCTCATACTGGAACTTGTCAACTCCTATCCATATAAACAAAGGAACTTCATTGACATAGCAACCAGCTTTTGACTATGACTTTAACCAACGGTTGTCCCTTATTTCGCTTCTACTTACAAGGAAGCGAGTAATAAGACTATTTCTGCTAATTTTTTCTGATTAGCATAAAGTAAATAGAAGTATAAGCTTTTTAAGAATTATATGTTGCAGGGATATGGAGAAAGTCATGTGAATGGTACACATCATATTTTTAATAAAGCTACCGCCTATGTACAGAATGTTAGGTAGAGGAAATCTACCCAAAAATTCTATATGGAGATTTTACAGGAAATACATGGTTCTCTGAAAAGGTTAGCATGTGTGAACAGCAACGAAATATAAGTCTAACGCCAATTTGTATTAAACTTCTATATCTTTCAAATGCGTGATTCCAAACTTTCATTCACGTGGAGAATGTTTTTGTTAGTTTTAATTAGCTCAGAAACCACCCAATGATTTTGCTATAAATAGACTAAATATTAATCTATCTGAATTGAGTGTTATTTATGAACGCGCTTTGATTGCTGCTCTTCTGAGCGTCCCATTCTATTTTAGGCGTGAAAGGGCGCTTAACTTTGCTTATGTCTCCTTAGCGGCTGCTTGCCAAGCGGGAGACCTGGGTTCGATTTCGGTACCGGCGAGGGAATTTTCCCCCGCTGGGAGACCTAGCTCGGGGTGCACTCAGCCTCGTGAGGTCCCTGGGGTCAATTGAGGAACTACTTGATTGAGAAGTAGTGGCTCCAGATCCAGAAGACCGCCGAGCACTGCACCCCATGCATGACGCCAAGATGGGGGATGCAGCGGTTAGGGGTAGGTCAAGTTGCCTTGTGGATTGTCGTTACATGGAGTTACGTTTACACTACTATGTACATAGTGTATATAGAAGATAGATATTGTATTGCACCCAAAAATTCGATTCCGTGATTTCACCGGAAGTACATACTCCACGTTAAGCATTTTTAGAAACATGTGTGTGTGTGTGTGTGTGTGTGTGTGTGTGTGTGTGTGTGTGTATCTGTGGGCAGAAATAGCTCAAAAACGAAAAGTCCGTAAACACCAGACTTGATGTTTAAGTTCAGTATCTTCCAAGGATGCGAATCCTCACACCCCAACTACCCTTTACATGGAAACATTCTGAACATTTTTATTTTCTCAAAAATGGCTCTAACGATTTTGATTAAAGATCTCCTATATTTAAGATATTTACACGACAAATGAAATGTGTATCCAGGATTTTAGGGAATAGCCTCTAAAGTTCGCTTTATTCTGGATGAATTTTTCTGAATTTTGCATAACTGGTAAACCGCAAGAGATAAAAAAAAAAAAAAAAAAAACTTATTACACAAAGAAAAAAAAAATGTAGATCTCATTAAAACACACAATTTATGTCATATTTTTTTCGTGGAGTTGACCGTTTTCGAGACATGCTTTGTTGTTGGTTTCGGTTTTAGAATACTTGCACATTTCTCACTCAAGAACTTGTCAACACCTGGCCTCACAAAGAAACAAATTTCAATCATATATCAACCATATTTTAAAACAGTTGATTGTCGGTTTAGCCTAGCATATTCGCTTATTTCCCTTCTGCTAATGTTTATCTCGATTAGCATAAAGTAGATAGAAGAATAAGCTTATTAACAATATTTTGTTACAGAGATGTAGAGAAAGCTATGTGAATAGAACACATCAGATTTTTTTATTAATGTTTTCTCTCCTTCTACAGAGTCTCCAAACATGCACGTGGAAGCGTTTCAAGCTGGAAATGAGTGATTAAAAGCCATTGTTAAAATAATAAGCTAGAATCAATGATTTTTTTCTTTTGAGTCAACGTACCTGATATTAAAAGTTATGAAACAAGAAAGTGCTCTATTGTATTTTAGAATAAGGAGCAAGAATTGGAATTCCTATCCAAAATATAACCAGTTAAATACTAATATTTGCATTGTTAATTAAAGATTCGTGCAAAGCGAGGGTTCTTATTTCTCTTGCATCAGTACCCGTTATATCAGCTGCAGTGAAATTTTTTGTAAGATAATTTTGCATTAGAGGCAAGAAAAAAAATTTTGTTTTGTTTTCCTGAATGTACACGCCGTCCGTTTTTTTCCCCTTCTCCCCCCACCACGTGAAAATACTATTTTATTAATTATAAAAGAATACTTTTTCGCACCAGCTGTTTTTTTTTTTATCTTGTAGACATTTCTCATCGCTGATAAGTTAATCAACACAAAAATTAGATAATCCATACCTTAATCCTATGCATCCATTGTTTTATCTTCAAAATAAGCCGAAAGAAGAAAACCCCGTAAATGGTAGGTGGTGGTTCTCGCTTGTTATGTATGAGAAATTGCTGGTTCGTATAGTAGATGTACATCAAGTCGACGATTATATTAACAGGGTTTACAATCTCTTGGTGAAACGTGCTCTCCCGATAGACACTAATATCAGCGATTATTTATAAACTAGGATAACAGGAAAAGTTACCGTTGTTGATGAAACCGGCCCTAAGTAGAATACAAGAAAGGAGCAACCACACTGTTTTGAATAGAAGCAGTTGATAAATTAGAAACAGGGAGTCCATTAGTGTGTTGCAGTGCCACATCCATGAAGAGCATTTTTACATTAGGAATCATTTTTCTTTGCTCCACCCTTTAGGAGACACGTACGCTAGCCATTAGTATGAGTAATGTCGCTTGGAATCCCAACATTTGACATCTCGGTTTTGGGCTTTACTTCCATTAGCGGAATAATTATAAGAAGACAGGTTGAATGTCTGCTGCCGTGGTTTTAACTGGAGACGTATGTAAATTAGTGTAGCAAGTCTATGCTCTCCCTTCAGCTGCTGCTCCTTTTTTTTCCCTCCCTTCATCCTCTTTACTGCTTTTAATCCCTCTTCTTTTCTCTGCTCCTGACTCATACAGCTTTCGATCCGGTCCTCTCTATCGCTGCTGCCTTCCCTTGCGAAGAGGAGGAAATATTTGGAATTGAGTAAAAAGCGTGTTATCCACCATGTTGAGGTTCATCCGCGAGGGAAGTATCATGTTTAACATGCAAACACGAGTTGGATTTGCAGAGCAGTCAGTGAACTCTTTTCGCAACGCACGCGATTTCTAATTCAGGTCGCCAACATGATAGGTCCTGTGGCTGTATCACAGCATTTGGGCAAGAAATATCTCAAGCATTGAAACACCTGCGAGGTTACTGTAACGAAAACAAAGGTTGTTCGGATATCAGAATACATTTGAAACTCAATTATAGTTGCTTTCTCTACTGTTACACTTACAAGAAGCATATCGATTTTGAGGTTCTTTGAAAAAAAGCTGATGTGTCTGTTCACAGGACTCTGTGTACATTTGTGTAACAAATTATTGTTCTATCTACTTCATGCCAATCGAGATAAACATTAGCAGAAATTGTCATATTATTTGTCTCCTTGAAGTAAAAGGGAAATGTAAATGGAGTTTTATTTACGGACGCTCTTTAACTGATGTGGTTTTACGCGTCCTATTCTATACTGGTCGTGAATGACTGCTTAATTTTGCGTTATCAGGCTTGAGGTTCTTTTACGACGACACGGGACCAACGGCTTTACTTCCGTTCCGAAGGAAGTCATGCTAAGGATTTTTACGCCCGAAAAATCCATCGCCCTCCACCAGACCTAAGCGATAGTCTAATCTTTTAAAATCCAGTTGCCAGGTGATTGAAATCCATTTTTTGCATGACAAATGAATGTGCGAGTGAAAAACTTACAGTAAAAATTCAAAGAGTAAAATGCCAGTGTTCCAATTTAAATCCCCTGAAATCCCCATAGTAGTTAAAGGGGGATATAGAAATGAGAGAGTACCCAGTGAGGATAAAAATATGCATAGGAAATAATATTCTGGAACAATTAAAACAATTGTAATTATTTAGGCTGTGACATAAGCTCCAATGTCGATAGAGATATAGAAAACTAGATAAATAAATTCCAACAAATATGTGGAACAATATCAAGAACGTTAACAAATAAAACAAAGAAAGAAACAAAAATGAAGTTCTTCAAGACCATGGCGGTCTCTGTGCTCATATATGGTAGTGAATCGTGGATAGCTAAAGAGAATGAAAAAAGTAAAATTCAGTCAGCGAAAATGAGATTTTTACGAAGAATTAAAGGATGCACCAGATTAGATTTTTTTTTAATATAAAAATATACAGTTTGGAGGCTTGTCGAAACTCCGGCGCTGTATTCCTTTTTCCTCTTTTTTCCAGCTTCCCTTCATTTCCTTTGTGGACCTATTTGATTTACCGTTTGCTTTTTGCTTACAAAATCACTTACATGCACACGTTAACAAGCACACAAACACCCATGCCCAAGGCGGGGCTCGAACCCACGATCCCGTGCGCCACGAAGCACCAAAGCTGCACTTTAGCGAACGCGGCCACGGGGACCGGTAGTTTTAATAAGAAATGAAGTAATTTGAAAAGATTAGAATAATTTTAAATTAAGCGATATAACTGAAGAAAATAAACATAATTGGAAATAGTTCATGAACCGTATGAATGAAGAAAGAATGCAACTATTGAGTAATAAATATAAACCGTTAGGAAAAAGAGATGTTGGACGCCCAAGAAAAAGATGGGAATAAAGTAATGAATGCGAAGACGGAATAGGTGTAAAGCTTAGTTCTTGAAGTGTAAAAGAAGAAATGAGAGAAGCGTATTCCATGTTTGTCAGAGAAAAATGGAGAGGAAGGTGTTAGGACTAATCCCTCAAAGACACTAGCTTAAGGGATACAACAAAACTGGAAGATGTTATCCCAACGATCCACCAATTTGAAATGGAAGTGGGGAGTCCACGGTGAGACTCCAGATCAACATATTTCTATAATGTGAATCCCTTACATCGCCAAGAGACGACAAGGCAGTCCCGGAATAAGATGTAGTTGCTGCACAATGGACCAGACTGCACGCGACCAGTATTGCCAACACATATTACTTTTACCGTCAGACCAGAACCCAAAAATCCGTAAAAATTTAAAATGTCCCTATTTTCTTTGAAAAATATAAATTAAATTAAACTAAAGGTCAGCACTTTGGAAAATTTCTTGGTTAGATCTGAAAGACGATCAAGGGATATAATTGCACAGTGATTAACTACAAAAATGTAAGAGCAGCTTCTGCAGCTGCACGTTCATCGTACCTGTGCTTGATAGGTAATTCTGAATGTGAAGTTGAAAAGGGTTCAGCTGCTTTTAAATGTTTCCTACGTTTTCCATGAAGAAGAAAGAACATCTGACAAGCACATTCAAGTTGTATTGGCCATACTTGCACCGCGTACTACTAGGTTCCCCGGGCACCTCTAACAACCATCCCTATAATTGATGATTATTCAACCATTCTTTTATAAAATGTCGCACCTACCGCTTAGCCGTCTGTTCAATAAGGCAATTAAAACGAACAAAAATCTGATGTGTTACACTCACATGACTTACTCTAGCTGCTCTACAAACTTCTTACAAAAGATTATCCTTCTTTCTACACATTGGTAATCGAGATAAATATTAGCAGAATATTCTTATTACCTAGTTTCTTTTAAATAGAAGGAAACTAAGAGAACACACTAGGCTAAAGTGATAGCCAACATTTTTAAAAGCAAGCTGTCATTTGATTGTCATTGTAAACAGCTTCTTTGCTTGGTCAGGAGTAGAACAAAATAAAAAGTTACTTCCTGTCTGAGAAAACTTTAAGTACTTCACATTTAAAACCAATAACAAGTAATATCTCGGAAACGGTTACCTCCATAACTAAAACGTAAAGGATATAAATTGTGTATTTTGACGAGATCTACATTTTTAGTGCAAATAAGTTTTTATCTATCGCTTACGGTTTAGCAGTTAAGCAAAATTAAGCAAAATTCATCCAGAATAAAGTGGTCTTCAGATGCTATTCCCAGAAAATTCAAGATATACATTTTATTTGGGATGTAAATAGCTTTAATATATATACGGGATTTTAATCAAAATTGTTAGAGCCATTTTTGAGAAAATAAAACTTTAGAAACATTTTTCCACGTAAAGGATAGTTTGCGGTCGGGGGATTGTCCTGAAAATCTTATTGCATCCTTGGAAGCTGCTAAACCCAAATACCAAGTTTGTTATTTAACGGTCTTTTCGGTATTTAACAGTTATGCTGTCCACAGACACACACACAAGGACCTTTTTCTAAATGTGCTATTTTGGACTCAGGGGACCTCAAAACCTTCTCTATCCACTATGTACATTGTACATGCGGGCTAGAGAAAGTAAAAAAGCGCCATAAAGCAACTGTTAAAGACGCAACGGAGCAACACAATGGAACACCGTTGCTTGACATCATTATATGCAGTATAATATTCATATTCCAGAGCCTTGCATGTACCCGAAGATTTACATCTGTGAGTTTTTCTAAAGAGCTGCAATATAGGATTAATAATTTCTAATATTATCCGTCAAAAAATCCGTCAACCGTCACAACTAAATTTTGTCCGTCATACAGCTTGAAAATCCGTCAATGTTGACGGAAAATCCACCAAGTTGGCAACCCTGCACGCGACCGCAGCTGCTGGAGAGACATCGAAGAAGGCAGGAAGTGCTAAGCAGAACCACCTAGTGTCCAATCGGAAATAAGGTAGGAAGTGTGCGAAGTGAGAATCATGCAGAACTGATAGCAAAGAAGCCAATGAACATTAGTGCGAAGTGCGGAAGAAAGAACTTGACGAAAAACCCCACTTATGCAGAGCAGCTCCCCTCATGAACCACATCGAGCTACCCCTCGCAAGAGGAGAGGACTTAACCCTTCAGGGACAAATCGGTTATTCATTCATTGAAATGAGAAAAAAAATCTGATGTGTTACACTCGGGTGACTTTTTCTAGCTGCTCTACAAACTTCTTACAAAAGGCTATTCTCCTTTCTACACAATACTAATTGAAATGAACATTAGTGAAATGTTCTTATTACTTGATTCCTTATAAGTAGAAGGGAACTAAGAGAATGCATTAAGTTAATGATAGTTTTAAAACTGTTATTATGCGATTGTCATTGCAAATCGCTTCTTTGCTTGGCCAGGAGTAGAACAAAAGAAAAACGGACACTTCCTGCCAGAGAAAAGTATAACTACTTTGCAAATGAAACCAATAACAAGGGAAAACTCGGATAACAAAAACGTAAAGCACATACATTTTGTGTTTTGACGACGTCTACGAAGTTGTATAGTATCTCTTACGATTTACTAGTTATGCAAAAATCCAGTAAAATTCATTCAGAATAAAGAGGTCTTCAGAGGCTATTCCCAGAAAATTAAAGATATGCATTTCATTTGGGATATAAATATCTTTAATATACGGAATTTTAATCAAAATTGTTAGAGCCTTTTTGAGAAAATAAACACTTTCGAAAATTTTCCCATGTAAAGGGTAGTTTGTGTCGGGGGGAGATTTTCTTGAAAATCTTCGTGTCACATTGGAAGATACTAAACCTAAATACCAAGTTTGGTGTTTAACGGTCTTTTCGTTCTTCAGCTATGCTGTCCACAGATACACACACGGACCTTTTTCTAAAAAAAAAATCGGTCTCAGGGGACCCCAAAACATATACTTTCGGTGAAATCTCAACATCGAATTTTTGGGAAAATACAATAGCTTCTCTATCCACTAAGTACATTGTACATGCGGGCTAGAGAAAGTAAAAATCACATATGCTCTCTTAGGTATTAGGAAGTAGTTTTCAAAGTGTAGCTCATACAGGGAGAACATAAAGAGATAGAGAGGGTGAGAGAGAAAAGTAAGAAAGACAGGAACAACAATTAGAGATTCTAATATGCATTCTACCAACGTCGAATAGGCGATATTTTAACTCATGTTTGAAAAATGTTGCTGATATTTTCAGATTAGAACAAGGAGAGTACTGCAAATACGAGGAAGTACATGCTGAATGAAGATGAATAGAGGTGTGTTCGGTGGCGAGGGTTGGATAATATGAAGATGTGTTCGAGAGGCAGTATAATGAGAGATAGAGAGGTATCGAGTTTGTACCGGAAAATAAAAGAGTGGAAAACTTAGTTCATTCATGGGAGTCATGACATCTCACAAATGTTGTCTCCCCCCCAAAAAAAAACCCTCCAGAAACATCATTTCCTTTAGAATATACGTCATTTACTTGCATACAGCCACAAAAATGCTTTTTACTGCCTCCTTGGGAATGGTCAGCGAGCTGACATTTCATCCTAAGGTGTGGGATTTGATTTCCGAGCCGGTTAGTTACTTTAATTAGGAGTATTTTGTACCCTCCATAGAGGTATGAGTGAAATGAAACTGTTTTATTTACCGTCGCTCTTTAACGGCAGGCGTCTTGACACGGGACCATTGGCTTTACTTCTGTTCGGAAGAAAACCATGCTTTCCTCCGTTTACCTTTACACATTACTTTCTCTACACGTACTAGTGTAGAGAATTGTGCCTTCCACCCAAATATTCGTTACCGAGATTTAACCGGAAATAGGCGTTTTATGTTCCCATGTATAAAAAAAATTTTTTTTGGAAAAAGGTCCGTGTGTCTGCGAACACGATATTTCAAAAATGAAAAGTTAGTAAAATACCATACCTTGTATTTAAGTTTAGTATCTTCCAGGGTTGCGACACGAAGATTTTGAGAAAAATTCCCTCATCCCATGGAAAAAAAAAATCGAAAATTTTTATTTTCCCAAAAATGGCTCTAACGATTTTGATTAAAATATCGTATATTAAAGATATTTATAAATATTTTTAGTATACGATAATAAGATGTATATCTTGAATTTTCGGCAATGACCTCTAAAGAGCTCTTTATTCTGAAAAAAAAAAAACTTTGCTGAATTTTGTGTAACTGGTAAACCGTAAGAGATAGACAAAAGTTTGCTGCACAAAACAATGTAGATCACGTTGAAACACACAAGTTACACCATAAGCATTTTTTTCGTGGAATTGACCATTTCTGCGATATTTCTTATTTGTTTCAGATTAAAAATGCTTTTTCACACGGAAAGTTGTAATCTCCTGGCCCTGCATACAAACGGATTTCATCCACGTGACAATCGGCTTTTATTTGACTATCGTTTTAGCCTAGTGTATTCCCTTGTTTCCTTCTACTTACAAGGAAGCATGTAAGACAGTTTCTGCTAATGTTTATTTCGATTTTCATAAAGTAAATAGAGGAATATGCTTTTTTAACAATAATTTGTTACAGCGATGTAGAGAAAGCCACGTGAATGGAACACATTGGATTTCTTTTTATTGTTTTCTCTATACCCTGCATTTAACTGCAAACTGCAAAAAACTGACGTCAGTGAGTTAACAATTATTGCTAATTGGCTGCAAGTTAACTCGCATGCAGTAGTAATTGAATTTGTGATTTTTCCTTCGGTTTTTACACATTAACTCTCACTTATTTAAGAGGGATCTGGCTCCTATCTGTGCGCTCCGTAGAATCACTGTTGGTCCATCATGTGTTGCTAGAGTGTTCCTCTAGCACACATTCAATCATCCCTGCAAATGTCGGCCTGTCTTGTGAAGGTCCTTCGGGTTGAAGATAGAACGGTTAAACTTTTATGAAAGATGACTTTTACAATAAGGAATCGAACGGTAGGTATGGGTTTAAATGTTTGTCAACAGTGACTTTTATGATTTACTTTTAGTTTTTATACCTTTTTCGCTCAATTGCTCGTAATAGTTTTATGGCGTCATTTACCTTTGGTTTTTGCAAATGGTAGTTTTATTTACACTGGGTTTTATATCTATCTTTGGCTATTATGTTATATATGATTAATTTTACATTGATTTTTATCTCAACCTTTGTTACGATCACACAGCAGATAGCTCTACCGACTGAGCTATGTGGTCAGACTGGATATAGTTTTAGTTTCTCTACCGTACTATGTACAGAGTGTATAGAGGAAGTATTGTATTGCACCCAAAAACTCGATACTGAGTTTTCACCGGAAATACATGTTTTAGGACTCCTTGAATCCAAAAAGCATTTTCAGAAAAAGGTTCGTGTGTGTGTCTGTGGACAGCATAGCTCAAAAACGAAAAGACCAAACTATCAAAATTGGTATCTTCCTAGGATGCGACACAAAGACTTTCAAGAAAATCCCCCTACCCCAAACTATGCTTTACATGGAAAAATTTTCCAAAATTTTGATTTTCTAAAAATTGGCTCTAACGATTTTGTTTAAAATCCCGTACATTAAAGTTATTTACACGCCAAATAACATGTATATCTTGAATTTTCTAGGAATAGCTTCTGAAGACCTCTTTATTCTGGATGAATTTTGCCAGATTTTGCTTAATGCTAAACTGTAAGAGATAGACAAAAACTTACTACACAAAAAATGTAGAGCACGTTAAAACACACACTTTATGTTATATACATTTTTTTTCGTGGAGTTGATCGTTTTTTTAGATATTCTTTGTTTTTGGTTTCAGCTTTGAAAAACTTTTCTCATACAGGACTTTGTCAACTCCTGTCCATACAAAGGAACTTTCAGTCACATAACTTTTGACTATCACTTTAACCTATGGTAATGTTTTATTTTTAAACTATTAAAACATTTAATGTTAATAATATTTTATTTTATATTTTTTCCCTTATTTTGCTTCTACTTATAAGGGAGCAAGTAATGAGACTATTTCTGCTAATTTTTCTTGATTAGCATGAAGTAAATAGAAGCATAAGCTTTTTAACAATAATTTGTTGCAGAGATGTAGAGAAGGTCATGTGAATGGAACACATCAGATTTATTAATTCACGTTTTATATTTCCAGAAAATCATTTTTATCAGTAACCATGGCTACCAGAAAGGACGCATGGCATAACTGTTAGATGAATGGTTAAATAAATAAAGCTGTCACAGAAGTTGGCTGGCAGCCAAGTGGGTGCAGCAGATGAGAAAATCTTTTGCTGCCAGCGCCAATGTTAAGGAATAACGGCAGCATCGTGCGAAACCTCTATTGCTTCTGAGTTATGACTTTAATTTGGTTACGCTGCACGTGTTTCTGTTACACATTGCATTGTTTTTCTCGGATTGTAAATTTAATTTCCGCTCAAGCTCACGGTTTCTGGAGCTGGCGTTAATTTCATTTCGAGGCAACCGCAAAGAAAGATTCCCTCGCGATATCAAAACCTGCTTCTAAGGAGGATTTGAAGGACGGCTTTGAAATAAATTGCCTCATAAAACTTAAAGATATGCTGGTCTTGTAGAAAACGTACCTGCAAGATAAAAGTCATTAAGGCCCGAATGTAAATCCATCCTATATTAAACTTCAGGGTGCTGACCTTGAGAGAACAAAATGCGACTAGTAGTTGTAATATTCTTGTTTTGTTTTTTTAAAAATATTGTTTAATGTTAATTTCTACTACAACTGGCTTTCATCGCGCCGGGGCGCCCTGACCCGGCTCAGGACTTGGATTATCCCCCACCATTTCACTATCATTCCGTCTCTCCGTCTCATTCGCTGTCACCGCAACGTGGCATGATATGACAGGCGGCATTCTTCGTACATGCACAGGCATGTCGATTTGCTGCATTGTTTGGCTCGAGGTATGTTTTGAGCTAATATTTCCAATAATAAACTTTAATAAGTGAGAAAGAAGTAGTGAGTAGTCAGATACAGCTTTGAAAGGCTTATGCGAATTTTAAAAATAGGATATTCGGTGCGATACTTTCACTTGATTGCGTTATGTTTAAAATTCCGAATTTTTTTTTGAATTAAGGAGAGAAAATCATTTGCGTTCATGCATTTTTTCAAACAATGGTTTGTGTATAAAATGTTATAGGTTTTTAATGGTTACGTCAGATTAAAGCTATTAACGTTTTCCTTTATAATAATAATAATAATAATAATAATAATAATCTATGGTGTGTTAAATTCGAAAGATCTATATGCATGTTGGATTTAGTGAAACAGGATATAATTTGCACTAGTTTTGTGGCTTAGTTTATAAATGTGTTAAAAGCGAATATCGAACACTTGTTTCGTTTTAAGGTAGACATAATTTCTTTTTCGTCTTATTTTTCTTATTACCTACTATTATTAATAATATAATATTGTAATAATAATATAGAATAAACATCTTCGTTTAATGTTTCAAATGTTTAATATTTGTTTGGGTTTAAATGCGTGTTTATTATGAGAAATTTAGTCTAGATAGTGTAGGGTCATGATGGATAAATTATATATTTCATGGAGCGAGAGATATGTTGCATTAGTTTGAACAACCGATATGGAGGTTGGATGTGGCAAATGGTCATGCCACTTGATCTCATAACGTAATTCGCTGGAATAAACATGGAGCCCTCACTGCAAAATTATACCCGCAGCAAGACGCAGTGAGCAGAGGGTAAAGTGTAATTGAAACTGTATGACTTTCATCCAGAGCAGTATGTACAAGGTGAGTTCTATGGAATTAAGGTATTCTCTCACGTTTCCCCACATCTTTTCAACTATATATTCTTTTGAGTTTCTGCGAGTATGTGTGGCAGAAAAAGCGCTGTATCTCCTCGTACCCTTGGATGTACTTATTTATAATTTCCCGGTCTCTTACCTTACCCCCGAGGCTTTCAACCTTCCTTTCCGCAAGCGCGAGTACTAGCTCCACCCTGAACCTAATACCGCCTAACGATGCAGAGCGGCTGGGGTAAACCTACCCCACACTAGGTATGTATGTTATAATAGTCTTTCCCATGTTGTTCTTTGTGGTGAACACCTGTCTGACCTTGCAGTTTTGTAATTCCGTCATCTGCTCGCCAAATCATCTAGGTCATTTACAAGGTTAGTTGTCCGAAGCCGGCTAGTGAGCCGTTGAGTTACAAAGGTCTGGCATGCGGCATCACAGGCAATGTGTTAGGTCAAACATGAAATGAAATGATAATTGGAATACGAATTCAGAAAACGGACGTTCCAAGCCTAACTTTAATTCTACTCTACAATTTTCTGCACAGTGTTTATCCGCACCCCGTATGGGAGAGTTTGAGAGGGATCCAATGATCTGTGAACCGGCACGTAGTGTTTTTGCGCGATAGTGGCGCTATCACAGAGTGGCGCTGATGTAACCCTGCAGCAATTTCCTTAGTAATTTTAATAGGCTTTACTTATTAACTGTGTGCAAAAGAGTTGCTGAAACTGGTAATCATCATATTCCATACATTCACACAGTTCATGATGAGAAATACAGTTAAATGTCGATATAACGAATTTTTGGGGACTTTGAAATTCATTTTGTTGCATTCAAGTTTTATGCTATCATAATCTAATACGAACCTTTATCTATTACTTTCTGTACGTGTACTATGTACATAGTGTATAGAGAAGGTATTGTATTGCACCCAAAAATTCGACAGCGAAATTTCACCGAAAACATGTTTTGAGACCCCTTGAATAAAAACAAGTATAAAAGATCAGTGTGTATGCGCGCGTGTGTAGACAGCATAGCTCAAAAACGAAAAGTTCTTTGTTTTTTTAAGTTTTGGGATGCAAGTTTAAGAATGCAACGCGAAGATCTTCAAGAAAATCCCCCCACCCCAACCACTCTTTATATGGAAAAAAAAATTCGAAAATGTTGATCTCAAAAATGGCTCTAGCGATTTTGGTTAAAATATCGAATATTAAAGATGTCATATGACACATAAAATTTATACCTTGGATATTCTGGGAAGACCTCTTCATTCTAGATGAATTTTGCGAAATTTTGCATAACTGGTAAACCGTAAGAGGTAGACCAAAACTTCTACACAAAATATGTAGATCTCATTAAAACATATAATTTATGTCACATAGTTTTTTGTATAATTGACCGTTTTTGTTATTGGTTTCAGATTTAAAATACTTACTCTTTTCTCACACGGTAATTTATCGACTCCTAGCCATGCAAACAAAGGAACTTTTAACCATCTTTTAAAATATTTGACTATCGCTTTAGTCTACGGTACTCCCTTATTTCCCTTCTATGTACAAGGTAGCACGTAATAAGACAATTTCTGCTAATTTTATCTCGATTAGCATGAAGTAGAATAACCTCTTTAACAATAATCTATAACAGACGTAGAGAAAGTCATGTGAATGGAACATCAGATTTTTATACGTAGTATGCATGCACATAAACCCTGGATATGGAAGAAAACAATACGCTTTGAAATTGGCTACTAACGTAACATCATACACTTAATACCATTGTATAATTAATGAACATGCATTAAACTTATAAATGTACTCACTTATAGATACGAACCACCCGTAAATACCTTTGTCGATTTGTTCATATTTCAGCAGCTCTTATTATTTTGCGTCGCGGAATGATAGAAACTGACTCGTTACCTTCCTCTATTTTCTTTCGGTCCTTAATAAATGCTAAAAACCTATACACTGATTGTGTATTTCTTCGCTATGTTCGTTTTCTTTGGACCTTTACCAGTATCTTATAAGAGTTTTAATTTTTCTCCGTTGTTTAAATCAGAGTTACTCCGAACTCATTGAAATTCCCGGCGTATATGTGCGATAATTTTTACTTACTCTAGCCCGCATGTACAATTCACATTGTGGATAGAGAAGGTATTATATTCCATCCAAAAATTCTATGTATAATTTTCACCAGAAATATAAGTTTTGGCATCCCCTGAGTCCGAAAAAAGAAACATTTTAAGAAAAAGGTCCGGGTGTGTGTCTGTGGACATCATAGCTCAAAAACGAAAAGACCGATAAATACCAAACTTGGTATTTAGGTTTAATATCTTCAAGGATGCGACACGAAGATTTTCAAGAAAATCCTCCCCCAACACAAACTACCCTTTAGTTGGACAAATTTTCGAAAATGTTGATCTTCTCAAAAATGGTTCTAAGGATTTTCATTAAATTTCGTATGTTAAAAATATTTACATCCCAAATAAAATTTATATCTTGAATTTTCTGGGAATATCCCTGAAGACCTCTTTATTCTGGATGAATTTGCCGAATTTTACTTAAATCGTAAGAGATAGACAAAAACTCACTACACAAACTCGTCAAAACAGATTTTAGTTTTTGTTGTGGAAGTAACTGTTTTTATGTATACTTCGTTATTATTATTTTTTATTGTTTCGTTTATATAGCCCCCTTTAACATCTCAGGTCATTCAGGGGCTTTGCACTTGAAACAACTCGTGTGTAGTTTTTTTGTTTTTTTGTTTTACTTTTGGTTTAAGTCATTTTATTTTCCTCAAATACACACACACACACACACACATTCATTCTCACATATCGCGTGAGCAGTAAAAGCGGGCGTTAAACAATACAAAAAAACTCTCACATACATATTTCCAGTCTGTGAGGGATAGGGAATAATTCTGGTTAAAGACAAATTCTCCGCCCCAGCCGGGAATCGAACCCGGGAACGTTTACATTTACCGGCACCTTTTAAACGGATTGCAGAATATGGAATTCCATTCAATTTTTTTTTCTTTTATTACGCTTATAAGCAAACGTTCTCAGTACGGTTGGCTGCTGGCTGGACTAGCATAAAAAAAATCTGATGTGTTACACTCATATGACTTTCTCTAGCTGTTCTATAAACTTAATACATAAGATTCTTCTTGCTAACCGTGGTACTCATTAGCACAATGTTCTCATTATTTAGTTCCGTATAAGTAGGAAGAAAATAAGGGAATTCACTAGGCTAAACCAATAGTCAAATGTTTTAAAAGCTGTCGTTATGCGATTTTCATTACAAATCGGTTCTTTTCTTGGCCAGGAGTAGAACAAAAGAAAAACGGACACTCCCGTCTGAGAAAAGTATAAGTACTTCACAACTGAAACAAATAACAATGAATACCTCGAAAACGGTAAGCTCAACGAGAAAAATGTATATGACATAACTTGTGTATTTTAACAAGACCTACATTTTTTATATAGTAAGTTTTTGTCTATCTCTTACGGTTTACTAGTTATGCCAAATTAAGAATAGTTCATTCAGAATAAACAGGTCTTCAGAAGCTATTCCTAGAAAATTCAATATATGATTTTTTTTTTTGTTAGGTAAATATCTTTAATATATGATATTTTAATCAAAATCGTTAGATCCATTTATAAGAAAATCAAAATTTTTGAAAAAAGTTCCATGTAAAGGATAGTTTGGGGTGGGAGGATTTTTCTCAACATCTTCGTGTCGCATCCCTGGAAGATACTAAACTTAAATACCAAGTTTGGTATTTTAGCTACTTTTCGTTTTTGAGTTATCGTGTTCACGGACACGCGGACACACACACACACACACACACACACACACACACACGGACCTTTTTCTCAAAATGCTTTTTTTTTATACAGGAGGTCCTAAAACATGTATTTCCGGTGAAATCTCGGTATCCAATTTTTGGTTGGAATACAATACTTCTCTATCCCTATGTACATTGTACATATGGGGTATTATTGATTTAAGATTTTGAAAGGAATATGTGATAAATGCGAAAAAGTGGGAGTTATTAGGTGTAGATGGTATACAGTGAAATTATGTTTTACACACTTTTTTGAGGAATATGTTCAGGAATAATAACCGCATTTGGAGATGTGTAGTACTCCCGAGAAGCTTCAATTAAGGCAAGAATCTGATATCTTCTCACATGAAACCAAACGTCAGCCCCTCCCCCGCTCTTATTAATGTGTAAATAGCTCGCGATGTAGTCACACTCGCGTTATAAACATTTATATAATTACTTGTCTTGACATTACAAACATGTTAGGAGAAAAAAAAAAAATATGTCCCTTGAGAATCTTTGCTTGTGAGGCAAAGCATGGTACGGTAAGGGTTGAAGAAACCACTCTGTGAATCAGTAAACTACATTGTAATTGCTCAAAATCTGGAAAACGTTTAAAAAATTCGTTCAATATATATTCATTAAGGGAAATGTATTTTTTTGTTATATTGACATTGCACTAACATTCGAACAATCGAAATGCTTATGAAGAGTCGCCCTCCGTGGTGTAATATTTACAATGCTAACTTCATATACCCAAGGTCGTGGGTTCAAACCCGGCGGAGGACGATGGATTTTTTCGGGTGTAAAAATCCTTAGAATGGCTTCCTTCGGAAGGGAAGTCCCCTGTCGTAGATTTACGGCACGTAAAAGAACCTCAAGCCTGATAGTGAGGCCTCTGAGCTAAATTAATCGGTATTTCACGCCCAGCATAAAATGGGACGCTGAGAACCACAGCAGTTAAAGAGCGTCCATAAATAAAACGCCATTTCCATTTTTCTTATGGGGATACAGAAGGGGAACTCCGTTTCATTTGTTGAACTGAAAAATTCGTTAAAGTGACGTTCACAAAAATCTGATGTGTACCACTCACATGACTTTCTCTATAGCCCTGCAACAAATTATTCTTAAAAAGCTTGTACTTCTATTTACTTCATGCTAATCAGTAAAACATTAGCAGAAATAGCCATATTACTTGCTTCCTTGTAAGTAGAGGTGAAATAAGGGAGTACCATAGGTTAAAGTGATACTCAAAAGCTGGTTGCTATGTCACTGAAGTTCCTGTGTTTGTATGGACAGCAGGTGACAAATTCCTGATTGAAAAATGTATAAGTTTTTCATAGCAGAAACCAAAAATAAGGAATGTCACAAAAACGACGAACTCCACAAAAAATGTATATAATATAAATTGTGTGTTTTAACGTGCTCTACATTTTTTGCGTAGTAAGTTTTTGTCCATCTCTTACGGTTTGGCAGTTATTCAAAATTCAGTAAAATTCATCCAGAATAAACTACTCTTCAGAGGCTATTCCGAGAAAATTCAAGATATACATTTTATTTGTCAGGTAAATATCTTTAATATACGAAATTTTAATCAAAATCGCTAGAGCCATTTTTGAGAAAAACAAAATTTTCGAAAAAAGTTCCATGTAAAGGGTAGTTGGGGGTGAGGGGATTTTTCTCAAAATCTTCGTGTCGCATCCCTGGAAGATACTAAACTTAAATACCAAGTTTGGTATTTTACCGACTTTTCGTTTTTGAGTTATCGTGTTCACAGACACATGGACACACACACACACACACACACACGCACGCACGCACACGCACGCACACACGGAGCTTTTTCCGAAAATGTTTTTTTTTAGATAAAGGGGACCCTAAAACATATATTTCCGGTGAAATCTCGGTATGCAATTTTTTGGTGGAGTGCAATACCTTCTCTATACACTATGTACATAGTGCGTATAGAGAAAGTAAAAACGGTATGTGACTGCACTGTCTATTTACTTATTTTGTTTAAAATATTCCAGGATGTGTCGGCTTTTCCCTTATGCATTATTTTTTAATTTACCCCAGAGATAAAACTCGAGGGTTTAGATCGGGGGGCCGAGAGGCCACAAATCTCTACTAATTACTCTGTCCAATGTGAACAACTGAACACCCTTTCGATTGTTCCTATCGAACTATTGACTTTATGAGCTGTAGCAGAATCTTGTTGGGAAAAAGGGCAAAATCATCGTCCCTGTCAGTTAATTCTCTGAATATGATGTTGGGACCGTATTGTATTTACGTATGTGCGACATATACATATGTTCGTGTAATTATTTCTCTATCCGTGGCGCACCATAATTAAGTTTGTTCGCCATGTACGGATTTTTCATAAACGATCTCAGCCTTCTCAGAGCTCCAGTACAGACATTACCGTGAAGGTGCGACATGTGGCAGAATCTTGTTGAAAAAAATCTGACGAGTTCCATTCACATGAATTTCTCTACATCTGTACAACAATTATTTTATTTATTGTTAAAAGCTTGTGCTTCTGTTTACTTCATACTAATCGAGAAAAAATTAGCAGGAATAGTCTTATTACTTGCTTCATTGTAAGTAGAAGCGAAATAAGGGAGTACAATAGGTTAAAGTAATAGTCAAAAGCTGGTTGCTTTGTGACTGTTGTTCCTTTATTTGTATGGACAGGAGTTGATAAATTCCTGTATTTGAAAAGTATGTTTTTTTAAAAGCTGAAACGAATAACAACGAATATCTCAAAAACGATCAACTCCAGGGAAAAAACTGTATATGGCATTTGTGTTTTATCGTGATCTAAATTTTTTGTGTATCTAATAGGATTTACTAGCTATACCAAATGCAATAAAATCATTCAAAATAAAGAGTTCTGTAGATGCTATTCCCAAAAAAATTCAAGATATACATTTTATTTGGCATGTAAACATCTTAAATATGAAATTTTAATCAAAATCGTTAGAGCTATTTTTAAGAAAATCAACATTTTAGAATTTTTTCCATGTAAAGGGTAGTTTGGGGTTGGGGGATTTTCTTGAAGATCTTCATTCTACATCCTTGGAAGATACCAAACTTAAATACCAAGTTTGGTATTTGACAGTCTTTTTGTTTTTGAGCTATGCGATCCTCACACACACACACACACACACACACACACACACACACACACACACACACACAGACACACACACAGAGACCTTTTTCAAAAAAGGCTTTTTTTGGAATTAGGGGGTTCCAAAACATGTATTGCCAGTGAAATCTCGGTATCAAATTTTTGGGTGGAATGTAATACCTTCTCTATACACTATGTACAAAGTACGTGTAGAGAAAGTAAAAAAAAAAGGGCTCAGTCCTACCGGATTAGTCCATACCTTAACGCTCACGTTTACGTGTATCGGTGAGCCTACGTATAGCATTGCCTGGTTATTTATTTTTGTAAATTCTATCTTAATTTACGTCGTTTTAACAACTTTAACATGTCGCGACGGAAGCGTTCGGCTAGATACTCGTTGGCGATATGTGGTGGTAGTAGTTTTCAAGAAAATTCCCTCACCCCCAACTACCCTTTACATGGAAAATGTTTCGATAATTTTGATTTTCTCAAAAATAGCTCCAATGATTTTGATTAAAATATCGTATAATAAATATATTTAGATGACAAAATGTATATCATGAATTTTCTGGGAATAACCTCTGAAGAAGATCTCTTTATTCTGGATGACTTTAGCTGAAATTTGATAATTTGTAAACCGTAAGAGATAGGCAAAAATTTACTGCACAAAAAATTTAGATCTCGCTAAAACGCATAATTTATGTCATATCGTTTTTAGTAGAGCTGACCGTTTCTGAGATATTTCTTGTTATTGGTTTCAGCTTTCAAACATTTATGTTTGTCTCATAGCGGAATTTGTCAACTACATAGCAAGCAGCTTTTAAAATATTTGACTATCACTATAGCCTAGTGTATTTCTTTATTTCCCTTATACTTATAAGGAAGCAAATAATAACACAATTTCTGCTAATTTTATCTCAGTATGAAGTAGATAACAAAAATTTGTAACTGAGATGTAGAGAAAGACATGTGAAACTTCCTGAATGTCTATATCGGTGAATTTACCACTGTAATCGCATTAATACCACTTCAAAATCAACAAATCTGATGTGCTCCTTTCACATAACTTTCTCTGCCTGTTCTACAAACAAACTATTCGTACACAGGATTGTTCTTTTATCTATATCATGCTTATCAAGATAAACATTGGCAGAAATTGTCTGAGTACTTGCTTCCTTCTAAGCAGAAGAGAAATAAGGGAATGCTCTAGGCTAGTGATAGTAAATTATTTTGAAGCGGGTTCAGTTCGCTTTGCATTGCCAGCAGTAAAACAAAAGAGAGATGAAAAAAAGTACGAAGAATATCTCAAAAACGGACAACTGTACAGTAAAAAAGGTATATAATAAATTTTAAGGAGTTTTGACGAATCTTCATTTTTTGTGGAGCAAGTTTTTGTATCACTTACGGTTTACCAACTAGGCAAAATTCATCCGAAGTGAACGGGTCTTAAGAAGTTATTCCCAGAAAATTCAGGATACACTAAAATGTATTTGTGAAGTAAATATATTTAATATGCGGTATTTTAATCATTTTTGAGAAAAGCAACATTTTCAAAAATGTGTCCATGTAAAGGTTAGTTTGGGGTGGGGAATTTTCTTGAAAATCTTCGTGTCACATCCTTGGAAGATACTAAATACCAAGTTTGGTATTTAACGGTGTATTAGCTCTTCCAGCTATGCTGTCCACAGACACACTGACCTTTTTTTAAAAATGTTTTTATGCTGAGGGTCTCAAAACATGGAATTTTTGGTGGAATGCAATACCATCTCTATACACTATGTAGAGAAAGTAAATTACGCGTTCACAAAGACAGAAACTGTTAACGTACTGAGGGATCAAATATGTATTGACTTTTGAAATATGCTGTATAGAGTTGAAATGAATATATGTGTGTAGGAAATTTGCCGGGGTCACATCACGGGCAAGCACGTTTTGACCTCTCTAGTAGTTTATTGCAGACTTATTATCGGCTTTTTCCCGGCCGCGGTTGCGAGTTCCTTGTTGCCTTGGCAAGTGGTCTCTGCGATTAGCCAACCTAGTCGTAAACTGGCCACACGGTTGCAAATGCAATTGTACTGACTTACCATGGAAGTAGTTGGTGCAGGTCAGTTCATCTGTTATTAGGCATGCGTAGTACGCGTTACTATGGAAACGACTGCTAAATTTATGCTGTACTTCTGCCAGATTTACGTCCTCAACAAGTGTCAGCATTTCTTCTAATTTCTGTGGTATATGATTGCATTTTCTTCTAAAGCACACTCGAAATGTTGGTTATTACTAGGGCCTAACGTTGGTTAATGCTTTAAAAATTATTTATAATTACTTAACCTTATTAAAAAAAATCTCTACCTTTTCTGGAAACAAACATTAGCAGAAGTGTCTTTTTACTTGCTTCCGAAGGGAAATAGGGGAATACACTAGGCTAAAGCAATAGTTAAATCTTTAAAAGCTGTCGCTATATGATTGACTTTGAAATTAGGTCCTCTTTCCATGGAAAGGAGTAAAACGAGTGATATGGAACTGATGAGGACTTCCCGCTAAAAATGAAACCTATAACACGGAATATCTCGAAATGGTTAGGTCTACTAAAAAGATATGTCATAAATTATTTAACGAGATGTACATTTTTGTGTAGTATGTTTTTATCTATCTCCTACATTTTACGAGTTATGCAAAAGATATTCAGAACGAAGAGGACTTCTGAGGCTTTTCCCAAGACATTCAAAATATGAATTTAATTTACATTTTAATTAAAAGCGTTTCAGCCATTTTTCACAAAATCAAAAATTTCGAAATTGTTCCATGTAAAAGAGTAATTTAGAATGGAGAAAGATTTTTCTGGTAACTTTGTGTCGCATACTTGGAAGATGCTGACATCAAGTTTGGTATTTAACTGACTTCGTATCCCTGTTACATGTTCATGGACACACTCGCACATGCGCGCGCGTAACGTTTATCAGTAACACAAAGCTATACAAAATCCTTCGGGATGAAGTGGACTTCACAGGCTATTCCCAAAAAATTGAAGATACATATATTATTTGTCGTATAAATGGCTTAAATGTTATTTTTATTAAAAGTCACAATTTATCCTGTAATCATATTAAAACTGTAGACGCCATTTTCTCTATAAATTCTTCCTCCCTGTCATCAGTTAAGTTTCTGGGCATCTATATTGAAACTGGCTTGGGTTGGCAGACTCATATTAACTACTTATCAAATAAGATAAATAAAAGCTTATTATTATTAAGGTCACTTAGACATAGTGTCTTCCGTTGTTGTATTCTTTATGGACAATAGCCAGGGAGCTGGGATGAAATGCATAAAAGAATGGCCTTGAGTTAAAAAAAACAACACAAATCTTAGAGGGGGTGTGCGATTGTAAAGGTTACTGGAAAATTACTGGGAGCTAGCAGCCTAAATCAAATAGCCAGATAGTTTCTATTGGCTCGTGAAAAGAGACGCTACTGGGAGTGGGGAAAAACAAGTCATTAGAGCACAGTTTTAATGCGTAGGCAGAATAGGGGTGTTTGCTATATATTCTATAGAGACGCAAGTTCTCATACAGTTCGTCTTTAGATAGAAGCGCAGTCTCTTGTTCTCCACAGTACTTCGGTTATAAATATTATTTCCATAAGAAATGTGATACACGATACATAAGTTTCACTCGTAAGTGAACACGTATAATACAGCTTAAGCTAGGATCTCAGAGGTTTATAAAGTATATATAAATTGTGCATATTCGTGGCAGCAGTTTAAATATAATACTCAAACTATAAGTTCCAAATTTATCTCTGAAATAATTCCTTTTACGTTCACGCCTGCTAAGAGATACTTCCTCAACCGAAGAACCCAAGTACCGGAGCAAATATGAATCATGTATTAAAAACATAATCAGGGATGACGGGAAGGTGTGGCCGTCGCAATTGAAGTTAAAGGGGGCTATACGAATGAAACAATACAATAAAAAAAAAAAAAACCTTGCCCATGCTCATGTCTCACAAAATTCAACCCTTTAGAAGAAATATTTTTGTTTTGTTTTTTATTGTCTCATTTATTTAGGGACCCTTTTAACATCTAAGGCCATATCGGGGGCTTTGCATTTTTTTTAAACTTATCCGGTTAACTCACCTATGTGAGATTCAACTCGTGACCTTTTTTTTTTTTTCTTCTTAATCTTTTTCGTGTTTGTTTTCCTATTAGTTTTCCATTGTTTACATATGTACACACATTTACAAGAACACAAACACCCATGCCCAAGGCGGTACTAAAATCTGCGCCACGAAGCACCAATTCTATTCTCCCGAGATCCGTCTACTGCACTCCATCAAGAGAGACTGTCGGAAACTCTGGGAACGCACGCGCTACCCGCTTCACAAAACCAATTTTAATCGCGCTACTCGGGAGCTGAAGGCTGCCTTACGTGCTGCACGCTGCACTGCTGCTGAACACCGACCACAAGACTTAAACGCCAGTGATAGGTCACTATGGCAGAAGACTAAAGCTTTGACACGTCCTTCTGCTGCCATGCCGCCTCTTAAGGTTGGGAACACCTGGTTTTCTATGCCACTTGAAAAGGTAAATTTGTGCTCAGAACTCCTGGAACGTCAGTTTTCTCCGAATCCTGTGCTGGACGCGGACTTTGCTCATCGTGTGGAGGAAGAACTCACGCAACCTTTGTTGCTCACTCCTTTCCACCACTTCTTTACCCCTGCTGAAGTTAAAAACATCATCGCTCGCTCTTCAGCTCACAAAGCTCCCGATCCTGATCTTATTGTGCAACCCTTACTCCTTCATTTACCCCGGAATGCGCTGGTTTTGTTGACGCAAATCTACAACGCTATCCTCCGCACAGCTCATATTCCTCATCAATGGAAACACGCTACAGTTATCCTTCCCAAACCTGATGAAGTCAAGAGTGATCCCCTCAGTTATCGTCTTATTAGTTTACTCCCTACTCTCCAAAATCTTCGAACGTCTCCTTCTGCCTCGTCTTTTGCCTCAGCGCACACCGATTATCCCTGACACCCAGTTTGGATTTCGCTCTCTTCACTCCTGCTCTCAGCAGCTCCATCGTGTCGTTGACGCTATTCTTGATTCCTATGAGCGTCAATCTGTATGCATAGGACTATTTTTGGATACGGAGAAGGCCTTTGATATAGTTTGGCACGATGGATTGTTATTCAAACTCAAACCGTATCTCTCGGACACTTATTTCCGCCTCGTACAGTCCTATTTGCGCAATCGCACCTCTGTTAAACATGATCGTACATTTTCCAAGGCCCTTCCTATCTCCTCTGGTGTGCCGCAAGGGAGCGTACTGGGCCCCTTATTATACCTGGCTTATACCTCGGATTTTCCTAGTCATCCGCAACTCACCATTGCTCACTATGCCGATGATGTGGCGGCGCTAAGTGTAGGTACTTGTGCTACGGCGGCAAGCCGCCTTCAGGACTTCTGCAACCAAATTCACTCCTGGTGCCATCGTTGGAGAGTGACTATGAACGCTCATAAATCCCGTGTTGTGAAGTTCACCTACAAAACGAACGTGACCCATCATCCCATTTCTCTCAATGGGACGGAGATACCCACCGCGACTTCTATAAGGTACCTCGGCCTTATCTTGGACAGCCGTCTTACTTGGGGTCCCCATCTCTCCAGTCTAGTGCAGAGGATTCGTCATTGCATCCGCGACGTCCATCATCTTGTGTCCGGTTCCTCGCCATTGCCTTTGCGGTACAAGCGTCTTGTCTACACTTCCTTAATTCGACCCATGTGGCCATATAGCTGTGCAATATGGGTTCTGCCGTTCCGTCGCAGACCATCAAACTCCAGCGCACACAGAACCGTTTTCTCCGCCTCATGACTGGCGCTCCATGGTACGTGCGCAACTCAACTCTGCACGCTGACATAGGCCTACCGAAGGTAATGTGTGTCCTCCGCATCAGCTACAAGAGGCTTCATCGATCCTGTTTACGCCACAGCAATCCTCTTCTCCGCCATATTTATCTTCCTACTGAACCTCAACGACGAAGACTGAAGTGCTGTTTGTTTGTATCTTTGTACTATTTCTTTGGGCCCATCGCTGGATGGTACCCCAACCACATATTACATACTGTTCTGTGTATCCAATTAGCTCAACTGCATTGTACCTAATTGTACAAAAGAGTTTTCTTACAATAAAAAAAAAACAAAACAAAAAACGAAGCACCAAAGCTAGGCACTTCAGCACTTCTTGGGTACCGGCTGCATTAGAAACAACTCGTTGTTTGTAGGTTCTTTACGTTGTGTTTAAATCAAACACACATTTACATACTTACAGACACCGTGGGGGATAGGGAAGATAGGGGATAGGGGATAGTTCTGGTTAAAGAAAAATTCTCCGCCCCAGCTGGGAATCGAACCCGGAACCTCCGGGCGAGGAGTCAGCTCGCTGACCACTCGACCGTGGAGGCAGTCAAAAGAAATATTGTTCTATTGTTTCTACAACAGTTTAAATTTAATGATAATAGGATGTATGAGACTCATGTGTGCGTTTTTAAAAGTAGAAATGTTGAAAATAAAATAGTTTCGTTTGTATACATATTTGCAGCTGTGCGAATACTTGTGTCCAAAACTGTATATGACGCTCGAATGGTGTCGCCCTCCGTGATGTAATGGTTACCATGCTAACTTCATACACCCAAGGTCACGGGTTCAAACCCAGCGGAGGACGATGGCTTTTTTCGGGCATAAAAATGCTTAACATGGCTTCCTTTGGTCCCTGTCGTAGATTTACGGCACATAAAAGAACCTCAGGCCTGATAGAGAGGCCTCTGAGCAAATTAAGCGGTCTTTCACGCCCAATTTAGGATGGGACGCTGAGAACCACATCAGTTAAAGAGCGTCCATAAATAAAACTCCATTTACCTTTTTTTCATACACCCAAGGTCGCGGGTTCAAACCCGGCGGAGGACAATGGCGTAAAAATCCTTAACATGGTTTCCTTCGGAAGGCAAGTAAAGCCGTTAGTCCCGTGACGTAGATTTATGGCACATAAAAGAACCTGAAGCCTGATAGAGTATGGAATGGGACGCTGAGAACCACAACAGTTAAAGACGTCCATAAAGAAAACTCCATTTGGTGCAGTTGCAACAAAGTGGTAAGATTTGATGAAAGTATAAGATGGTGGAGGTAATGAACCGTGCCAGTGTTAGCAGTAGTAGATGTAGTAGTTAAACGAAGTAGGAGGGAGTAGTGTAACATTCGGAGCACGTTTCCACATGAAGCACTGGCGAGTTTACTTCACCTGAAGACAACTTGACATCCTTGTTAACGAAGGACTGTTCTCTAAGTTTGTACCGAAGGAACTTAGTCAACTGAAATTGCTTTCACACGTAGCAGCCAACCACCGTCGCTCTGGGAATATTCGCGTGTGAAAACGTGCGTGTTTCCCGGCAATTTCCAATTTATGCCGGTGGATTCTTAACGTCGATTACAGTTAACCGCACAAGACAGCTCCGCCTCTCGGTTCGACCCTGCTCAGGGGCATTGTACCATCTTTTTTACAGAGTAGTTAAAACTTGACTTTGAACGTTTGTATACACTCTGTCGCACACCCTAGCATACGTAGCACACGTCGAAGAGAGAGAGAGAGAGAGAGAGAGAGAGAGAGAGAGAGAGAGAGAGAGAGAGAGAGAGAGAGAGAGATCAGAAAAGTCATATGTGTTCCATTCACAGATTTTTTCTACATCGCCGTAAAAATTATTGTTAAAAAGCATATTCCTCCGTCTACTTTATGATAACGGAGATAAAAGATTAGCTGAACTTGTCTTAATTACTTGCTTCCTTGTAAGTAGGAGCAAAATAAGGGAATACACTAGGCTAAAACAATAATTAAATGTTTTAAAAGCTGGTTGCCATTTGGATGAAATCCCTTTATATGCAGGCCAGGAATTTACAACTTTCCATGTGAAAAAAGTTTAAGTACTTTAAATGTGAAACAAATAACAAGGAATATCTCAGAATTGGTAAATTTCACGAAAAAAATGTATGTAACATAAATTGTGTGTTTTAATGTGATCTGTATTTTATGTGCAGTAGGCATTTGTCTATCTCTTACGGTTTAACATTTATGCAAAATTCAGTCAGAATAAAGAGAAATGTCAACATATACATTTTATTTTCTATATAAATATCTTAATATACGGTATTTTAATCAAAATCGTTAGATCCATTTTTGAGAAAAGCAACATTTTCGATTTTTTTTTTCATGTAAAGGGAAGTTTGGGGAGGGGGGATTTTTCTCAGAATCTTCGTGTCGCATCTCTGGAAGATACTAAACTTAAATACCATGTTAGGTATTTTACCGACTTTTCGTTTTTGAGTTATCGTGTTCACGGACACACTGACGCACACATAGGACCTTTTTCTGAAAATATTTTTTTTTGATACAGGGGACACTAAAACGTCTATTTCCGGAAAAAATATCGGTATCGAATTTTTAGGTGGAATGCAGTTTCTTCTCTATACATTATGTAGGTGCATAGTACGTGTAGAGAAAGCAAAAATCAGAAGATATAGATCAAGGTTTTGTCTTGACCCCAATGATGAATACTGATGATTGGAAGGAATCAAACATCCCACTGCAAAATGTGTTCACTAGGACCGCTGCACTTGGTTTTCATTACAGAATATGCAATAAAAAATCTGATGTTCCATTCACATGCCTTTCTCTACATCTCTGCAACAAATTATTGTTAAAAAGCTTATGCTTGTATTTACTTCATGCTAATCGAGAAGAAATTGGCAGAAATAGTCTTATTACTTGCTTCCTTGTAAATAGAAGAGAAATAAGGGAGTATTATAGGTTAAAGTGATAGTCAAAAGCTGGTTGCTATGAGACTTAAGTTCCTTTGTTTGTATGGACAGGAGTTGACAAATTCCTGTATGAGAAAAGTATAAGTTTTTCAAAGCTGAAACCCAAAACAAGGAATATCTCAAAAACGATCAACTCCACGAAAAAATGCATATGACATAAATTGTGTGTTTTAAAGTGCTCTACATTTTTTGTGTGGTAAGTTTTTCTCTATCTCTTACGGTTTAGCAGTTTAGCAAAATTCCGTAAAATTCATCCAGAATAAAGTAGTCTTCAGAGCTATTCCCAGAAAATTCAAGATATATATTTTGTTAGGTGAGTATCCTTGATATATGATATTTTAATCAAAATCGTTAGAGCCATTTTTGAGAAAATCATAATTTTCGAAAAAAGTTCCACGTAAAGGGTAGCTGAGGGTGGGGGGATTTTCTTGAAAACCTTCGTGTCGCATCCTTGGAAGATACCAAACCTAAATACCAAGTTTGGTTTTTAACGGACTTTTCGTTGTTGAGCTATGCTGCCCACATACACACACACACACACACTCACGGACATTTTTCTAAAAATGTTTTTGATTCAAGGGGTCTCAAAACATGTATTTACGGTGAAATCTCTATCGAATTTTTGGGTGCATTACAATACCTTCTCTATACACAATGTACATAGTACATTTAGAGAAAGTAAAAAGGATTCCACCTTATGTTGAACCAATGTGAGCAGTACCATTTACTTAACTTCTAGCAAGAAATAGCTATCTTAAATTATACGCAGATGATGATATGTATTCTGTGTTTAATAAATAATTTCAATAGCATGATATGTTCCACCCACATGACTTTTTACTTTCTCTACACGTACTATGTGCATAGTGTATAGATGAGGTATTGCAGTCTACAAAAAAAATACTGAGATTTCAGCGGAAATACGCGTTTTAGAGTCTCCTGTATAAAAAAAAAAAAACATTTTTAGAAAAAGGTCCGTATGTCTGTGAACACGATAACTCAAAAAAGAAAAGTCGTTAAAATACCAAACTGGTATTTAAGTTTAGGATCTTCCAAGGATGCAACACGAAGATTTTGAGAAAAATCTCCTCACCCCAAAGTACCCTTTACATGGAAAAAAATTGCGACAGTTTTTTGTTTCCTCAGAAATGGCTCTTAACGATTTTGATTAAAATACCGTCTATTAAAGATATATACGTCCCAAATAAAATGTATAACCTGAGTTTTCTGAGAATGGCCTCTGAAGACCTCTTTATTCTGGATGAACTTTACTGAATGTTGAGTAACTGGCAAACCGTAAGAGATAGACAAAAACTTACCATACCAAAAATATAGATCTCGTTAAAACACACAATTTATATCATTTATTTTTTATATTTATTTATTTTTTTTAACTTTGCATGCAGTTGACCGTTTGAGATATTCCTTATTAATTGTTTCAGATTTGAAATACTTAAAACATTTTTCACACGAAATTTGTAAACTTCTGGCCATGCATAGAAACGGATTTCAACCACACGACAACCGTTTAAATATTTTACTATCGTTTTAGCTTGGTGTATTCCCTTATTTTCCTTCTACTTACAAGAAAGCAAGCAGGTAATGCTAATGCTTATCTCGATTAGCATGAAGTAGATAGAAGAATAAGCTTATTAGAGAAAGTCACGTGAATGGAACGCATCAGATTTTTTAAACAGCTTAACATCCTTTAACTTGATTGGTCATATCGGATGAAATAGGTTAAATGATGCTCAAATGATCTCAGAGTACATGGAGCTTAAAGTTACTCGACATTCTACTTCTCAGAATAAGGAAAACCCCTGAACTAATCCTAAGCGAGATTCGAACCTGTTGAATGTGAGGCAGAGAGAGAGAGAGAGAGAGAGAGAGAGAGAGAGAGAGAGAAGTGGGGAATAAAGTAATATACCAGGCTAATGCGATAGTCAGATCTTTTAAAAAACTGCTCGCTATGTGATCCAATGGAAAGTTAGTAACAAAGTTAGTAGACAGGAGTAAAGCAAAACAGATATGAAACCAATGGCGATTCCCGTTTGAGGAAAATTAAAGTATTTCAAAATTGAAACTAATAACTAGGAATATCTCGGAAATGGTTAACTCTACAAAATAAAAGTATATGGAAATAGAAGTATTGACATTTCAAAATGTTGGTTTTAGAAATGCAATATTTCATCAGCTCCTCTGTAGTTGTAAGTATTTTAAGATGTGAGCAGAGAGCGGTTTTCATCCTCGCTTTGGAAACGAAGCCGCTTTCATCAACGTTAGCCGTTGTTAGCAGATCGCTGATAAATGCCACAAGGGATACATGACAACACGTGCAGGTAGAAACTGTAGGCGCCAGAGATGAGGACTACGTGCACAAAGGCAACTCTGCAGTGACACTAGAGAAGAAAGCTGCATCTGAAGCGAGATTTATGTTAATTGTTGACGTGCAAGAAACGGCGCCTCGCCTAACACAAGGACACCGCCTTCAGTGTCTTGTGCAACCTTTACGTAGGAGGAAATGGCCTCTATCCTCCACTTGCACCGTCACAGATCTGGATTGCAGCAATACTTTCTAGCAAATGCATCATAAATAGCGTTCATTGATGCCATTGCTAACACCTGGTGGTTTTTCTTAACATTCTGAGCTTCATCCTTAAAGACAGGTTCCTCTGCTTCTATTGTTGTTTAAACACTGCAGGCAAATGATGGAGTGGGTGATTATTGAGGCATAGATGAGCCCGGTGTCCTTGACAGTGACAGTTACAGTTGAATTGGAAGTAGGTATAGGTCGCGCGCCAGTTCTTGACATTTTTAAATGAGGTTAGATGCGAGATACTCACCTTTACTGGAGCATTGGTACACAGAAGCAGGAACAGCAGTCAGATGTTTTGTACGTTATTCTCATTTTTCTGCGCTCAGCTGTACAGCCACTACAGAGCAAATATCACACTCCCAATGATGTCGGCTACATGTAGACATTCTCAACCTCAGTTACTACTTACTCAGCTCTTAACACCTAATTTTCTTGTATTTCTTCTATTTCCAATAGTCTCCCTCATCTTCCTCTTATGAATTGCTGTCATTTTCATTAATAAGTAAGCATCTTAATTTGTTAAATGCTACAAAATGTCGCTACCTTTCTACATTGTTGTTTAGAGTATCTTCTCCGAACGTACCAACGAGGTACCTTCTTTAGTAGAAGCATTCATTACCTTCATTTTTACCCTCTTCAGGAGAATATACACCAATTACGTCAGATTCTCTCTTAATATTTTGAATCCAACCGTTTATATGTTATCGTTTACATAAGTGTAAGAATGTATCTTATTAAATCACTTCTTATCAATAATAATTATTGCAACTCCACTGGGTGCTCTTTGTTGATTAGTAACTCCACTGTAGATCAAGGTATAATGTCTGGAGGTCTAAAATCTCAAGTGAAAAAAATCAGAGAAGAGTTGGAAATAATGTCTCTAGAAGTAAAACTTACAAATTATATAAATGAATGGAGGTAGCATGTCGACACCATATCATCCGAGAGGATCCCAAGAAGCAGACCTAAAGGAAGAAGACATCCGGGAAGACCAATGAATCGGCGGTCAGAGGTATTTTCAAGACGGAATAGGCTTTTTTACCTAATTCTTGAAGTGAAGTTGATAAACTCAACATCTCTCGTTAAAACACTGGCAATGGCATAAACCCGTAACGCACAACACTTTGCAGTCAACTGTACACTGTGCATTCTCGAAACATAATCATAAGAAAGCAGAGCTGTTTGTTAAGGTAACAAACTATTTGCTGACCTGTTTATCAAGGGTAGGCTAGGTCATTCATTGTACGTATCTTCGCTAAAGTTCATTCGTCTAGAAGGAACGAGCATCCAGTACAGAGAAAAGATATTACATTCCACCCAATATAATGTATACCCAGCGTCAGAAATACAGTTTTAATAAGAGCATTTCTGCTATTTTTTCTCGATTAGCGTGAAGTAAACAAAAGAATAAGCTTTTTAACAATAATTTGTTGCGATGTAGAGAAAGTCATGTGAATGGAACACATCAGATTTTTTTTCCTGTAAGTCATGAATTCTTAAACAAGTATTTGCGATGTAGTCACGGTTTTGAGTATTTTTCGGTGGAATACAGTACTTTTTCGACATACTATATAGAGAAAATAAAAATTCATGGACTTTGCAAACTATCGTGTAACTTTATATTCCAAAGTTTCAGCGAAGAGGGTTTTTTAAACATTGAGTGGTAATCGATTCGCTGGAGACGGAGTTTTATTAGACTTCTATTTTAGGCAATAGCGAACGCTTGCCGTTTTTCTCTTGGTGATGTGTATAGAGAAACCGCGGCTAAAAAAAAAAAAAAAAAAGACGATTTCACGGAATCGTCAGTTGCAGGATTGGCAGGACGAGGGGTGGCCTGGAGGCGCGACGCACGAACGGAAGAGACAGACAAAAGAAGTCTGATCAGAAGGGAAGCCCTGAGCTGAAATTGAACCTAGACCGTCGTTTGATAGCTGGAGGCGCCCTTTTACATTTTAAAATAGTGCTTGTCAACAAGTGGCGCGCATACCACAACTGTCAGGAATTTGGTTCCGGCATGAGATGGTTTGATATATCGGGCTTGTGAAATAAGTATTCGCAGCAGGAGAGGCAATTTCGTGTAAGCGGCATATAAAAGAATGCTGTCACGAGTGTTTTCTGTGAAATGCAGAATTGGAGCGTCCTAATGCTTGGCAGTATCGCTTACGAATCCTGTGGTACAATTTCCTTGAGATATAGGTCTCAGTTTCTTTGGAGCGAAATGGCTCCGCAGACTCGTGAGGCTCATGAGGTCCGGAGTTCGGTTCCCTAGGGTGGATCATTCTGATGCGAGTATTGTTAGCTCAGTGGTTAGAGCATCCGCTTAGAGACCGTGATATCCGTGGTTCTAATCCCGACTATAACATAGACCACTCGCCTCTCACCTAGGCGGCCAGGGTTCGATCCCAAGCGACCGCATGTGATATTTGTGGTGGACAAAGCGGCGCAGGGGTGGGTTTTCTCCGGGTTCTCCGGTTTCCCCCGCCATCGCATTCCACCGGTGTTCCTCTTCATTTCATGTATCACCAGTGTCATCGCCTGCGGTGCCAAAAGTGTAAAAGCAGGCGTTAAACACTACCAATCCAAATCCTGTTCTGCACACTGCTCACGTGGAAAAACAATTAATTAAAACTAAATGAGCTAATAGTTACTTAAACTAACGAAAGCGGGACTTACGCTATTAGTGTGTCATCTCAAAATAATTTGTGATCTCCTTATGGTTTACGGGATATATGCGAGTCACTTGAGGCATTAATACCGTGTCGGCATGTTGCCATGGTCGCTCAATGGTTAGAGCAACAGTCTATTTTTGTTAGTGTTTAACGCCTGCTTTTACAACGTGTGACATTGGTGATGTATGAAATGAAGATGGAGCACGGTGGAATGCGATGGTGGGGGAAACCAGTGACCCCGGAAGAAACCCGCCCCTACGCCGCTTTGTCCACCACAAATCTCACATGTGGTCGCTTGGGATCGAACCCGGGCCGCCTAGGTGAGAGGCGAGTGGTCTAACCACTCGGCCACGGCGCGGCCCAGAGCAACATTCTAGAGACCGGGAGATCCGTGATTCAAATACTAGCTATGATATAGCATTTTGCAGTCTGACTACCCATTCCCCATGATCTCGTTTTTTGCGCGTGTTCCCTGATCTGTTTGGCGAATGTTGCAATGATTTATATGATGCCGCGAATGTTTCTTATCTCTATTTCCTTACCATGTTTTAGGTTCTAAGGATCAATCCAGAGAACGCCGGGTGAGATGTGTGGCGGTGAATTTTCCTTCGAGAAAATGTTTTACCTGTCGAGTGTGTGTGTGTGTGTGTGTGATACACGGAGGGAACCTCTATGAAGTAGTGAGAGGTATTAGAGGTCTACAGGGGTGCGGGCGAAGTTCTCGCACGTAGGCCGGGCCTGGTCCTTCAAGCTTAATGTGACAAACATTTGTAGGCACTAGACAGGCTCCGATTTGAAAATAAATTTTATTTATGGGAATTTATTAAAATATGATGTTTTAAACCAAATGAGACATTTCTGATAAAATAAAAAATAAGAAAGCTTTGTCAAGTAAACGGATAGCAAAGAAGAAAATAATTTGGGCCATTTTAACCAAGATGTTGAGATTCTTGGAATTATTGCAGCATGCGCATACCCATAGCAGTGGTAATCATATATAACACATAAACGTCGTTTCGGTCAAGTACGAATGGCGTTTCAACAGCACGGCAGCTGCAAAGTTCACCTTTTTCTGCCCAACCATTCTGTTCAGTAACAGGAATAGCACGTGGTCAATAGGGCAGATGCTGTCAACAGGCCGCTTACTACATGCGGATTCCAGCACCCCAGCCACCGTTATTTCCTTAAACTGATTCCTCAAATGGTCCCAAGGACACGAACTTATCCCCTACTGGATCCGCAGCAGGGAAAAGATTCGCAAGTCGATACCGGAAATGAACCCAAGTCCCTTCGCCCCGAGGCAGCAGAGCTTCATGGAAATTAATAACAACCTGCTGTGATCAATAAATGCGGTTAATTAATTTCAGGCGTGAAGTGCAGTTGACCCTATTGGTTGGTGGTCAGCTCAACAAAATCCTAGAACAATCAAGTATTGTTCACGAAGCCATGTACGCGTTGTGGCGTTGCCAGCGACGCTGTTACGGGTGAACTGGAGACATGTGAAACTCTGCTTCAAAGTGAAGTGTAGTTGATCCTTTTGTTGATGGTCAGCACAGGAAAACCCTGAATCAATCAGGTATCGTTCACGAAGACTTGTGCTTATTTATAAGTGCAGTTTGAGTCTATTCCGTGTAGCAGTTAGGTGTTGTGCAGCGACGCTGTTACGGGTGAAATAGAGCGATATGAAACTGTGCTTCAAACTTGGGAGAACTGCAAAAGTATTGTCACGATATACTGTACCAGGTGTATGCAAGAAGTGTGTAAACGAATATTACAAGCTGTTCCGTGACGGTCGGGACAGGGTGAAAGAACGATCAGAAAGGCCCGTGTCGTGCTTTTTGAAAACGTCGAGGAAATTCTCCATTATTCGAATCATCAGACGATGATTTTCAGTCAAGAGTTGGCGAGTTTTCACAATTTAACTTTTAATAGAATAATGTGATATCCGTTTGCTGGCAAACTCCACGTGCTTATGACCATTCTCCGCCTCTCTCCTTGCGACTGTCTCGGCAATCGTCATTTACCGCTTTCGTCCCTGTATGATATAGTAGTAACATAACATCATTAAAGCCAATATGTATTTTTCTTCCAACTACCACCGCTCTTCGAAGTGAATATTGAGCAAGGGTGAGTTTGAACTAAAATAAACGGAGGCAAGTTAAAGAAAACAGAAGACAAGTAGAGCCCGAGTGGGGACTCTTGAGTATCTTTCTTCTATTCGTATCAATTTTTGTTCTCCGAAACGGAAAGGGAGAAAATCAAGCTCGTGTGAATCATAATTTTTCTTATGTATTCTCTTGTGCAAGACACTTGATTTAGGGTTGTGACGAGAAAACCAAAATTCTAAATAGCTCCTTTGGATTCTTGTATGTTTACAATTATTACAATAATAAATTATTGCTTTACTAGTCGAATGTTACAGTCTTAATAGAGTCGCATTTTCTTGCTGGAGTGTCATTGTCGATTTTTACTTTCTCCTATGTACTACTGTGCACATAGGTATTGTATTCTGCCCAAAAAGTCGATGTCGAAATTTCACCATAAAATATGTTTTAAGGTCCTTGAAAAAAGGATTTATACAAAAAGTTCCGCGCCTGTGTGTGTGCGTGCGTGGACAGCATAACTCGAAAACGTAAAGTCCTTTAGATACCAAACTTGGTACTTAAGTTTGGTATCTTCCAAGGATGAGACACTCAGATTTTCGAGAAAATCCTCCACCCCAAGCTGACCTTTCCATAGGCAAATTTTTGAAAATTACAATTTTCTCAAAAATGGCTAACGATTTTGATTAAAATACTGTATATTAAAGATAAATACATGGCAAATAAAACGTATATCTTGAATTTCCTTGGAATGGGTATGATTTCCTCTTCATTTTGAATGATTTTGCATAACTGATAAACCATAAGAATAGTCAAAAGCTTACTACATAATAAATGTAATCTCGTCAAGGAAACACAATACATGTTTGCTGTTGAACTAACCTTTTCCGAGATATTCTATTTTGTTTTCAAGTATAAAACTCAAACAGGAAGTCGTACGTGTTTCTTTTGTTTTACTCTTGGCCATGCAAAGAAGCGAATTTCAATGACAGTCGAATAGCCACAGGTTTAAAAACATTTGATTATCGCTTTAACATGGTATATTCCCGAATTCCCTTCTAGTGATAAGTGACCAAGTAATAAGAACATTCAGCTAATGCTTATGTTGATTAACATGGAGCGGAAAGTTTTTTTTTTTTTTTTTGTAGTTTAACGTCCTTTAACCTGGTTGGTCATATCGGACGATGAATGAAATTGGTGAAATGATGCTCAAATGATCTCAGGGTCCATAGTGCTATAGTGTTTAAAGTTACTCGACATTCGTCTTCTCAAGATAAAGGAAAATCCCGAAAAAAAACCTTACCCGGATAACTCACCCTAAGCAAGATTCGAACTCACGACCTGTTGAATGTGAAGCAGACACCCTACCACCACAGTACACAGCTGGGCAAAAATATTCTTTTGTAAGTTTATTTGTAGAACAGGTAGAGAAAGTCATGTGAGTGGAATACATATTTTCTGTTTGACATATTCAAGTCTCACTTCAATAGCCGCTCTTTTGTTGGGAACTTTAGAAGTAGTGTTATTCTCAGATAGTAAACTCGATGCTCTTGTTATGTTTTATGATAGTATCTAAATAAAGTGGCGCCGCGGCATTCCACCTAGACGACCCAAGTTCGATCCCAAGTGCCCGCATGTGGGATTTGTGATGAAGAAAGGGTATCTGGGTAGGTTTTTTTTCGAGTCCTCTGGTATCCCCCGCCAATTGCTCCATCATCACCTTTCCTATCATCCATTTTGCCGACCACTCATTCCAGGTTCTTCATTCTGTGATTATGTGCCGTTGCTCCCCGTCAGGCTTTGACTCCTAGGCATCAGCTTGTAGCTTGTGGGAGGTGTCAGTCCTAAATACGGGGAGGGTAAGCCGACTAACACAAAGACAAAGTGAAAGAATTAGCTATCATTGGCAGTGCTAGGAGGCTAAGCTTGGAGGATTGTTGTACCTACGTCACAAGAGTTGTTGTGGCGAGAGGAACCAGAAGCGATGGCGCAACAATGACACGTTCCCTAAAGTTTCCAGTTTGAAGCACCCCAACAGTCGGACGGCAGGCCGAAGCACCCGCTCCACGTAGGTTCCAACGCCCCCGCCAGGAGCAGTCCTCATTCCGGCAACCAGCCGAAGTTGGTAACAGGAGATAGTAGTACCTTTGAACATCCTTTTTCCCTGCTACGCTGCACCGAGCAGCATCCCCGACACTACCATTCCTGAAGGAAACCATTGGGATGAAGGATGAATGAAATGACAATGGAAACGTAATGGAGGGACAAGAAATTTGGGGATGAAAGAAACCTATCCAGCATTCGCCACAACTAAATGGGAACCTTCAAGTATATTTTAAAATATACGTTTTCATAGACTCAAACCATTCTTAGTATCATTGTTGTAACGTCATCGTAAAGTTACTAAATTTATATAAACTATTTTATTATTGCGTATGATTGTAAAACTATCAATGGGTTTACTCAACAAACGTCGCTATCAAAAACTAATAAAAACCACAAAGAAATTCAACGATTTATTTGGTTACTTTAGCAATAATATTACTTAAAATATAAAATTCATATTAATTCTAAAATATAACATTCATGTTAATACCTTACGAAAACATTCCATTAGCATCTATTTTCCTAACTATTCCCCAAAATATCCTTAGGATACGTGTTTTTACTTTCTCTACACGTACTACGTACATAGTGTATAGAGAAGGTATTGCACTCCACCCAAATATTCGATACCGAGATTTCACCGGAAATATACGTTTTAGGGTCCCCTGTATCCAAAAAAAGTATTTTCAGAAGAAGTTGCGTGTGTGTTCCGTGTATCAGTGTGCCAGTGTCTGTGAGCACGATAACTCGAAAACGAAAAGTCGGTAAAATACAAAACTTGGTATTCAAGTTTAGTATTTTCCAGGGATGCGACATGAAGATTTTGAGAAAAAATTTCCCCACCCCAAACTACCCTTTACATGGAAAAAAAATTCGAAAAGTTTGACTTTCTCGAAAATGGCTATAACGATTTTGATTAAAATTTCGTATATTAAGGATATTTACCTGACAAATAAAATGTATATTTTGAATTTTATGAGAATAGCCTCTGAAGACTAGTTTGTTCTGGATGAATTTTACGGAATTTTGCATAACTGCTAAACCATAAGAGATGAACAAAAACTTACCACACAAAAAATGTAGAGCACATTAAAACACAATTTTTGTTTGTATAATTTTTTTTTTCATGTAATTGATATTTTTAAGATATTCCTTGTTTTTTGGTTTCAGCTTTGAAAAACTTATACTTTTCTCATGCAGGAATTTGTCAACTCCTGTCCATACAAACAAAGGAACTTCAGTCACATAGCAATCAGCCTTTGACTATCACTTTAACCTATGGTACTCCCTTATTCCGCTTCTACTTACAAATAAGCAAGTAATAAGACGATTTCTGCTAATTTTTTCTGTATTATAATGAAGTAAAAAGACGCATAAGCTTTTGAACAATAATTTGTTGCAGAGACGTAGAGAAAGTCATGTGAATGGAACACATCAGTTTTTTTAGTTTCTCTCAACATCAACTCTTATTATTATATGGAAGAATTGTACTTCACCCAAAAATGCAATGACGATATTTCATCAGTAATATGAGAAGGTCCTGAATTGTTCCTCTTTCTGTGTTATGCTCTTCGTATGTAGGATAGATGAACTCCTAATTAGATGGAGCAGCTAGGATGCATGATAACTGGCAACCGTTGAGGGGCAATCTTCCCGCCATCCTGCAAACGTCACATTCCCGTTAGAACGTCCAGCACACCTTCGGGCTGCCCTCGGCCCGCCAACTGCGCGTGTCGTGGGTGTCAAGATAACTCTCGGAATGAGAGCGCGTATTTGGACCTGTATTGGCGATGAAATGCGTGAAAGGAAATGTGATTGTGGAACATGTGGTGAAATGAATGGCGGGGGGAACCGGAGAACCTTCCTGCCCTTCACAAATCCCACATGAAGAGTTTGTGAAGGATTTTTAGTCCGCTAGGTTCGAACGCAGGCCGCCTCGGTGAGAGGCAAGTGGTTTAATCGCTGAATTCGTAAAAGAAGAGAAAAAAGGTATGTGATAGCGAGAGCGAGCAAAACTCAATAACGAACCGTCTGATAAAGTGAAACTAGGATAAGACTTAAAATTTTCTCTAAAAATGACTTTCGATTTCGATTAAAGCACCATATGTTTCACATATGTTCCTAATAAATACTTGAGAACATATGTGGCCTATTCATGAACCCTGCTGACTAACGTACTCCTGGGGTAGGTCAAAGAAGCCGTATTGGAAACAAAACACAACCATCCTAAAAGTGAAACCCAATATCCGTCAGTAGATTGCCCCAATTTCTCAACAGTAATTACAGCATGTGATGAAGAACAGGGATCCAATTCTTACTTCACCTACCGTCATTGCGGGCACACGTTCCTCCTAAAAATTGATTACTCTGGCAGGTCGTTTACCATTTTTATCTCTATTGCTGATAACCGTATAGCAATATTGTATTCCACCCAAATTCGATACCAAGATTTCGCCGGGAATACACATTTTGTGACCTCCCGAATCCAATAAAAGCGTTTTAGAGAGAGAGAGACAGAGAGAGAGAGAAAGAGAGAGAGCGAGCGAGAGAGCGTGTAAATAGCATAACTGAAAACGGGATATCGGTTAAATACTAAACTTAATTTTCTACATCTTCTAACAATGCGACATGTGGCCGAGTAGTTAGACCATTCGCTTCTCATCTAGGTTGCTCGGGTTCGATTCCAACGACCGCTTGTGAGATTTGTTGTGGAGAAAGCGGCGCAGGGGCGAATTTTCTCCGGGTTTTCCAGTTTCTCCCGCCATCAAATTCCAGGGGTGCTTCATCTTCATTCCATGCATCATCGTGTCATTGCCTGAAGAAAAGAATGAGACACGAAGATTTTCAGGAAAATCCTCTTAACTCCAAGCTACTCTTTACATGGAGATTCTTTCAAAAATGGTTCTAATGATTTGGTTAAAATACCATATATTAAGACATTTTCACGACAGTCTTCTTCACTCAGGAGTACCATGGCATAGCTGATAAATGTAAGAGACAGACAAAACCGTACTGCACAAAAAATAGATCTCATTAAAACATACAGTAAATAAACCCGTTTCCGAGATATTCGTTGTTATTGGTTTCGGTTTTTAACTGATTAAACTTTTCTCAAGCGGGAAGCTTACTTTAATTTCATATTGCTTTTGTTTTATTCTGAATATCAGTTGTTTTGCACAGCGCCGAGCTTTAAAACGATTTGACGATAGCTTTTTTCTATTTGGATACAGGGGTTCCAGAAACTTGTATTTTCGGTGAAATCTCGGTATAATTTTGGGTGGAATACAATGTATTCTCTGTCTATGTACATGCCTGTTAGAGAAAGTAAAAATGTCCTTAGTACCTTAAAAGCTTATGACTGTGACATTAGCGGCGCCTGGTCCTCAAAAGCGCAAAAGTGATGGATAGGTTAGGTTGGCTGCAATGAATAAGGGAACATATTTTCCAGGCATGTCACGAAGAATGGTAAGTTAATGAAAAAATATTACATCCTTCACCCCCTCCCCCCCAAAAAAATCTCGGTTGGTCTTTTAACGAAGGAGACTCGTATTCCTGTGCTGTTTTGCTGAATTTCCTTTCTTGGCTGTCTTTTATTTTAATATTTACTTTCTCTACACACACACACACACACACACACACACACACACACACACACAATGCACATAGTGTATAGAGACGTTGCATTTCACCCGAAAATGTAATACCGAAATTTCCCTGGAAATACACGTTTTAGGTTCTTCTGTATCCAAAAAACGGATTTTCAGAAAAATGTCCGTGTGTGTCAGTGTGCCTGTGAAAAGTCAGTAAAATACCAAACTTGGTATTTAAGTTTAGTATCTTCCAGGGATGCAACATGAAGATTTTGGGAAACATTCCCCCACCCCAAACCCCTTTACATGAAAAAAAATTCGAAAATTTAGATTTTTTCAAAAATGGCTGTAACGATAATGATTAAAATACCGTATAATAAGGATATTTATATGGCAAATATAATGTATATCTTGAATTTTCTGGGAATAAGCCTCTAAATAACTCTTTATTCTGAATGAATTTTGCTGAAGCCCGCCTGAGTAGTGTGGTGGTAGCGTGTCTGCCTTATATTCAACCGGTCGTGAGTTCGAATCTCGCTTAGTGTGCGTTTCCCGGTTAAGGGTTTTTTTTGGGGGGGGTTTCCTTATCCCGTCGAGTAACTTTGAACACCATGGACTTCAAAATCATTTGAGCATCATTTCACCAATTTCATTCGTCCGATATGACTAACTAGGTTAAAGGACGTTAAGCTTAAAAGAAAAATTGCTAAATTTTGCGTAACTTGTAAACCGTAAGAGATAGAAAAAACCTACTACACCAAAAATGTAGCCCACGTTAAAACACACACTTTATTTCATATACCTTTTTTTCGTGGAATTCACCATTTCTGAGCTATTACTTGTTATTTGTTTCAGATTTAAAATACTTAAGCTCTTCTCATACGGAAAGTTGTAAACTAAACTCCTGGCACTGCATAGAAACGGATTTCATCCACATGGCAACTGGCTTTTAAAAGATTTGACTATCGTTTTAGCCTAAGGTATTCCCTTGTGTTTCTCCTACTTACAAGGAGAACTTGCTAATGTTTATCTCAATTATAAAGTGGACAGAAGCGTATACTTTTGAACTATAATTTGTTACTGCAATGTAGAGAAAGTCATGTGAATGGGACACATCAGATTTGTCGTATACTTGGGACTTCTCTCTCCCTTATTGATTATGGATTCACTTTTGCCAACCATCATCTCGCCGTATCTTCTGAGTTTCGCATGCAATATAAACACGCACATGCTTTGGACAAATTTATCGGGGTACTTTCCATAAAGAGTGGTGATTTAGGGTCCATTGCCCTTGGGGAGAACTCGGAGGACGTCGGATTTAATTTACGTTTTGTTTACACTTTTACGCTTGGCCCCTCTCCACATATGGGTCTCCTGCAAGGGATTTTCCTTGCCGTGTTTTATATGAATAAAATATAGGGGAGGACAGTCATGCGGTATGGCACATGCGCAGTGCGTCTGACGCCATATGTCAGGTCGGCGTTGGTGGCGAAATAGCTGTTTTCTCACATGCACCTTTCTTCTTAAGAAAAAATCTGTTGTGTTCCATTCACATTACTTTCTCTACATCTCTGTCACAAATTATTGTTAAAAAGCTTATTCTTCTGTTTACTTAAGCTAATCGAGAAAAAAATAGTAGAAATAGTCTTATTACTTGCTTTCTTGTAAGTAGAAGCAAGTGTAAATTGAGTGTTATTTATGGACGCTCTTTAACTGCAATGGTTCTCAACGTCCCATTCTATACTGGGCATGAGAGACCGCTTAATTTTGCTCAGGGGCCTCTCTATCAGACTTGAGGTTCTTTTACGTGCCGTAAATCTACGACACGGGACCCACGGCTTTACTTCCCTTCCAAAGGAAGCTATGCTAAGGATTTTTTCGTCCTCCGCCGGATTTGAACCCGCAACTTGGGTTTATGAAGTATGAAGTTAGCAAAGTAGAACCGAAATAAGGGAGTACCATAGGTTAAAGTGATAGTCAAAAGCTGGTTGCTATGTGACTGAAGTTCCTTTGTATGGACACGGGTTCGTAAATTCCTATATGAGAAAAGTGTAGGTTTTTCAAAGCTGAAACCAAAAACAAAGAATATCTCAAAAAAGATCAGCTTAATGAAACACATGTATATAACATAAATTGTGTGTTTTAGCGTGCTCTAAATTTTTTGTGTGATAGGTTTTTGTCCATCTCTCATAGTTTAGTAGTTATGTAAAATTCCGTAAAATTCATCCAGAATAAAGTAGTCTTCAGAGGCTATTCCCAGAAAATTCAAGATATACGTTTTATTTGTCAGATAATATGTTAGGTATATAACGGAAACAAAACAGAAACTCACATTTAATAATAAAACTGAAAACAAATTGAAATCGTGCCCTTCGGACAAGAATCGATCACTTTACATCACCGCCCACAGGCGTTAATATCGGTGCAGAGATTTTATTTATATACCGCTTACGGTACTCTCATTAAATTGATTTACGTGCTAAAAGAGGCGATTTATTAAATAAACTTCCCTATGTGTTTTTCAATTTATTTGTGCTTTCATCTTTTTTTTTTTTTTTTTAAACCGAATCATTCACAGACGTGTGTTTAATTACTCATCAGCTAATTACAACCCAGAATAAAACAATATGGACATTATGTAATTACACCACGTGTTCAAAAGAGCTTTGATCTTTGTATGCGATAAACATTTTAATATACGTATATTAAAATGTTTATTTATCGTGCGTATTACACGTATATTAAAGGTTTTATTATACATATATATACACTCAAGAGCTTATTAGAAAATGAAACGTAAAATAGATAACACCTTTTTATTTTCTATACACGTACTATGCACATAGTAGGTAGAGAGAATAGGTATTGTGTTCTACCCAAAAATTCATGTCGAGATTTCACCAAAAATATGTTTTGAGGTCCCATGAGTAAAAAATAGAAAAAGGTTCATGTTGTATCTATAGGCAGCATACCTCACATGTGAAATAGCTATTAAATACCAAGCTTGATATTGAGGTTTCATATCTTCCCAGGAAGCGACACAAAGATTTTCAAGAATTGTTTTTTTTTTTTCCCTTCTTCTTCTTTTTTTTTTAGAGTTAGTATTCGAGATAATCATTGTTATTGGTTTCAATTTTAAATTACGGGGTCAACTTTCACCTTTCATTTCATCTCTCTTTTATTTACGGACCTTGCAAAGCGATCGGAACTTCAGTTCTTCATATAGCGAGCAAGTTTTTAAAGATTTGAATTTTGCTTTCGCCTAGTGTATCCCCTTATTTCCCTTCTACTTACTTACTCTTTTCCTTATAAGTATAAGGGAAATAAGGGAATACACTAGGCTAAAGCGATAGTCAAACCTTTTAAAAGCTGGTCGCAATGTCAAGCAATAGAAGCTAGATTCGATTTGCATGACCAGCACTAAAACTAGAGAGACGAAACGAAAGAAAATCGGATGTGTTCCATTCACATGACTTTCTCTACATCTCTGCAACAAATTATTGTTAAAAATCTTAGGCTTCTATTTATATCATGCTAATTGAGACAACATTAGCAGTAAAAGTCTTATTACTTGCTTCCTTATCAGTAGAAGCGAAATATAGGTTAAAGTTATAGTCAAAAGCTGGTAACCATGTGACTGAAGTTCATTTGTTTGTTTGGACAGAGTTGACAAATTTCTGTATGAGAAAAGTATGCTTTTCAAAGCTGAAACTAAAAACAAGGAATATATTTAAAACGATAAATTCCACGAAAAAAATGTACATTACATAAATTGTGTTTTAACGTGCTCTATATTTTTTGTGTGATAAGTATTTGTGCATCTCTTACAGTTTAGCAGTTATGCACAAATTCGTAAAATTCATCCAGAATAAAGTAGTCTTCAGAGGCTATTCCCAGAAAATTCAAGATATACATTTTATTTGTCAAGTAAATATCTTAAATATACGAGATTTTAATCAAAATCGTTAAGAGCCATTTTTAAAAAAATAAAAATTTTCGAAATTTTTGCATATAAAGGGTATTTTGGGGTGGGGGACTTTCTTGAAAATCTTCGTGTCGCATCCTTGGAAGATGCCAAATTTGAATACCAAGTTTGGTTTTTAACGGTCTTCTCATTTTTGAGCTATGCTGCACACAGACAGACAGACACAGACAGACAGACACACACACTCACGACATCGTTCTAAAAATGCTTTATTTGGATTCAGGGGGTCTCAAAACATATAATTCCGGTGAAATCTCGGTATCGAATTTTTGGGTGCAATACGATACCTTCTCTATGCACTATGTACATAGTAGTGTAGAGAAAGTAAAAATTGAAACCAATAACAAGAAATGTCTTGCAAACGGTCAACTCTATAAGAAAACATAGGTATATGATATAAACCACGTGTTTTAGCGAGATCTACATTTTTTGTGTAGTAAGTGTCTATATCTTACGATTTATCAGTTATGCGAAATTCAGCAAAATTCATCCAGTATAAAGAGGTCTTCAGAGGCTATTCCCAGAAAATTCAAGATGTATATTTCATTTATAATATAAATATATTTAATATACGGCACTTTAATCAAAACCGTTAAGAGGCATGTTTGAGAAAAACTTACTTTCAACAATATTTCCATGTAAAGGATAGTTTGAGATAGGATTATCTTGAAAATATTCGTTTCGCATCCTTGGGAGATACTTTACTTAAATACCAATATTTTTTGTTTTTGAGCTGTGGTGCCCCCCTTCCTCCCACACATACACATTGACAGACAGACAGAGAGAGAGACACACACACACACACACGGACATTTTTCTAAAATGCTTTTTCTGGATCCAGGGTGTCTCAAGGCAATTTCTTGTGAAATCTCGGTATAGAATTTTTGGGTGCAATACAGTACCTCCTCTATACACTATGTACATAGTACATGTAAAGAAAGTAAGCTTTTTTTGTACTCAGAGGACCTCAAAACTTCATTTCTGGTGAAATCTCGACATCGAATTTTGGGTGAAATATAATACCTTCTTTGGTTACTATGTAACTTGTATGTAATACGCACTAGAGAAAGTAATAAGACACCGAATAATTAAACGTAATGTAATGAAACAAGTGGACTGCGATTCGGGACACATTTAACGTTAAATTTTTTGAGCAATATTTCCGTTAATAAATCTTAAAACTTTGCAACTTTATTGCATTTTTCTGTTCTGGTCACAAGTCCTTTATTTCTTATTTCGAGAAGACGAAACTTTACTAAAAGCTGTGTTCAAACTGTCAGAGTTTTGAACATTCCTGCGATAGAAGTGAATTGGGAGCTTGTGGCACAACACTGATGGGGCTCACGTCCCCAAATTTCCAATTGGCGAAGGAAAAGGCCCCAATTAGAGAGCTTAAAGTTATGAGGTGCTCCGAAAACTTTTTTTCCTTTAAATCTTGACCTCCCCTTGCGACGTCATCGTTAGCCTGGAACAAGCTACGAGTAACTCGGATGTAATTGGCCATCGTCTTGAGACTGTGAGGAATTCCCAAAGAACTTTGAAAATATTAATTTCCGTTATGAATTTTGGGAGTTCAATAGACTAATCAACTCTTCTTTTACGTGGTTACTCTTCAGGAGCATTTGCATAGTACATGGCACATAGGCACAGAAGGAATTGCAACTCCATCCAAAAATTAGATGCCGAAATTTCAGCACAAATATACGTTGTAGAGTCCCCTGTTCAAAAAAAAAAAAAAAAAAGATAACTCAAAACTAAGTTGGTAAAATACCAAACTTGTTATTTTAGGTTCAGTATATTCCAAGGATGCGTCACGAAGATTTTGAGCAAAAACCCCCACCCCAAGCTCAGCTTTACATTGGAAAAACTGTCAAAATTTTTTATTTTCTCAAAAATGGGTCTATTTTGATTAAAATTTCGTATATTAAAGATATTTGTATGGCCAATAGAATGTATATCTTGAATTTTCTGGAAGTAGCCTCTGAAGAACTCTTCATTGTGAATGACTTTTGTATAACTGGTAAACCGTAAGAGATAAACAAGAAATAGTACACAAAAATGTAGAGCTCGTTAAAGCATACAATTTATATCCTATTTATTTATTTTTTTTAATCTTTTTATAGCTAACCATTTCAGAGTTATTCCCTGTTAGTAGTTTCAGTTTTAAAATCCGCTTCCTCTCTCTTTTGTTTTACTCCTTACCATGGAAAGAGAACCGAATTTCAAAGACTGTCGCTCTAGCCTAGTGTATTCCCTTATTTCCATTCAAGTTATAAGTAATTAAATAATAAGAACATATAAGGTAATTTTTATTTCCTTTATCTCGATTTAGATAAAAGAACAAGCTTTGTAAGAATAGTTTGTTTGTAGAATAGTAGAGAAAATCATGTGATAGAGCACATCAGATATTTTAATCTTTTTTCTCAAATCAAGAATCACTGCCTGGGAGCATAAAGTCACTGACATTGTTATGCAAATGTTTAATTTGTGTGTAACTTAAAAATATCAAGCTTTGTTTATAAAAACACACATACAGTTTTTTTCTATGCCTTTATGCATATCGTCGTACTCTGTGGTGTAGTGGTTATTATGCTAGCTTTTAAAACCCAAGTTTGCAGGGTCAAACCTGGCGGAGAGTGGTGGATTTTCACGGGCGCATGGCATGGCTTCTTTCGGAAGGGAATGAAGGTTGTCCTGTGTATCGTTTATTTGCAGTGTATTATTTAAAAGAAAAACCCATACCTTGAAAGGAGGTTTCTGGGCAAACTTCTGCAAGTGGTGATTTCGTCCTACAGTGCCATTTGTGGGCGACGAGCTGATTCCTCGTCACTATGGCGCTTGGCGCGAACTCAGGAACTGGAAGTTGCAGGAAATTAGCTGATGTTATATTATGTATATCTAGATTGTGTCAATGAAACTAGAAGCTCGCTCAAATACTTTGTTTACGACCACAATCGTAGATCGAATTTGGTGTTGTCCGTAATGACCCATAACTTTTGTTTAAGTAAACGTAACTCAATGGCACGACAGCCCACAAGGGATTTTGGCCTACCGCCCGACCGTTGCATCCCCAATCTCGGCCCGAAGGTGTCATGAATATGGTGCAGTCCTGGAGGGTAAGACTCGAGTCCCTCCTGGCTTGTTGATGCGGTCTTCTCGATCTGCAGCCGCTACTTCTCAATAAAGCAGCTTCTCAATTGACCCCTCAGATATCGAACCCAGGCAAGCAGCCGCGCTACCACCGCGCTCAGGAGACGACCGTTGTTGAAGAACGTGATACTACTTTCTCTACTCGCACTATGTATTTAGTGTATAGAGAAGGTATTATATTGCACTCAAAAATTCGTACCGAGATATAACAGAAAATATATGTTTTGGGTCTAAAAACATTTTTCGGAAAAGGTCCGTGTGTGTCTGTGGAGAGCATAGCATAAGACCGCTAAATATCAAACTTAGTATTTAAGTTTGGTATCTTCCAAGAATGCGACGATTTTCAATGAACTCCCCCCCATCCGAACCACCCTTTACATAGAAACAGAAATGAACATTACAAAAATGACTCTAACCATTTTGATTAAAATCTCTTACATTTAAGATATTTACATGTCAAATAAAATGCATATCCTGAATTTTCTGGGAATAACCTCTAAAGGCCTCTTTATTCTGGATGATTTTTATTGCATTTTGCGTAACTGGTAAACCGTAAGAGATAGATAAAAAATTTATTACACAAAAAAATGTAGTTCATGATAAAACACATAATTTATGTCATATACATTTTTTTCGAGTTGGTCCTGTTATTGATTTCAATTTTAAAATACTTAAACCTTTCTCATAGGGGAACTTGTCAACTCCTTGCCACGCAAAGAAACGGATTTTAATCCCATAGCAACCACATTTTAAAACATTTGACTGTCAATTTAGCCTAGTGTATTCCCTTATTTCCCGTCTACTTATAAAGGAACTAAGTAATAAGTCTATTTCTGCTAATGTTTTAGCTTTAAATAGATAGAAGAATAAACTCTCTAACAATAATTTGATACAGAGATGTAGAAAAAGTCACGTTAATGGAGCAGATCCATTATTTTTTTGGATTCAGGAGGTCCCAAAACATGTATTTCCGGTGAAATCTCGTTATCGAGTTTTTGGGTGCAATATAATACCTTCTCTATACACTAAGTACATAGTACGTGTAGAGAAAGTAAATATCCGTCCAGCGATTCTCGAGATTAACGCACTCATGCAGGTGACGAGGATCCTTTCTTTTAAATCCGAACAGATAGATGACCGTTCGAGGCTTTGGGGCGTGAAACGCAACGAACTCCCTTTAAGCCCTGACTGTAGAGGCGTTACGAAACGTTTTCGCCATTCCCCACTTGTGAATGTAAATTCTCTCACAGCTCTGGTTTCTTTGGGCTGACACGTACAGCGCTCCGGTTGTTAGCCAAGCCAGCGTAAAACGGAAACCACGAGTTAAGTTTATAGAAACCGCGGCCAGAAAAGCTGTCATGCGCCATAATTGCATTCCCACATTTTCTTGCAAGAGTTAGCTCCTTTATTTTATAACTAACAATGGGCTTAATCCAGCTTTAAGCCGACACGGAGCAGGGAAACGCTGCGTAAATTTAACAGTCTGCCTCAGTTCTTACACTAACTGCGTCACTCTCACACTTGCAGCCCCCACACAGCGCAGTACTTCAGTCATTTTTACTTCCTCTACACGTACTATGTACGTAGTGTATAGAGACAGTATTGTATTGCACTCAAAAATTCGATACTGAGATTTCACTGGAAATATATGTTTTGAGACCACCTTTTTAGAAAAAAAAAGTCCGTGTATGTGTGTGTTTGTGGACAGCATGGCTCAAAAATTAAAATACCGTCCAAACTTGATATTTAAGTTTGTTTATCTATCTTTTGTAGTATTTAACGCCCGCTTTAACTACTTATGGCACCGCAGGCGGTGACACTGATGATACATGAATGAAGATGGAGCACCGGTGGAATGCCATGGAGGGGGAAACCGGAGAACCCGGAGAAAACCCGCCCCAGCGCCGCTTTGTCCACAACAAATCTCACATGCGCTCACTTGGGATCGAACCCGGTGAGAGGCGAGTGGTGTAACCACTCGGCCACGGCGCGGCCTAAGTTTTATTTACATGGCATATAAAATGTATATATTGAATTTTCTAGGAATAGCCTCTGAAGACCTCCTTATTCTGGATGAATTTTTCTGGATTTTGCATAAGTATTAAACCGTAAGAAATAGACAAAAACTTTCCACACAAAAGTGTAGATCTCGTTAAAATACACTATATATGTCATACAGTTTTTTTTTGTGGAGTTTACCGTTTTCGAGATATTCATTGTTATTGTTTTCTGTTGTAAAATACTCTTACTTTTCTTAGACAGGAAGTGTCCGTTTATCTTTTGTTCTACTCCTGGCCAAGCTATTTGGAATGATATTCGCATAACGACAGTCTTTAAAACATTTGACTATCAGTTTAGAATAGCGCATTCCTGTAGTTCCCTTCTACTTATAAGAAATTAACTACTAAGAATATTCTGCTAATGTTTACCTCGATTAACATTGTGTAGAAAGAAGAATAATCTTTTGTAAGAAGTTTGTTTGCACACAAGCTACAGAAAGTCACGTGAATGTAACACTCAGTTATTTACTTTCCCTATACGTACTATGTGAGAAGGTAATGTATTGCACCCTAAAATTCGATACCGAGATTTCACAGGAAATGTATGTTTTAGGACGCCCTAAATCAAAAAAATCTGACGTGTTCCATTCACATGACTCTACATCTCTACAATACATTATTGTTAAAAAGCATATTCTTTATTTACTTAATGATAATCGAGAAGAAATCATCAGAAGGGTCCTTATTACCTGCTTCCTTGTAAGTAGAAGGGAAATAAGGAAGCACCATAGGCTAAATCTATAGCTAAGTATTTTAAAAGCTGGCTGCTATGTGATTGAAGTACCTTGTTTGTATGGACAGGAATTGACAAATTCCCATATGAGAAAAGTATAAGTATTTTAAAGCTGAAACTAATAACAAGAAATATCTCAAAAACGGTCAACTCCAAGGAAAAATGTATATAACATAAAGTGTGTGTTTTAACGAGATCTGCAGTTTTTGTAGTAAGATTTTGCCTATCTCTTACGGTTTACCAGTTATGCAAAATTCCGCAAAATTCATCCGGAATAAACATGTCTTCAGAGGCCATTCCTAGAAAATTCAAGATATGCATACATTTTATTAATGTAAACATCTTAAATATAAGAGATTTTAATCAATATCCTTAGACCATTTTTGAGAAAATAAAAATTTTCGAGTTTTTTTACATGTAAAGGGTAGTTGTGGGTGGGGATTTTCTTGAAAATCTTCGTGTCGCATCTTTGGAAGATATCGAACTTAAATACCAAGTTTTGTATTTAACGGTCTTTTCGTTTTTGGGCGATGCTGTCCACAGACACATACACACACGCACACTCATACACACACGGACATGTGTCTAAAAGTACTTTTTTATTCAGGGGTCTCAAAACATGTATTTCCGGTGAAATATCGGTGTCGAATTTTTGGGTGCTTACAATACCTAGAATCTCTAGAGAAGGTATTGCATTCCACCCAAAAATTCGATACCGAGATTTCACTGGAAGTTTGGTATCATCCAAGGATGCGACACGAAAATTTTCAAGAATATCCCCCCACCCCAATTACCCTTTGCATAGAACTGTTTTCAGAAAATTGATTTTCTCAAAAATGGCTCTAATGATCGTATATTAAAGATACTGACAAATAAAAGCTTGACTTTTCTGGGAATAGCCTCTGAAGACTACTTCATTCTGGATGAATTTTACGGAATTTTGCATAACTACTAAACCGTAAGAGAATGACAAAAACGTAGCACACAAAAAATGTAGAGCACGTTAAAACACACAATGTATGTTATATACCTTTTTTCGTGGAGTTGATCGGTTTTTTTAGGTGTTCCTTGTTATTGGTTTCAGCTTTAAAAAACATATACTTTTCTCTACAGGAATTTGTTCATTCAAAGGAACTTCAGTCACATAGCAACTAGCTATTGACTATCACTTTAACCTATAGTACTTCCTTATTTCGCTTCTACTTGCAAGGAAGCAAGTAATAAGACTATTTCTGATACTTTTTTCTCGATTAGCATGAACTAAATAGAAGCATAAGTTTTCTAACAATAATTTGTTACAAAGATGTAGAGAAAGTCATTTGAATGGAATACATCAGATTTTTACAAAAATGTCCGTGTGTGTGTGTGTGTGTGTATGTATGTGGGCAGCATAGCTCAAAAACGAAAAGTGCGTTAAATAACAAACTTCATAATTAAGTTCAGTATCTTCCAGGGATGTGGCAGGAAGATTTGCAAAAAATCCCCCACCCTCAACTACGCTTTATATGGAAAAATTTTCGAAAACTTCTATTTTTTCAAATACGATTAATGATTTTGATTAAAATCTCGTGTGTTAAGGATATTTACATGACAAATAAAATGTATATCTTGAATTTTCTGGCAATGGTCTTTTAAAGACCTCTCTAGCGCGTATGAACAATGTACATAATAGATAGAGAAGGTATTTCGCCCAAAAATTGATACCGAGATTTCATCGAAAATACATTTTAGAGTCTTCTGAATCCAAAAATAGCACGCGCGCCTGTGCGTGTGTGTAAGTGGAGAGAGCATAACTCAGAACGAAAAGTCGCTTAAATACCAATTTTGGAATTTAAGTTCCGTAAATTCCAAGGATACAACACGAATATTTTCAGGAAAATCCCCCACCTCAAAGTACTCTTCACAAGGGTTTTGATGCTCAGTTTTCTCAAAAATGGCTCTTACGTTTTTATTTAAAATGCCATATATTAAATATCTATTAAATGACAAATAAGATGCTCATCTTGAATTTCTTAGGAAGAGCCTTTGCAATCTTCTTTTTGGATAGCTTTTGCATAATGGTAAACCGTAAGAGATTAGACAGAAATTTACTATTCTAAAATGTAGGTCTCTTCTAAATACAATTTATGCCTTATGTGTTTGTTGTGGAGCTAATCATTTCCGAGATATTCCTTGTTATTGGTTTCAGTTTTTAAATATGTACTTACACTTTTCTCAAATAGGCAGTCGTCATCTATGTTTCATTTGTTTTGCTCCTATCCATGCAAAGAGAATGTAGACTGCCTCCGTAGTCGAGTGGTCAACTAGCTGACTTCTCACTTGGAGGTCCCGGGTTCGATTCCCGGCTGTACAAGTACAAATGTAAAAGTGAGTGTGTGAGTGTTTGAGGAAAACAAAATGCAACATGACCTTAGATGTTAAAGGGGGCTTTATAAATGCAAGAATAAAAATTAAAAAAAAAAAACAAAAAAAAAACTACTGTCCATCGCATAGCGACAGCTTTTAGTATATTTGACTTTGGCTTTAGCGTAGTGTTCTTATTTCTCGTCTGCTTAAAAAAACTAAGCCTGTGAGGGGAACATAACAATTTTTTATTCCGCTCCTAACTTTATCAAGTTCTGGAAGGTATTTCGTTAGTTAAATTATGGTGTTCTTCGTGATTAAATAAGGCTAATTAATCTTCTTCAAGTATAGCAATTTGTTAAATTTGATTTTAGCTGAGTTAGGAAGCCAGTTTACTTGCGTCGAGAATCAAGAAATTATGTAGTGAATAAAACAATCTTGCCAGCAATTTGTTGCCATCATACATCTCGTAAATTTCATAGAATGTGCCAGATTATTCTAAGCTGTCCTATGTCAAACATGAGAAGTTATTACGAAGAAGTGAAGGGGAATCAAATATATCAGACTAATATACGAATAGTCGTAACTTGAAATCCGTTTCCCAAATTACGTTAAGTTTTTTTGCATAGACAAGTAATGTGGGTCGAGAGACGCCAGGAAATAAAATCGTCTCCAGCAATATCCTACGCAGAACTGTCATTGGCTGTATCCGAGCATCATCAAAAAAACTCATCGAGCTTGATGCATATCCATGCTGCCAAGTATCGGTTTTTCTTCTTGATTCTCAAAAACTTTATGGACCATGGAGAGGGTAAATAATCCAATTTATATGCCAATAAAACCTCGAGAGTCTTCCCCATATCTTAAAAAGTTGCTTTAGAGAAATAGATCGTAAGATTCAAGGAGCCAGAATTGTTTCCAACCGTAAGACTCGTAAACTCAAAGCTGGGAATTCCAGCAAAAGTTTGATGCCTAGCAGACTGAGTCGATGTTTACACTAGATCGATTATGTTCAACAAGTGTGCCAGATATGCTGCCAGCAAATGAACAAGCCGCGTGCCACATGACTATTCTTGATTAATTCATTCCTTCAACACCTGGTTATGTGAAGGAGCAATAATAAAACGTGTTATAAGAAACGCACTTTTGACTTCTGTTCGTCTCTCTGAGGATGACTGGTAGGATATATATATAAAATCTGATGTGTTCCATTCACATGACTTCCTCTATATCTGTGCAATAAGCTTATGTTTCTATTTACTTCATGCTAATTCAGGAAAATTAGTAGAAATAGTCTTATTACTTGCTTCCTTGTAAGTAGAAGCGAAATAAGGGAGTACCATAGGTTAAAGTGGTAGTCAAAAGGTGGTTGCTATGTGACTGAAGTTGACTAGTTCCTGTACAAGAAAAGTATAATTTTTTCATAGCTGAAACCAAAAATAAGGAATATCTTAAATACGACCAACTCCTCGAAAAAAAGTATATAACATAAATTGTGTGCTTTAGTGCGCTCTACATTTTCTGTGCAGTAAGTTTTTGTCCATCTCTTACGGTTTAGTAGTTATGCAAAATCTGTAAAACTCTTCCAGAATAAAGTAGTCTTCAGAGGCTATTCCCAGAAAATGTATGATATACATTTTATTTGTCAGGTATATCTCTTAAATATACGATATTTTAATCAAAATCGTTAGGGCTTTTTTAAGAAAATAAAAAATTTCGAAAAAAAGTTCCATGTAAAGGGTAGTTCGGGGTGGGGGGATTTTCTTGAAAATCTTCGTGTCGTATCCTCGGAAGATACCAAACTTAAATACCAAGTTTGGTATTCAACGGTCTTTTCGTTTTTAGCTATGCTGCCCACACACACACACACACACACACACACACACACACACACACACACACACACACACACACATTTTTCTAAAAATGCTTTTTTTTTTTTTTTGGATTCAGGGAGTCTCAAAACATGTATTTCCGTTGAAATCTCGGTATCGATTTTTTGAGTGCATTACAATACCTTCTCTATACACTATATACATAGTGCGTATAGAGAAAGTAAAAATGTGATGTGTTCAATTCACATGTTTTTTTTTCTACCTATTCTGTCGCCTTCCGTGGTGTAATGGTTATCTTGCTAACTTCATTCAAACCCGGCGGAGGACGATGGCTTTTTTTCGGGCGTAAAAATCCTTAGCATAGCTTCCTTTGGAAGGGAAGTAAAGCAGTTGGTCCCGTATCGTAGATTTACGGCACGTAAAAGAAACTCAAGCCTCACAGAGAGGTCTCTGAGAAAAACAAAGCAGTCTTTCACGCCCAGTATAGAATGGGACGCTGAGAACCACAGCAGTTAAAGAGCGTCCATAAATACAACGTCATTTCATTTAATTTCATTTCTACCTATTCTGGAACAAACTATTCTTATAATAGCTCATCCTTCTATCTACTTTATACCAATCAAAATAAATGTTACCAGAAATAGTCTTATAACTTATTTCCTTATAAGTAGAAGGGAAATAAGGGAATACACTACGCTAAAGCGATAGTCAAATATTTTAAAAGCTGGTTGCTATGTGATTAAAATTCGACTCTCTTTGCAAAGGCCAGGGGTAAAACAAAAGAAAACGCAATGACAAATTCCCGTTCGAGAAAAGTTAAAGTATTTAAAAATTGAAACCAATAACAACGAATATTTCGGAAATGTTTTAACTCCACAACAAAGATGTATACGGCATAAATTATATAGTAGCGAGATCTATATTTTTTTACGGTTTACCAATTTTGAAAGAAAGAAAAGAAAAAAAAAAGGTCTACAATGAAGAGTTCTTCAGATGCCGTTCCCAGATGATTCAAGATATGCATTTTGTTAATTAAATGTATTTAATAGGTGGTTTTTTGATAATAACAAAAGTTTCGAAAATGTTTCAATGTAAAGGTTAGTTTGGGGTGAAGGTATTTTCTTAAAACTTCTCGTGTTGTATCCCACGAAGATGTTCAACTTAATTTACTCCATGGCACGACAGCTCACGGGGAACCTTGGCCTACCGCCCGGCCGCTGCGTCCCCCATCTCGGTCCACTACAGACGTCATGGATGGGGTGCAGTATTGGAGGGTGAGACGTGGTCAGCGCCTCGAATCCCCCCGGCCGGTTAATGCGGTCCTCATGACCTGGAGCCGCTACTTCTCCATCAAGTAGCTCCTCAATTGGCCCCCCAGGGACCTTACGAGGCTGAGTGCACCCCGGGCCAGGTCTCCCAGCGGGGGAAAAATCCCCACGCCGGTACTGGGGATCGAACCCAGGTCTCCCGCTTGGTAAGTAGCAACGCTACCACCGCGCTAAGGAGACGACCGTTCAACTTAATTATCAAGTTTAGAATTTAACTGAATTTTCGTTTTTATTTTCCCTACACTTACTACATAAGTGCAAAGTATAAGAGAAGACATTGTATTGCACCCAAAAATTCAATACCGAGGTGACCCCTAAAAAAAAAGAAAAAAAAAAAGGCATTGTTATAATAATGCCCGTGTGTGTCTGTCGGCAGCATAGCTCAAAAACGAAACTCAGTTAAATACCAAGCTTGATATTTTAAGTTCAATATCTTCAAAGGATGCGACACGAAGATATTCAAGGAAATCTCCCTCAACCCAAACTACCCTTTGCATGGACAATTTTTCGAAAACTTTAGTTTTCTCAAAAATGGCTCTTAACGATTTTAATAAAACTCTGTTATATTTAAGATATTTATATGACAAATAAAATTACTATGTTGGATTTTCTGGCAATAGTCTCTAAGACCTCTTTATTCTGGTTGCAATTCTCTGAATTTTGCATAACTGGTAAACTGTAACAGATAGACAAAAACTTACTACACAAAAAATGTAGATCTCGTTAAAGCACACAATTTACGTTATATACGTTTTTACTCTCTCTGCACGTACTATGTAATAGTGATTAGAGGAAGTATTGTATTCCATCCAAAAATTCAATGCTGAAATTTCACCGGAAATATACGCTTTGAGGTTTTCTGAGTGAAAAAAATTAGAAAAGTTCCGTGTGTGTCTTTAGAAAGCATAGCTCAAAAACTAAAATACTAGTATCTATATTTGGTTTCTTTCAAAGATGCGACACGAAACTTTTCAATAAAATTCCTCCACCCCAAACTATCCTATAAATGGAAACATTTTTGAACATTTTATTTTTCTCAAAAATGCATTAACTATTTTTATTAAAATACCGTATATTAAAGTTATTTACAACACAAATAATATATCTTGAATTTTCTGGGCATAGCTTCAAAAGACCTGTTCATTCTTGATGAATTTTGCATAACTGGTAAACCGAAAGAGATACACAGAAACTTACTACACAAAAATGTAGATCTCGTTAAAACATACAATTTATATCATAAATTTTTGTTGTAGAGTTGACCGTTTCTGAGATATTCCTTGTTATTGATTTCAGTTTTAAAATACTTCTCTCTTCGGGAAATTTTCCAACTCCTGGCCACGCAAAGAAGCGGATTTCAATTCCATAGCAACCATATTTTAATACATTTGATAGTCATTTTTGCCCAGTGTATTTCCATATTTTCCTTCTATCTATAGGGAACTAAGTAATAAGCCCATTTCTGCTAACGTTTATCTCGTTTAGCATATAGTAGATAGTTTATTAAGAATAACTAAAGATATGTAGAGAAGGTCATGTGAATGGAACATCATTTTTTACTTTCTCCATACGCACTAAGTACATAGTGTATAGTGTATAGAGAAAGTATTGCACTCCACCAAAAAATTCGATACCGAGATTTCACCGGAAATATATGTTTTAGGGTCCCCAATATCCAAAAAAAAGCATTTTCACAAAAAGGTCCGTGTGTGTGTGTGTGTGTGTGTGTGTGTGTGTGTGTGTGTGTGTCCTGTGTCTGTGAACACGATAACTCAAAAACGAAAAGTCGGTAAAATACCAAACTTGGTATTTAAGTTTAGTATCTTCCGGGGATGCGACACGAAGATTTTGAGAAAAATCCCCCCACTCCCAACTACCGTTTACATGGAACTTTTTTCGAAAATTTTGATTTTCTCAAAAATGGCTCTAACGATTTTGATTAAAATTTCGTATATTAAACATATTTACCTGACAAATAAAATGTATATCTTCAATTTTCTGGGAATATCCTCTGAAGAGTAGTTTAATCTGAATGAGTTTTACTAAATTTTGAATAACTGCTAAACCGTAAGAGATGGACAAAAACTTACGACACAAAAAATGTAGAGCACATTAAAACACACAATTTATGATATACATTTTTTTCGTGGAGTTGGTCGTTTTTGTGACATTCCTTATATTTGGTTTCTGCTATGAAAAACGTATACCTTTTCTCATACAGGAACTTGTCAACTCCTATCCATATAGACAAAGGAACTTCATTGACATATCAACCAGCTTTTGACTATCACTTTAACCTACAGTTGTCCCTTATTTCGCTTCTACTTACAAGGAAGCGAGTAATTAGACTATTTCTGCTATTTTTTTATGATTACCATAAAGTAAATAAAAGTATAAGCTTTTTAAGAATAATTTGTTGCAGGGATATGGAGAAAGTCATGTGAATGGTACACATAAGATTTTTTTATTTATTTTGTTCATAGGCACATACTTGCACACGGCCACTCAACATACAAACACACATCTTCACACGCACACACGCACCTTTTTCTAGTTTTTGTGGGGGGATTCAGGGGAACCTAATACTGTGTTTCCTGTAAAGTCTCGGTATCGAATTTTTTAATGGAATGTAATATCTTCTCTACTTAGGTATGTACTACGCACTAAGTAGAGAAAGTAAAAATTGAATATGTTTTTATTTAATTTAGACTGTCAAAGATATTAACGTTTATTTTTACTTTCTCTATATGCTCTATGTACATAGTGTATAGACAAGGTATTGCACTCCACCAAAAAAATCGATACCGAGATTTCACAGGAAATATATGTTTTAGGGTCCCCAGTATCCAAAAAAGTATTTTCAAAAAAAGGTTCGTGTGCGTGCGTGTGTGTGTGTGTGTGTGTGTGTGTGAGTCCGTGTGTCTGTGAACACGATAACTCAAAACGAAAAGTCGGTAAAATTTGGTATTTAAGTTTAGTATCTTCCAGGAATGCGACACGAGGATTTTGAGAAAAATCCCCCCACTCCAAACTACAGTTTACATGGAACTTTTATCAAAAATTTTGATTTTCTAAAAAATGGCTGTAATGATTTTGATTAAAATATCGTATATTAAAGATATTTACAAATAAAATGTATATTTTGAATTTTCTGGGAATAGCCTTTGATGACTACTTTATTCTGGGTCAATTTTACGGAATTTTGCATAACTGCTAAACCGTAAGAGATGGACAAAAACTTACGACACAAAAACTGTAGAGCATTTTAAAGCACACAATTTATGTCATATACATTTTTTTCGTGGGGTTGATTGTTTTTGCGATATTCCTTGTTTTTGATGTCGGCTATAAAAAGCATTCTTTTCTCATACAGGACTTGAACTCGTGTCCATACAAACAAAGGAACTTCAGTCACATAGCAACCAACTTTTGACCATCACTTTAACCTATGGTACTCCCTTATTTCGCTTCTACTTACAAGTAATAAGACTATTGCTGCTATTGTTTTCTCGATTAGCAGGAAGTAAATAGAAGCATAAGCTTTTTAACAATAATTTATTATTGCCCGCCTGGGTAGCGTGGTGGTAGCATATCTGCCTCACGTTCAAAAGGTAATGAGTTCGAGTTACCCGGGTTAGGGTGAGTTACCCGGGTAAGGTTTTCTTCGGGGTTTTCCCTTATCCTGAGAAGACGAATGTCGAGTAACTTTAAGCTCCATGGACCCCGAGATCATTTAAGCATCATATCATCAATTTCATTCATCGTCCGATATGACCAAACCAGGTTAAAGGACGTTAAACTACTAAAAAAAAAAAAAAAAAAATTGCAGAGTTGTAGAGAAAGTGAATGGAACACATCGGATTTTTACTTTCTCCATACGCACTATGTACATAGTGTGTAGAGAAAGTATTGCACTCCACCAAAAATTCGATACCGAGATTCCACCGGAAATATATGTTTTAAGGTCCCCAATATCCAAAAAAAGCATTTTTCACAAAAAGGTCCGTGTGTGTGTGTGTGTGTGTGTGTGTGTGTGTGTATCCTTGTGTCTGTGAACACGATAACTCAAAAACGAAAAGTCGGTAAAATACCAAACTTGGTATTTAAGTTTAGTATCTTCCAGGGATGCGACACGAAGATTTTGAGAAAAATCACCCCACCCCCAACTACCCTTTACATGGAACTTTTTTCGAACATTTTGATTTTCTCAAAAATGGCTCTAACGATTTGATTAAAATTTCAGATATTAAACATATTTACCTGACAAATGAAATGTATATCTTGACTTTTCTGGGAATAGCCTCTGAAGAGTAGTTTATTCTGGATGAATTTTACTAAATTTTGAATAACTGCTAAACCGTAAGAAATGGACAAAAACTTACTGCCCAAAAAGTGTAGAGCACATTAAAACACACAATTTATGTTATATACATTTTTTTCGTGGAGTTCGTCGTTTTTGTGACATTCCTTATTTTTGGTTTCTGCTATGAGAAACGTATACTTTTCTCATACTGGAACTTGTGAACTCCTATCCATATAAACAAAGGTACTTCATTGACATAGCAACCAACTCTTGACTATCACTTTAGCCTACGGTTGTCCCTTATTTCGTTTCTACTTACAAGGATGCGAGTAATAAAACTATTTCTGCTAATTTTTTTCTGATTAGCATAAAGTAAATAGAAGAATAAGCTTTTTAAGAATTATTTGTTGCAGGGATATGGAGAAAGTCATGTGAATGGTACAAATCAGATTTTTTCATGTTCTGTTCATCATTGTAATTGTCCAATCCCTTAGGCTAGGCCTTGGATAAACACACATCATTTGATTTCATCTGTGACGGCCTTAAGGGCGGGTTCAGATTAGCTTTAATTGTGATCCAGCCCACCCCTCTTCCTATCTGGCGCCATCCCTCATCCAAAGCTACATTGCAACCCAGCGATTTCCATTGTCCTTTATTGATTATAGCCGGTCTCATTAGATAAACAAACATTGTAGTCTTAATTCCTTGTTGAGTTATCACACAGTACAGTAAAACCTCTATATTTGGACACCCCTGTTTACCTTCGATATATTCTCTTATAACCGGATAAACTCCTATGCTTTTACACATCCAATGTTAGACACCCCTGATTCTGGAAGCTGGACACCTTCTGTGTTTCTATTTTGGACAATTCTTTATGCATTTCTATAATGTATGTAGGCACCTCCTTTTGTGATTTATATTAATATTTTGCTCAGTTTAATGTTTTTTTTTTTTTTTGCGACTGCCAACTTATTTCTAAATTCTTAGAATTTCTCATTTGGTCCCTTCGTAGCTGTATTGTGACTAAATTTGAGTGAGGTGCATATTGACTGTTATTGTACCCTTGTCCATTAGCACAGTTTTATAAGAAGGTGCAATCCTTAAACGTTTTTTACTTTCTCTACAGTACTGTGTATATATTGCTCGCAAACATTCGAATTCGAGATTTCACCGGAAATAGATGTTTTGAGACCCCCTGAATCAAAAAAGGCATTTTTTTTTAAAATGTCCGTGTGTCTGTCTGTCTGCGTGTGTATGCGTGCGTGCTTATGGGCAGCAAAGCTCAAAAACGAAAAGTCCGTTAGTAGCAAACCCTATATTTAATATCGGATTCTTCCAAGGATGCGACAAGAAGATTTTCAAAAAAATTCCCCCACCCCAAACTACCCTTTACGTGGAAAAAAATGCGAAAATGTTTTCTCAAAAATGATAGTAACGATTTTGATTAAAATCTATTATATTTTAAGATTTTTCATGCTAAATATAATGTATATCTTGAACTTTCTGGGAATAGCCTCTGAAGACCGCTTTATTCTGGTGATTTTTATTGAATTTTACATAACTGGTAAACCGCAGGAGATGGACAAAAACTTACGACACAACAAACGTAGATCTTGATAAAACCCAAACTTTATGTAATATACATTTCTTTCGTGGAGTTGGCCGTTTTCGAGATATTCTATGTTATTGATTTCAGTTTTAAAATGCTTAAACTTTTCTCATACGAGAACTTGTCAACTTCTGGTCACGTAGAGAAACGGATTTCAATGCCATAGTAACCGTATTTTGAAACATTTGACTGTCGGTTTAGCCTAATGCATTCCCTTATTTCCCTTCTACTTGTCAGGAACTAAGTAATAAGACAGTTTCTGCTAATGTTTTAGCATGAAATAGAAGAATAAGCTTACTAACAATAATTTGTTACAGAGATGTAGAGAAAATCATGTGAATGGGGCACATCAGATTTTTTTTCTAATTTCTGGAATTTTACCCGCTTTGTTCTTTTGTTTGGTTAAAGTTGATCATTGAGAGAGTGCTTTATCGAGCAAACGTAAGAATACAGAAAGGCGAATCCGACTGAGAAGATGCATGCTTTAAAATAGAAACAAATAACAAGGTATATCTCGGAAATGGTCAAGTCCACAACAAAAATTATGTATGACATGACCTAAAAATATATATATTTTAACATCTACATTTATGTGTATTACGTTTCGTCTTATCTCTTATGGTTTACCAGTTATACAAAATTCAGAAAAATTCATGAAGAATGAACAGCTCTTCAAAAGCTATTCCCAGAAAAGTCAAGATATACATTTTATTTGTGACGAAAATAGCTTTGATATACTATTTTAATCAAAATCCTTAAAGCTAGTTCTGAGAAAATTAAAATTTTCAAAAACTTTACCATATAAAGGATTCCTGAAAATCTTCGTGTCGCATCCTTGGAAGATACTAAATTTAAATATAAAGTTTGGTATTTAACGGTCCTTTAATTTTTGAGCTATGCTGTCCACAGACATACACGGACTTTTTTCTAAAAATGCGTTTTTTGGAGCCCAGGGGACCTCTAAACATATGCTTCCGTTTAAATCTCGACATGGAATTTTAGAACCATATATGAACATATGTGCTAGAGAAAGTAAAATTTTATGATTTAAAAGAATCTGATGTGTTCCATTCGCATGCCTTTCTCTACATCTCTGCAAAAAATTATTGTTAAAAAGCTTATGCTTCTATCTACTTCATGCTCATCGAAAAAAAAAAATAGCAGAAATGTCTTATTACCTGCTTCCGTGCGAATAGAAGGGAAATAAGGGAGTAGCATAGGTTAAAGATGCAACCAAAAGCTGGTTGCTATGTGAATGAAGTTCCTTTGTTTGTATGGACAGGATTTGAAAAATTTCCATATGAGAAAAGTATGTTTTTCAAAGCTGAAACCAAATACAAGGGATATATCTAAAACGATCAACTCCACGAAAAAATGTATGTAACATAAATTGTGTGTTTTAACGTGTTCTACATTTTTTGTGTGGCAAGTTTTTGTGCATCTCTTACGATTTAGCAGTTTTGCAAAATTCCGTAAAATTCATCCAGCATAAAGTAATCTTCAGAGGCTATTCCTAGAAAAGTCAAGATATATGTTTTATTTGTCAGGTAAATATCTTTAATGTACGATATTTTAATCAAAATCGTTAGCCATTTTTTAGAAATCAAACTTTTCGAAATGTTTTCCATGTAAAGGGTAGTTTCTGGTGGGACCTCGTGTCGCATCCTTGGAAGAGAGCAAACATAAACACCAAATGTCGTATTTGTTTTTGAGCTATGCTGTCCGCAGACACTTCAAAATGTATATTTTCTGGGAAATCTCGACTTCGAATTGTCTGGTGGAATACAAATTCTTCAACTCAATATACATAATAGAGAAAGTAAAAATGCTATTTTTGAATTCAGGGGTCCTCAAATGTTTTAATAAAATTGTTGAGTTCGAATACAGTACTTTCTCTGCTATGTACGTGGTGCAGAAAGTAATTAAACACGGACCTTTTTCTAAAAATGCGTTTTGAAACTCAAGGAACATATAAACATATATTTTCGATGAAAATATCGATGTCGAATTTTTAATTGCAGTAAGACCTTCTTTATCTACTATGTACATATGTGTTAGAGAAATTAAAAGTTATTAAAAAAATACATAGTATCTTCCATAATCAAAAATATACCACATTATTGTATAATAGTAGATCAGTGAACCTGAAAGTCGTGCACCTACATCCTGTAAACATTTCAGTCTGATGCTGTAAATAATTTCTGAGGTCATAAAATAAGTTTTGAAGTATACAGACTCTACGTTGGCGATATGGGGCATGTAAGCTCGCCCTAATGGCTTTGGACGGACGTGTGTTTGTTTTCCGGTTGCGCCTATAAGAGATTCCAAACCTACATCAAAGGATTACCAACCTTACAATGTTGAAGTAGCCGAGGTCACAGTATTAATGGTTGGACTGTTGAGCTAACAAGATCTGGATTTCTTTGTGAAGGACGCAGGGAGCGATGTTCTTGTTCTTGTATCGCGTTGGAGCATACTAATTAGGTAGAGCGACGTCTAAGTGGTTTTCCATTAAATATGACCATGCAAACACATATATCAAGTGACCCCCAAGTTGGCGGTATGGCAGATGGCAAGCAGTGCTACTAATGGATGCTGCACTAAGTGCTTCCACACCGCCACCTGAGCCACACGCCTCCAAGGCTGTACCTCTCAAAAGTGAAAAATGAATCGTCGTGCGTGTGCTTAAGATCGCGAGATAGTTACTCGATTACGGGTGTAGTCATGCTTCTTGTTGTCTAGTCAAAATAAACAAACTTTACTACACTCAAAAGTTTTAGAATGCCAACATAAATTTCTGACAATCGATAGCAAAGAAGATAGAATTTCGATTCTTAGACATGGATGCATGTATTTCATGTTGGTTTCGTTTATATTTTGTTAATATAGATTGTTTATAAGCTGTTCTCGAAAAAGTACTCCTGCCTACCGTCACCAGCGATGGGTTTAGCCATAATGCTGCCGAAAAGAAGAAGAAAAAAAAAGTATTTTATTAATCGATCAGCGCTATAATTAGCATTAGAAACATAGACATACACTCAAAACAAAGAACACAAGGTCGATCGCAGTAGGTTCCTCTTAAGATGGTAACGTAATCAAGCTCTGCCGAACTGTGTACAGAGTTTAGACATAGTCATGGGTTAGAACTTTCGCTTATCTTTTTTCAAGTTTAAATCGCAATTTATTTTTACTTTCTCTAGCCCCATATGTACATAGCGATAGAAAAGTATTGTATTCCACCCAAAAATTCCGAAATACATGTTTTAGGACCCCCTGTATCTATAAAAAGCATTTTCATAAAAGGTCCGTGTGTGTGTGAACACGATAACTCAAAAACGAAAAGTAGCTAAAATTACCAAACTTCGTATTTAAGTTTAATATCTTCCAGGGATGCGACACGAAGATTTTGAGAAAAATTCCCCCACCCCAAACTACCCTTTACATGGGACTTTTTTCGAAATTTTTGATTTTCTTAAAAATGGCTCTTAACGATTTTGATTAAAATATCATATATTAAAGATATTTACCTAACAAATAAAATGTATATCTTGAATTTTCTGGGAATAGCTTCTGAAGACCTGTCTATTCTGGATGAATTTTGCTTAATTTGGCATAACCAGTAAACCGTAAGAGATAGACAAAAACTTAATGTACAAAAAATTTAGGTCCTGTTAAAATACACAAGTAATGTCATATACATTTTTCTCGTGGAGCTTACTGTTTTCGAGGTATTCATTGTTATTAGTTTCAGTTGTGAAGTACTTATACTTTTCTCAGACGGGAGTGTCCGTTTTTCTTTTGTTCTACTCCTGGCCAAGAAAAGAAGCGATTTGTGATGGCAATCGCGTAACGACAGCTTTTAAAACATTTACTATTGGTTTAGCGTAGTGTATTCCCTTATTTTCTTCCCACTTATACGGAACTAAATAATAAGAACATTGTGCTGAAAACCACGATTAGCAAGATGCAGAAAGAAGAAGAATCTTATGTATGAAGTTTGTAGAACAGCTAGAGAAAGCCATGTGAGTGTAACACACAAGATTTTTTACTTTCTCTACACGTACCATGTACGTAGTGTATAGAGGTATTGTAATGCACCCAAAAATTCGTTATCGAGATTTCACCGGAAATACAGGTTTTAGGTCCCCTGAATCCAAAAATCATTTTTGGAAAAAGATCCGATTGTGTGTGTGTGTGTGTGTGTGTGTGTGTGTGTGTGTGTGTGTGTGTGTGTGAACAGCATAGCTCAACAGCGCTTTAGCCTAGTGGGTTCCTTTATTTCCCTTCTACTTACAAGGAAGCAAGTAATAAGACCATTTCTGCTAATGTTTGTCTCGATTAGCATGAGGTGGATTGAAGATAAGCGTTTTAACAATAATTTGTTACGGAGTTGCAGAGAAATTCATGTAAATGGAACACATACGCTTTTTACTTTCTCTACAGGACTATGTACATAGTGTATAGAGAAGGTATTGCACTCCACCAAACAATTCGATACCGAGATTTCACCGGAAATATATGTTTTAGGGTCCCCTGTGTCCAAAAAAAATATTTTCAGAAAAAAGTCCGTCTGTGTGTCCGTGTGTAGTGTGTACGTGTATCTGTGAACACAATAACTCAAAAACGAAAAGTCGGTAAAATACCAAACTTGGTATTTAAGTTTAGTATCTTCCGGGGATGCGACACGAAGATTTTGGGGAAAATCCCCCCATCCCCAACTACCGCGTTTACATGGAACTTTTTTTCGAAAAGTTTGATTTTCTCATAAATGGCTGTAACGATTTTGATTTTATTCACCTGATGAATAAAATGTATATCTTGAATTTTCTGGGAATAGTCTAAAAGTACTTTATTCTGGATGAATTTTACGGAATTTTTAATAACTACTAAACCGGAAGAGATACACAAAAACTTACTGCACAAAAAATGTAGAGCATGTTAAAACACACAATTTATGTTATATGGATTTTTTTCGTGGAGTCCATCGTTTTAGAGGCATTTCTTGTTTTTGGTTTCTGCTTTGAAAAACTCACACTTTTCTCATACTGAAATTTGTCAACTGCTGTCCATACAAACAAAGGAACATCAGTGACATAGAAACCAGATTTTGACTATTACTTTAACCAATGGTACTCCCTTATTTCGCTTCTATTTACAAGGAAGCAAGTAATAAGACTATTTCTGTTAATTTTTTCTGATTAGCTTGAAGTAAATAGAAGTATAAGCTTTTTAAGAATAATTTGTTACAGAGTTGTTGAGAAAGTTATGTGAATGGAACAAATACGATTTTTTTAAGGTTCTTCAAATCTGCAGCTGTCATTCATATGTTTCAACAGTTGACCAAAGAGCTACAAAGCCCTGTCTGCAACATATAAAGAAGACGTACGGAAGACGAACACTGGGTGCTAAGCAATATAAAATAACAATAACGCTATCTGGGCGGAGTAAATTGGAAAAGGGGAGGTAGTGAGGAAGGGTTCTTTTGTTCCCCTGGAAAGCAATTTGAACAGTAATAACGGACGATAAACATGCTGGGCACAGGAGTGTTAGCTGCCGAGGATGTTCATCCTTAAGCCGAAAGTAATTAAACACAGATGATAAAGTACTGGAAAAGGTGCGCCTGGTTTCTCCAGATTATGTCGCACGTAAATAACTTCTCTTTAATTCGTTTGTTTAAGCCTGATAAGTTTCGCTTGTAAATCTGACACAATCTAGCTCATATCCTAGAAATAAATGCAACCGTTTAATGTCTGCATCAGCAAATACCTTAACAATACATTTGTCTTAAATTGTAAAAATTATAGAACGAGAATAAACATATTTAGAGATATATAGAGTGTATAATATAATAACTGCATTGGATGAAATGGAAGAGAAAACTGATAAATATTTAAGAAGTGTGATGTGTCCATTCACGACTTTCTGTTACCTATTCTACAAAATGTATTCTTACAAAAGCTTATCCTTCTCTCTACTTCCTGCTAATCAAGATAAACATTAGCATACATTTTTTAATACCAACTTCCTTATAATTATAAGTAGAAGGTAGAAGTAAGGGGATAAACTAGGTTAAAGCGATTTTCTAAGTCTTTTAAAAGCCGGTCGCTATATGGTGCAATTGAAACTCCCTTTTCTTAGAATGGCCAAAATTTAAAAAGTGAATGATGGATTCCCATTTGAGAGAAGTTTAAATATTGGAAGTATTAATCAATAACAAGAAATATATCAGAAATCGTAGCTTAAAAAATCTTATGTGATCCGGTTACATGGCTTTCTCTATATCTCTGCAATAAATTATTGTTAAATTGCTCTGTGATTGAAGTTCCTTTGTTTGTATGGACAGGAGTTGACAAATTCTTGTATGAGAAAAGTATGTTTTTAAAAGCTGAAACTAAATACAAGGAATGTCTAAAAAACGACCTACTCCACGAAAAAAATGCATATAACATAAATTGTGTGTCTTAACATGCTCTACATTTTTTGTGTATTAAGTTTTTGTATATCTCTTGGTTTAGCAGTTATGCAAAATTCCGTAAAATTCATCCAGAATAAAGTACTATTCAGAGGCTATTCCCAGAAAATACAGATATACATTTTATTTATAAATATATTTAATATACGATATTTTAATCAAAATCGTTAGAGCAATTTTTGAGAAAATAAAATTCTTCGAAAAAAGTTCTATGTAAAGGGTAGTTGGGGAGGGGGGATTTTCTTGAAAATCTTCGTGTCGCATCCTTGGGAGATACCAAACTTAAATACCAAGTTTGTAATTTAACGGTCTTTTCGTTTTCGAGCTATGCTGTCCACAGACACACACACGCACGCGCGCGAGCGCACATACACGCACGCGCGCGCACAGACACACATACGCATACACACGGACCTTTTCCTGAAAATGCTTTTTCTGGATTCAGGGGCACCCAAAACATGTGTTTCCGGTGAAATCTCGGTATCGAATTTTTGGGTGCATTACAATACCTTCTCTATACACGATGTACATAGTACGTGTTGATAAAGTAAAAAGCACAATTAACAAGCAATTTATTTCTCTTGGTGGAATGTACCATGTATTAGGCGACTGTAATTTTGCTTCTTGGGGCCTTGGCTGGACTAGAAGAATCACGTGATTTCAGTTCGCGCCGCAGCCTCTCTGCATATCACGTTAGCTGCACGTCTTTTAAGCTGACGCCATTACTTCCACAACGTTCTGCAGTAGCACTCGTTAACGTTTTCAGAGGTGAATAGAATGCATTCTTCCACCTGAGATCGCTGCATCGCTATCCGTGAATTCAAAAGTGCCAGCAGGTTGTGGTTCGATCATCACCTCTCGCGTATTTATTTTCTGAAACAGAACATCAACAAACTTCTTTAGTTCCTCGAGATTATCAGGAATGGAGAATCAGGATAAAGGCACTCTTCTAGACAATCAGTCTATGGGGACATGACAACATTGTATAGTGCCGAAAATAAAGAAAACGGCAACGTAGGTGTAAAGGTTGCTTCACGGTCCAGTATTCCAGGATTGTATTGTGCTCTATTTAATATGCCAGTGATTGATTTATTCGTTGTCATCCGCTATTTTTACAACGTATTTTAGGACCATCAGCAGTTACAGTATATAATATACTAAATTCATTTGCTTTCGATATTTTTGACTCCTATTCTCACATTGCATTTATATTTGTGTCATATAATTAATTTTAACTGAATGCAATCATGCTGAGTTCACTCAACATTTCTAAAGAAATTATTTTCGTTTTTGTGCCTATAATATTTTGATTTCCTTTTGTATAGCGAGGCTTTCAAAGGGAGATAAATGTTTCCATGTATCCATTGTAAGTTAATATAAACATCAACAATGCACGGCCGAAATATATCCTTTAACCTGATAATAGTATTCAAATATTACAGTCAACTGCATTTAAATGCTGGATTTTAAAGGAAAATGTTGATTTTGAGAGGAATGTTTGCCACTTGAGGTAGGCGTATTTCCCCGTTTTATTATTTATGTTTTATAAAGCATTCAGTTGTAAAATTTCAATCGTGCTGCAGCATTCGTAAGATGATGGCAAATTAATATTTCGCTATGCCATGTAATTTGCTGAGAGGAGGAGTTTTATCAGAAAGAGTTCCTATTAATATGTCAAACTTATATTTCGCACTGGTAATGAAAATAAAGATTAAAAAAAAAGTATGTGGGCGTTTTACGAGATTCGATTCACTTTTCTGGTATTTGACAGAAACTCCTGCAGACGTGACTCCTGCTAATTAAACTTAACTTTGTAAGCAAAGTACCCAACAGGGAACATTTTTACTTCAGATCCACTAGTTAATCGAAACACTGTAATAACACATTTTCTGTAAGTGTATTAAAGTTGAATTCCTAATATTTTACAATGATTGATGAAATGTAGGTTTCCAAAGCTGCAAGATGAGCGAATGGCTGCCGTGCCCTCTTGAACACAAAGCGAAGGGGGGCATATGACAAATTCCGTTCTCATACCACCTTAGCGTGGTGGTAGCGCGGCTGCTTGCCAAGCGGGAGACCTGGTTCGGGGTGCACTCAGCCTCGTGAGGTCCCTGGGGGAGCCAATTGAGCTGCTTCTTTGAGAAGTAGCGGCTTCAGATCGAGAAGACCGCTTTAACCGACCAGGAGGGACTCGAGACAGTGATCACGTCTTAACCCTCCAGCACTGCGCCCCATTCATAACACCTTCGGATCGAGATGGGGAATGCAGTGGCCGGGTGGTAGGCCAAGGTCCCTTGTGAACTGTCGTGCCATGGAGTTGCGTTTATCACTTATGTAGGAACGGCTGAAAATTAGATGACCCATCGCACATTCCCTGGGTATTTACTTTTGTGAAAGATGGTACCAAAAGTTAAGGCTGTCGTTTAGCACTAATTGTGAAATGGCTGTCAGTTTCGTGCAGCGTTTCTGCTGAAGCTTCCGAGGGTTTGATGTGCAGAAGTGTGCTCATAATAATTAACACTGCTAACAGAATAATATTTAGAGAGGTAATTGATTTCCATGTTTAATATCACGTTAAGTCCAATAACCTATTGGATAACCTAATAAACCACACGCACTGCAAACAATCTATCAAATTATAGATCATCAATTCATCAGCGTTGTCAGCATACTATAATGTAACAATTCGCGCCAATTGTTAGTAATAATCAGCGAATAGTATTGTTTTTCACCCAAAAATTCATTATTTCATCGGAATTTAATAAACAGCTTAACTCAAAAACGAAAAATCGGTTAAATACCACCCTTGGAACATAGTATGCGCTCATGTTTTTTTAGGGCCTCGGCTCCAATCTTTATTCGGTAGTATTTGCACAATTTCGGAAGAAGAGCAAGGTGATTGATTACATTGGGACATGAAGTACGCTATACACCTAGACTTCTAGTGACTTCAATGCTAAGGTTTCATTTTCTCTGTAGATGGCACAGTACACGCACAAATGCTGTGTTTGGTTTAATAATTCAGCTAGTTCGCGGTAAATTAAATAACCTATTCCCTGTAATGGCTGAGGGTCTCAAAGAAAGAAAGTTTCTTTGGTTCACAACACTGCGGATAGATACGTGAGCGGACTGTCTTCTTTCCCTCGGCCCTCGCTTCCCCGTAAAACCAGGTGGTTCAGCATTTTCCAAAAATGCGACACGAAGATGTTTCAAGCAAATCCCTCCCCCAATCGCAAACTAATCTTTTTATTGAACTTTTTGAAGTATTTTGTTTCCTCAACAATTGCTCTAAAAGTATTGGATTATAATACCCTAATTTTCATAGCAAGTAAAATATATGTCGTGTTTTCTGCAAATAACCTTTGAAAATCTTTAAAATAATTTTGAAAAAATGGCAATCTATGAAAGACTATTCAAAATGTTCTCTCTTTAAAACATAGTTTAATAGCTATTTTAATGGTATTCGATTCGATATATACATCATTCAGTTATTTCTCACAATAACATGGTGATAATGTGGAATATCAAGTCCAGCACATAGCGACTTGCTTTCAGTCATGTTTATGGAGTTCTAGAACTGCTGTGGTTCTTAGCGCCCCATTCTATATTAGCGTGAAAGATCGCATTAATTTTACTTAGGGCTTGTAGGGCTTAGCGGTTCTTTTAGGCGGCATAAATCTATGATACGGGACCAACCGCTTTACTTCCCTTCCGAAGGAAGCTATGCTAAGTATTTTTACGCTAGAAAAATTCATCGCGCTCCACAGTTTGAGACCGTGACCTTGAGAACCAGATTTTTGATATCTGGCTATCGCTTCGGGTTTTGTATGCCTCTTATACCTAAAACAAAATGTGAAATGAAACAATTCCTGCAAAAATTTTGATGAAAATGAAGTATATAGAAAAATGTACTTGTGTAAGAATAGTTTTTAGAATCAATATAAAATGAATCGTTAGTGGGTAGAGAAAATATTAACCGAGCGGGACAGCTCAGCAGGTTTCTCTTACCCCGCATGGGGAGGTCGCGAGTTCGATCCCCTACGACGTCCACTCTGACTTTGTATTCTCTTTGTGATTCCCTTTATGACTAGGCGAATGCTGTGGATGTTTCTAATGCCACGAATTTTTCCGGTCCAAAGTTTAGTATTTAACTACTTTTCGTTTTTGAGTGATACTATTCACACGCATACCTTTTTCTAAAATGCTTTTAGTTTTGATTCAGGAGGCCTCAAAATATATTTCCGGTGAAAATTCGACATCAAAATTTTTAGTGGAATGCAAAGTATTTCCCTTACTTAGTACACGTGTAGAGAAAGTAAAGAGCGACCCTTCTCCAAAGACGTAGTAGGAAAGCCTTAAATCCTTTGACTGTCTCTATATTGGCATTTCTATTTGCTTACCAAGCGTTAGTGCACGTTTCTCTCCAATTTTTGTTGTTGAACATTTCGGTGAGAAAACTTAGCGACTTAATTCTTATAGCCAACTATATTTTAAAAGTGGAGATTGTGCAAACATTTGCATAATGGTAAACCGTAGGATAGACAAAACTTACAGCTCAAAAAATGTCAAAACACACAGTTTATGTCCTATACATCCGAACTGCCATGTCAGGGTTGCCAACTTGCCGAATTTTCAAGCTATAGCATTTAGTTTTATCGGATGACAGATTGTTGACGTATATTAATAGGAAATTACTGAGTAATGTTATATTCGCATTCTGTTTGTGTGTATTGCTCAGACAGATGAATATTATACTAAATATAATTATGTCATCCAGTGAAGGTGCATTACTTTGTGAAACAGTGTGAATTCTGAATTCATTGCCTTATTCAACAGAAGGCTAAGCGGTATGTGCGACATTTTAAAAAAAAAATCTGATGTGTACCATTCACATGACTTTCTCCATATCCCTCCAACAAATAATTCTTAAAAAGCTTATACTTCTATTTACTTTATGCTAATCAGAAAAAATTAGCAGAAATAGTCTTATTACTCGCATCCTTGTAAGTAGAAACGAAATAAGGGACAACCGTAGGTTAAAGTGATAGTCAAAAGCTGGTTGCTATGTCAATGAAGTTCCTCTGTTTATATGGATAGGAGTTGACAAGTTCCAGTATGAGAAAAGTATACGTTTTTCATAGCAGAAACCAAAAATAAGGAATGTCACAAAAACGACGAACTCCACGAAAAAAATGTATATAACACAAATTGTGTGTTTTAATGTGCTCTATATTTTTTGTGTAGTAAGCTTTTGTCCATCTCTTACGGTTTAGCAGCTATTCAAAATTTAGTAAAATTCATCCAGAATAAAGTACTCTTCAGAGGCTATTCCCAGAAAATTCAAGATATACATTTCATTTGTCAGGTAAATATGTTTAATATCCCAAATTTTAAACAACATCGTTAGAGCCATTTTTGAGAAAATCAAAATTTTCGAAAAAAGTTCCATGTAAAGGGTAGTTGGGGGTGGGGGGATTTTTCTCAAAATCTTCGTGTCGCATCCCTGGAAGATACTAAACTTAAATACCAAGTTTGGTATTTTACCGACTTTTCGTTTTTGAGTTATCGTGTTCACAGACACACGGACACACACACACACACACACACACGCGGACCTTTTTGTGAAAATGCTTTTTTTGGATATTGGGGACCCTAAAACATATATTTCTGGTGAAATCTCGGTATCGAATTTTTGGTGGAGTGCAATACTTTCTCTATACACTATGTATATAGTGCGTATGGAGAAAGTAATAATAGTTAAGTAATGAGCAATTAAAGGAATGGCTTTTAGAGGTGCCCGGAGAACCTAGTATAGTGCGCGGTGGAACTATTTCCAAAGCAGCGATAATGTGTGTGAGCAGATTTAGTTTCTTATGGAAAAAGTAAAAACATTTAAAAGCAAAAGAACCCTTTTCAACTTCGCAGTCAAAATTGCCATTTCAGTCTATCAACCACACGTATGAACGTGCAGATACAGAAGCTGCCCATACATTGTTTTTAATTAATAACTGTGCAATTAGATCCCTTGATCATCTTTCAAATTTAACCAAAGTGCTGACCTTGAGTTTTAATTTAATTTCTAATTTTGAAAGAAAATACGGAAATGTCTAATTTTGACGGATTTTTGGGTGTTAGTCTAGCGGAAAAAATAATCAAGTGTTGGCAACACTGTGTCCTGGTTCAGTATCAGAGGAGGAAGCAACAGTTGCATTTCGCATATCCGCTGCGCGCCGCACACCACCAAACCACCCAGTACCCTGAAAGATGAATTTTAATGAAGAGGAGTGAGGGACCGGAAAAATGTACCTTCATGTACTTGAGTGAACGACGTTAAGAACCAAGATATACATTCCTCGCACGTCATATAAAGCACAATTATTTACGGTGTGTAAAACTGGCCAGTATAATTAAACGCCTCTTTGTTACGTTGAGTGATTTATGCCACGACTTTTAACGCCAGTTCTCTGAGCAGTTCAATACGCGCTAATGCCTCTTTCGAAAGGAAGTGGATACAGAAAGTAAGACAAAGATGTTATTGTATTGTTGACTGCCTCCTAAAGTGGCGAACATAAGTTGGCGTGTTCCTCGCGTCATTAGTTTTAAGTACGCTATATTGCACAGACGCCACATACACGACCGCATACAGAAATTGTGTGGCGCACTCGAGTAATTCGTCATGCGGGTGTTTGCTCTCATGAAAGTTGGGTAGAACGTGTGCGTCTGCTTCTTTTGTTCAACGAACATAAACCATGAACAATTATTAAAAGAAAAGTTGCATAAAATTCTCAAACATTTCATGTCATTAAACCTCTTGATATACCAACCCTACAGATGAATAAGCAATTAAAGGGACACGAGTGCTGTTATAGCGACTTTGGTAAAAAATATCTGGATGTTTTAATTTTTGGTGCAAAAAATCCACTTTTACTTTCGTTACATAGTACATGGTACATAGGTAGAGCAGGTATTGCACTCCACCCAAAAATTCGATACCAAAATTCCACGGAGATACACGACACATTTTTAGAAAAAAAATCCGTGTGTGTGTGTGTGTTTAACGCCCACTTTAACTACTTATGGCACCGCAGGCGTCACCGCTGATGATACATGAATGAGGATGGAGCACCGGTGGAATGCCATGGCGGGGGAAACCGGAGTACCAAGAGAAAACCCGCCCCAGCGCCGCTTTGTCCACCACAAACCTCACATGCTGTCGCTTGGGATCGAACCCCGGCCGTCTAGGTGAGAGGCGAGTGGTCTAACCACTCGGCCACGGCGCGACCCGTGTGTGTGTGTGTGTGTGTGTGTGTGTGTGTGTGTGTGTGTGTGTGTGTGTGTGTGTGTGTGTGAACACGACTGCTCAAAAACGAAAAGTCGGTAAAATACCAAACTTAATATTTAGTTTGGTATTTTGATTTTCTTAAATGGCTAATGATTTTGAATAAAATACCTGTATATGTATTTAAGGTATTTACATGATTTTCTGGGGTTAATCTCTGAGCACTTATTTATTCTGGCTGAATTTTGCTGAATTTTGCATAACTGGTAGAGTGTAAGAGATAGACAAAATGTAAATCTCAATAGAGCACACAATTTATGTCAAATACATTTTGTCAAATCTAGCAATGCAAAGAAACGCATTTCAACCGCATGGCAAACAGCTTTTAAAAGAGTTGACTGTCACTTTAGCCTAATTTACTCCCGTATTTATCTTGTACTTACAAGGAAGCAAGTAATAGTTTTTTTTTTTTTTTTTTTTAGTGTTTAACGCCCGCTTTTACTGCTTATGGCACCGCAGGCGATAACAATGATGATACATGGAATGAAGATGGAACACCAGTGGGATGCGATGGCGTGGGAAATTGGAGAACCCAGAGAAAACTCGCCACTGCTCCGCTATTGTCCAACACAAATCCCATGTTAGGTCGCTTGGGATTGAACCCGGGCCGTCGAGTGAGAGGCGAGTGGCCTAACACAGGGCTATGGCGCGGTCAGCAAATAATAAGACCATTTCTGCTAATGCTTATCTCAATTAACATAAAGTAGATAGAAGTATCAGCTTTTTAACATTAACTTATTATAACTCTGTAAAGAAAGTCATGTGAAAGGATAACATCACATTTTTAAAGTACATATTTCCAATGTTTGGTTCTCCTAAGTATGGCCGCGCCGTGGCCGAGTGATTAGACCGCTCGCCTCTCACCTAGAGGGCCGGGGTTCTATACCAAGCGACCGCATGTGAGATTTGTGGTGGACAAAGCGGCGCTGGGGCAGGTTTTCTCCGGGTACTCCGGTTTCCCCCGCCATTTCATTCCACCGGTGCTCCATCATCATTAATTTTTATCATCAGTGTCACCGCCTGCGGTGCCATAAGTAGTTAAAGCGGGCGTCAAACACTACCAAAAAAAAAAAAAAAAAAAGGTTTTCCTAAGACGATATTTTGTGCGCCATTTTAAAGCGTTGAGATGGTTAAATGACACTCTATTTCAAACTTTAAAGCCACTTTTTTCCAATTACAGTTTTTTCATCATTTTGCCATATTCAAAATCTATTCTCCTACAAAAATGCTGCTATAGGTGTGATACTTTTCCTCAATATACTTCTGAACATGTGCATAAAATGATGCATTGGAATTATGATATTTATAATTTTGATAATTAACATAATCATGCTTTGCTTTGTCTCACTTTTTCACTATGTGGTACAAAATATGTATTATTTACCCTACAAATGTTGAAAAATTCCAATCGAACATTTTGTTACAAAGGTATTAAGGAATGTAGTTTTAAAGAATGACACTCTGGGTACCGATATCCGTTGGAGAAGATGGATTTTGAAGTTTGGTAATAGGATAGATAAAATCAATTAATCGATCCAGATTGACGTTATACATTGTGTTGAAACTTGGTGTAAATACTTCTTTTGTTGCTAGTAATGCCTGAGCAAACAAACAAAGCTTCAGCTGTAATAATTGAGAAAAGGCCCTCAAGAGAACACCGAAGTGCTAGAAGTGTCTGTATCAATTTATCGTAACCATATTAATCTAAAGTAAATCTGAGGTGTTCACTTTCTCTACATCTGTGACAATTTATTATTGATAAGCTTATTCTTCTATCTATTTCACGCTAATCGAGATAAACATCAGAAACACTCTTATTACTTAATTCCTTATAAGTAGAAGGGAAATCACTAGTGAAACCGATAGTCTAATGTTTTAAAATGTGGTTGCTATGAAATGCGTTTCTTTGCGTGGCCAGGAGTTGATAAGTTGCCATAAGAAAAGTTAAAAATCTGATGTGTTACACTCACATGACTTTCTCTAGCTGCTCTACAAAACTCCTACAAAAGATTCTTCTTCTTCGTACACAATGCTAATCAAGATAAATATTATCAGAATGCTATTACTTAGTTCCTTATAAGTAGAAGGAAATAAGGGAATGCACTATGCTAAAGTGATGATTTATTTCGGACCTAAATAGCTTTGCGGGATTTTAATTCAAATTGTTAGAGCAATTTTTAAGAAAATCAACATTTTCGAACTTTTTTTCATGTAAAGGGTAGTTTGTGGTGGGGGGAGTTTTTTGAAAATGTTCGTGTCCCATCCTTGGAAGATACTAAACCTAAATACCAAGTTTGGTATTTAACGGTCTTTTTTCGGACTCAGGGGACCCCAAAACATATATTTTCGGTGAAATCTCGGTATCGAATTTTTGGGTGCATTACAATATCTTCTCTATCCCCATGTACATTGTACATATGGGGCTAGAGAAAGTAAAAATATGTTAAAACTGAAGCCAATAACAACGAATATCTCGAAAACGGTGAACATAAATTGTGTGTTTTAACGAGATCTACATTTTTGTGCATCAAATTTTTGTCTATCTCTTAATATTTACCAGTTGCGGAAAATTCAGAATAATTCATTCAGAATATTAAAGGCTATATGTCTTCAGAGACTATTCCCAGAAAATTCAAGATACACATTTTATTTGTCATGTAAATATCTTAAATATAAAAGGTTTTAATCAAAATCTTTGGAGCCATTTTTGAGTAACTAAAATTTACGATTTTTTTTATGTAAAGGGTGTTTGGGGTGGGAAATCTTTCTTGAACATCTTCGTGTCGCATGCTTAGAGGGTACTAAATTTAAATATCAAGTTTGGTGTTTAATGGACTTATCTTTTTGAGCTATGCTGCGCACGCACACACACACACACACGCACACACATGGACCTTTCTTTAAAAATGCTTTTTTGGATTCATGGGATCCCAAAACATGCATTTCCGGTGAAATCTCGGTATCGAATTTTGGGTGCAATACAATACCTTCTCTAAATACTACGTGCATAGTATGTGTAGAGAAACTAAAAACTCTCACGAATCTAATAGATAATCAAAGTATATTAACTATTAATACTGCCAATTTGTATTAAATATTTAAATACCGCAACAATCCATATCCTGTTAATTAAAGTAAAACCCCTGCTTAAATTATAGATCCTCTTTCAATAGATTCTACGTGTACTTTAGGTAATCATAAATGCACTAACTATATTGGTATTTTGACTAAAAAAAATCTGATGTGTTACACTCACACGACTTCCTCTAGCCGTTCTACAAACTTCTTACATAAGATTATTCTTCTTTCTGCACCTTGTTAATCGAGGTATTCAGCACAATGTTCTTATTACTTAATTCCTTATAAGTAGGAAGAAAATAAGGGAATACACTAGGCTAAATCGATAGTCAAATGTTTTAAAAGCTGTCGTTATGCGATTGTTATTACAAATCGCTTCTTTTCTTGGCCAGGAGTAGAACAAACGAAAAACGGACACTCCCGTCTGAGAAAAGTATAAGTACTTCACGACGACTGAAACTAATAACAATGAATACCTGGAAAACGGTAAGCTCCACGAAAAAAATGTTTATGACGTAAATTGTGTATTTTAACAAGGCCTACATTTTTTGTATAGTAAGTTTTTGTCTATCTCTTACGGTTTATTAGTTATGCCAAATTAAGCAAAATTCATCCAGAATAAACAGGTCTTTAGAAGCTATTCCCAGAAAGTTCAAGATATACATTTTATTTGTCAGGTAAATATCTTTAATATATGATATTTTAATCAAAATCGTTAGAGCCATTTTTAAGAAAATCAAAATTTTCGAAAAAAGTTCCATGTAAAGGGTAGTTTGGGGTTGGAGATTTTTCTCAAAATCTTCGTGTCGCATCCCTGGAAGATACTGAACTGAAATACCAACCTTTTCCTACAAGTTAACATTTTTGTTTTTTATTTTATAATATTTAAGTAATAAATTGCATTTAATTATTTCTTTGTGTCTTTTACAATTTATTAATCAACACTTCTAAATTAAAATTTCCATTAAAATTGCTATGTCATCTGACCTGCCAATCGGAGGACATAAATAATATGATTATTTCCGTTTTTGTTTTTTTTTCTCCATTCTGTGCACTCAAACTGCCAATTAAATGGAGATATAATTAAGCAGGTATATGTCTGTTCATAAGCACACGCAAATTTAAATCTTGTTTTGACGCAACATTTTCTGCATTATTCTATACTCAAAGTTATCCACATATTGCAGTTCTTTACTAATTTGTTTGCAATGTTTTGCACTGACTCTCGTCGTTATTTTAAAGAATATGACTATACTTTTTCGAAATATGCTCCAATTTTGAGAAATAGATATTTAAATTTTAAAAAAAATTAGGAGTTATGGACATTACAATAGTGGGGTGAATATAAAATATAATACATCTACCTACATCTATGATCCATTTGTAAAATGATTTATTGTAGAACTTGAATTTTTATATGAATACTTTTATGCATATTAGTGAATATAATTTAAATGATATGATATCCCCCCCCCCCCGAGGTTTTTCTTCATCCTGAGAAGACGAATGTCGAGTAACTTTAAGCATCATGACACCGGGCTCATTTGAGCATCAATTCACCGTTTCATTCATTGTCCAATATGGCCTACCAGGTTAGAGGATGTTAAACTACCCCAAAATGAATTTAGAGAGTGAAAATTAGTATTTAAATTACTATCCACGCTACAATTTTGAAAAATGGCATACATTTTTGGTGTTATTGTAACAATGGTATTTACATATTTCAACAATATGTTATCTTACATGCTGTTGATTTTCTAGATTTCACCTTAACAGTATTTACTTTCTCTACATGTACTATATACATAGTAGATAGAGAAGGCATTGCATTCCAGCAAACATTGGAAGTGAAATACATCGTTTGAGGTCTTTTGGGAAAAGCCCATTATGTGAGTGTGTGTGTGTGTATACACCATAACCCAAAACGAAACCTTTCCCCCACCCATAACAACCTTTACATGGAACATTTTTCGAAAATTTTGATTTTGGCAAAAATGGCTGTGACGATTTTAATTAAAACACCACATGTTCAAGATATTTTCTAAACAAATGTATATCCACATTTTTTGTGGAATAGTACTGAAGTCTTCTTCATTCTGAATGCATTTGTATAACTGGTAAACCGTAAGAGATACACCAAAACTTGTCCCCAAAATGTAGATCGTATTAAAGCACTCAATTTATGTCGTATACTTTTTTGTAGGGCTAACCGTTACTGAGATATTCTTTATTATTGGTTAACTTCATACTGGAAGTCATCTTTCATTTTATATTTTTTTGTTTTACTCTTGGCCACCCAAAGAGAAACGAATTTCAATTGCTTCATTAGCGGTCAGCTTTTAAATGATTTGACTATCGCTATAGCCTTTATAGTATGCCCGTATTTCCCTTCTACTCAGAAGGAAGCAATTAATAAGACTATTTCTGTTAATGTTTGTCACGTAGCATTATTTAGATAGAGGAAGAGTTAGTTGTTTGCAGAAAAGGCAGAGAAAATCATATGAATGAAACCCTTTGTATTTTTTGAGACATTCTCTCCATCAACCATTGCTCTTAAAGCCATATCTGGGAAGATAAAATATTGGACACTTCCCCTTGAGGTAATAAGCAAGCGGAGCTGAAATAAGATTAAAAATGACTTTGAAAACTCAGCCTCCCTGATCTTCCGTCTTTTATTTTATTATACTTTTTACTGCTGACAACGGCACAGATATAATCCTCGATCACGATGTAGAATGGATGCCGAACCAGTTTTAAAAGCTCTTAAATTAACTCCTACTAATACAGTACAGTGTTTAATGAAATTTCGCCGGAAGGGGTTCCATAACCAGATTAAAGTCATAAAACCGAAGCTAATGAAGAGCGCGTGTCAGTGGCAGTACCAAATGTGACAGAGATATGGGTTTTGGAAACCTGCTGCAATCCACTTACGCCAAATCCAGACCGCCCACAGTAAACACAGCTCCCTATGTAAACAGAGAAAGCTCAAGTTTCGGATACAAAGGCAACTTCCGACTTTGAGGAGGAAATAAACGGAATCTATAATGCAGCAGCGCTTCGATAGCCTTCTAGTTTAAGATAAGGGATTTGCTTACAGAGCCAAGCGCTCTCGGTGGATAAAGTGGGACGTTTGTTGCCAACAGTTACTTTACAGTTTACAAACATGACTACTAAAATCTGTTTAGGAGAGTAACTTCACTAACAATGGGCCCTGCATTCATTTAGGCTTTAAGTCAGTATTTACAACTTCCACTACAGTAGGTACATAATATATAGGAAATATCTAGGTCTCTACCCAATCCGTAGCAAGCTATTCTTACAAGAGTTCATTATTCTATCTGCTCTCTGTTGATTAATATAAACATTTGCAGATTTTTTTTTTATTACGGTTTTATTATTATTCTCTTTGACGAGGAGAGGAAAAAAGGAAAGCAAGAAAAAAAGATAATGACTTCCCATTTGAGAAACGTATACGTATTTTAAAATTGAAACCAATAAAGAGGAATGTCTTGGAAACGGTTAACTATATATATATATATATATACATATATATAAAGTATATGTCATAGAGGCTAACCTGAATTTTAGTTATCACGAACATATCTTAAAGATATTTAATATCTTTTAATACAAATTTTAGAGCCATTTTTAAGAAAATAAAATTGTCGACTTTTTCAACGTAAGTGGGTTGGTAGATTTTCTTGAAATTCTTGTCGCATCCTTGGAAGATTCTGAAATTAAATATCAATTTATTATTACTATATCTTGGTTCCACCACTTAAACTTCCATTAAAATTATTTAGGTATTAGTTTTTTCACTTCTACTCACCGTAATATCGTATCACAAAGTTTTAAAAATGTATCTTGTCTATTTTGGGCCTTTAACTTCCAACAAAGTACGCGATTTATACTAAAATATACCAGAAGTACTTGTTTTCTTTACTTTTTTACAGCAATTTCTATTGTTTCAGTAGCTATCAGACAGGTGACATCTAAATCGTGCATACTTCGACGTTCATATTGCAAAATTCAGAACTACCAATATTTGAAAACTAGTTATCACTAGCCATTAAAAGTTTGTGGAACCATCAATGAACTGTTCACTATTCGGCCACTAGAGTCGCTTTATAGTTGATTTTGAGGCATTTGTTGCAACATGAGGGTGATTGCCAACATTGATACAAAAATACTGCGATTGTAAAAGTCATTCGTGTGTTTAGAGTTCTGAATCAATTATAGTTGTGTAAATAAGTGATTTTCCTTTACTTTGGTTTCAATAATTTCCACTTGTTATACCAAAGCATGCGAGCGAAGCGAGCATGCGCTGTGTTAGGCTTAGGTTAGTGTGTGTGTAAATAAACTTATTTTCATGTACTTTGGTTTTAATAATTGCTACTGGTTTGACTAAAGCATGCGAGCGAAGCGAGCATGCGCTGTGTTAGGTTTAGGTTAGTGCGTGTGTAAATAAGCTTATTTTCACATATTTACAGCCTTGGCACTCCATTATTACTGTGTGAATGTTGGTGACTTTTGAGCTTCACTTTTTTTTTCTTTCTTTGTTGTTTGGTTACTTTATCTACGTTGGTAGCGTTGTAATTTCATTGTTTCTAGACCATAAATACTTACTTCCCGCCTAGCAACATCTATTAAATCTTCCCCCATCATGAACATTTTCCTGAATTTTGATACACACAGACGCATGTGGACTGTTTTTCTATTTTATAATTTATTTATTCGTGTACTTCTGGTGAAATCTCTGTATAGGATTTTTGGATGGAATGCAATACCTTCTCTTCCTACTATGTACATGGTAAAGAAAGTATTCATTCTATTTCGAAGATAGTGGTTTTTTTACCCCACTTTCCTCACGCTTTCATGGTAGGTTGAAATTCCTACATTCCGTGCGTCCTTATTTTTACCGCAGATATTAATAAAATGTATTTAATCCCCAAATAACAATACTGTCACAAACATGCAGTATAATCACAGTTGAATTTTACCAAACCTTATCATCTTTGCTACCCTTTATTAGTTAGTATTTATTTGCGATTTCATTCATGTAGGATTTAAGTATAACTATTTTGGCGCACCTTTAGTTGCTCACTGGCTTGTTCAACTAGCAGGTATGACTAATCGATCCTCAGTTCGCTAGCGATTCAAGGTAGCGGTGCAAGTTTTAGTTATACCGTAATGAGTTATGAGTTTTGAGTTATGGTGTTCGCAGATACATATTCATAGACATTTTTTCTAAAAATGCTTTTTATACATAGCGAGCATTTCTAGCGAAACCTCGATATCGAACTTTTGGTGAAATGCCCTCTACTGACTATAAGTAGAATTAATAAAATCAAATCTGTGTTACTCTATTCCAATACTTGATACCTAGACTGGAACGTATACCAAATGTTATCGGTTCATTACTCACAATATGTCTTATATTATTTTAGAGATAATTAGCTGTACTATTACAAATAAGAGAAAAGGAAAGGAAATATTTCCACGTACTAAATGTAAACAAACATTTAATAATTGTGTTTCAACTAGTAGACAATAAAGGTAGCTAATTGATAGCGAGATAATTAAAACTATATGAAAACAAAATATGCGTAGCCAGTAACGGATATCTCTCTAGTTACCGGGGATTTTACTGTGTTCAGGCGGTTTTCGTCGATTACGTTCCACTTCACTTGCGTTGTATTGTAAAAATGACGGAACGGTGTGAATTAGAATTTCCAACCAAAGGAAACGCTGTATTTTCGTCAATCAGCGCTTCCTGATCAAATTATGGTTCTGCCTAGTATTTTGAAGTTTTTAATGCCGTAAGACTTTTTGTGCTACAGGTGCCTTAAAATTTCTGACTAAAGGTGTGTCGAAAATCCACACAACCACGGCATTACATACATAGTTGAATCATAGCTCCAAGAACAAGGGAGAAATTAAATTAATTAATGGATATTTTGTAAATAGCATATTTTCGGGATTGTTAGGGTAGATTAACTCAAAAATGTAAGAATACGGTTTACCAAACGAGGTAACTACAAATATCTGAGGTTATGGTGTTGGTATGATAATGCACTAATATTCAAGAGGTTCCGAGTTCAAATCTTTTTTTTTTTCTGTCTCTCTTTCTACTAAGTTAAATGGAACTTTAAAGGTATGGAAAGAAAACAGAAGACAATTAATTTGAGTATATTTTTCTCTCGCCAGCTTTTCCCACGAGTACATCTTTGTCATAGCTTCGCTGACATTGTCAGATATCAGTACAAATTGTTTACTAAATGCATGTAATGCATATAATTTACAAACGTCATACACGAACAACAATAATTACACGAAGAGTTAGAAGAAAAAAGAAAGAAAGAAAAGGAAAAAAAAAACAGAACATGTAAACATTAATACCGTTTGCCTTTTACTTTCTATCTTTTATTAAAAATTGCGTGACAAATTGTATTAATGACTCTACTTAATATTTAGAGAAGTTTGGGACAGCTTTTGCTTTCCTCCATTGTATGCTGAGCAAGTGCCATGTGATTCAGCAAAGATTTAGAACGACTGAAAAACAGACGACGCGATATATTTTTCGGGTGCGTTCAATACGAGTTTTACTTGCAAGGAACGGCGCGTTCAACCAAGTGAGCGCCTGCCAACTAGTCGGGGTGGAACGTTTATACTGAGTGACACTTCTACGGAGCCTTTTCATCTATCTGATGAGTTAGAAGTGGAATATTGACACTTGCACGAAACAATAACGAATGCCCGGGACCGAACAACCAAAATGTCAGTAACAGGTTTTACAATAAAAATCTTATGTGCTCCATTCACATGATTTTCTCTACATCTCTGCCACAAGTATTGTTAAAAAGCTTATGCTTCTATCTACTTCATGCTAATCGAGAAAAAAATTATCAGAAATTGTCTTATTACTTGTTTCCTTGTAAGTAGAAGCGAAATAAAGGAGTACCATAGGCTAAAGCGATAGTCAGGACGTTCATCTGTTACGTTAGCTATTTACTGCCAAGATTAATGGCGTCTTATGGCATCGCAAAGTAGTATCAATTTGCCTTAGAATGGTAGTCTTGGAGCTCCATATCACCACAATGTAAACACGGTTGACCCTCAGTATCAACAGTAGTAATGTACTCTAATTAGGGAGTACCACCCTCCTTCCAACTCTTACCTCCAGGCCCGCAACCTAACCCTTATTCTCAAAATTCTAAGAAATGCATTAAATCGGGATTATACTGATCAGTTCCAGATTAGGCAGTACAAGTGTAGTTTTGTAAATGCTTTATGCTTAGCTATTTCTGGGAATGTTCTGAGCTGCGTATAAATGTCAAGTTCAACTTCCGCACTTGTGTCAGAATCTCAACTGCAGTCAATCGGAGTGCTGATGTGTTGACATATTGCTTTCCCGCTTAACTGAGGAGTAACGCGTTAAGTGATTCCGTCTCTCAAAAATACTACTTGCGTTAAGACAAAATATTCAAGTTTTGCAAAAAATAATTCACGAGAAAGATGGGGAGTAATGTTCTTAGCAGAACCGTAAAAACCACAAGTTTTTAGCTCAAATAGTTTTCATAATACACATGCGTAAACATTATGTCGCCAGGGAAATTTGCATGCTCAGTGTGCGAGAGAGAGAGATAAATACGAAAAGAAACCTGGCAACGCAGAGCACGATAACGCATCTCATTCGCTGCAGAGTAGAACTCTTCCCATTTGAAAAACATAATCACGCTCAGCTAAACTATTACCTGTCTGAAGAATGAATGTAGACGTCTTGAGTGGAAGCTTGCGTAAACATAAACAGATAATCGGTATTGCGTCATCACTCCCGGTGCGTGCCCTGTAATGTTCGGCAATACTGGAATGCAGCAGTTGAGTCTCTTACAGTGGACGGGTTCGAATCAAGTCAAAATGCAAACACCCCGCGCCTAGTCATACGCTCACAAAGTAGAATATTAATATTAATTAATGACAAAGAAAACATCAAGTTTAACCTGTTGTGGATCGTTTAGTTTATTCATGTTTACGCTATTTAAAGTGAGTTTACGCTATTTAAATTCTTACCGTGTTAAGGTGAACGTCCCTAATAGATTTAACGAGAATGTTACACTTTGTTTTTCATCGTCTACTGTAGCTAGACAAATAAATAAAAATGAGAATAGTATGATCAAAATAATTCCCTGCAGCTGCCGAAATAAAAGCTTCACGAACGCCCCTAAGGGACATATCACAAAGTTATGTGCGTGAGATCGGTGCTGCTCACTGTTGATATTAACTCATCGCGTGCACATCCGCGGACAGATGTTCCAACAATGAGATACAATGGGAACGGCACACAGCTGGCGAGGACTGGCCCATTCTTCATTGCTTTACACTCCAAGCGCCCTTAAAGGGGCCAGCGATGTCGTGCAAGATACACGAAACCATTACATCTACCAGACGCATGTTCGGATGTCAAGATTTTCGTGTAGTGGAGACGCTAACTGCCTCAATTTGTTTCCAAATTTAGTGACATCTTCGTTGTGCTGATGCACCTGGAACCGAAAATAAACAAGCCCTTTATTCTGTTTCCCTAATTGGAATATTTTCTCCTATCTACAAGTGTAACAGGCTGAAGAATTGGAGTAAGGGCGAAAATTACAAGCCCCCCCCCCTCCCCCAACCACCAAAAAAATTACAGTTTATGTTTTTATGTAGTTTTATAAATTCGAATTTCCTCTTTGATAGCTGGCTAAACTGGCGTTGCTGGATTAGCGTGCTAAACTTTTTTTTTCCCCTTCTTCCATTCAAGTATTAGGTCCTTCGGTTTGTTATGGTCTCGCTGCTATTTCTCTCGAGGTCTTCCCGCGTTCTGTTCGGTCGATAATCCAAGGCAAGTTTAACTACGAACTACCTCCTTTCGTAGCAGATCTCTCCATTTATTTATTTATTACTTCAACGGTCATATCCGGGACTTTGACTTGTGAAACAACTTATATTAATTAGGATTAGAACATTAGGTTAATCATATTTATATCTTTAAACACGCACATTCACTCTCACATTCATATTTCCAGGCCTGTGGGATAGGGAATAATTCTGGTTAAAGAAAACTTCCTCGCCTCAGCCGGAAATCGAAACCGGAACCTCCGTCTGTGCTGTAAGTTACCATTTATTGGATAAATATTTAACTCTTCTTTGATTACTTTCTCTTCTCGTACTATGTATATAGTACGTAGAAGTATTGTATTCCACCCAATAATTCGATTCCCAACGGTCCCCTGAATAAAAAAAAAAAAACTTAGAAAAAGTCCGCGTGTATGTAGGTAGAAGGGAAAAAATCTAAAAATCCATTCACATGGTGTCCTCTAGCTGTTCAGTAAACACACCTTTTATTCAAAAAAATAACCTGTTATCTACATCATGGTAAACAAGCAGAATTAGTCTTATTACCTACTAGCTTCCTTAAGAATAGAAGGGAAATAAGAAAATGCACGGGCTAAAGCGATAGTCTCGTCTTATAAAAGCCGGTCGCTATGTTAAACAATTGAAATTCCAATCTCTTTGCTGCCAGGAATAAACAAACGAGAAAGAGAAGAAGGATATCTTCCCGTTTGAGAAAAGTTTAAGTGGCTAAAATTGAAACCGATAATCTGAAACTTCTCGAAAATGATTAACAATTTAAAAAAAAATATGTATGACATAAATTGTGTGTTTTAATGAGATCTACATTTTTGTGTAGTAAGTTTTTGTATATTTATCTTTTACAGTTCGCCGGTTATACAAAAATCATTCAGAATGAAGAGGTCTTCAGAGGTTATTCCCAGAAAATCCAAGATATACATTTCGTTTGTCATAAAAATGTCTTAAACATAAGGCATTTTGAGAAAATCAAAATTTTCGAAAGTTTGGTATTTAACGGACTTTTGGTTTTTGGCTATGCTCACACACATGGGCCTTTTTCTAAAAATTGTTTTTATTGAGGGGGTCGCAAAACTAATATTTCCTGCGGAATCTCGGTATCGAATTTTTGGGTTCATTATAATACCTTCTCTATACACTATGTACATGGTACGTGTAGAGAAAGTAAAAGTGTAGATCTCATTAAAACACACAATTTATATCATATATATGTGTTTTTGTAGAGTTAACCGTTTTCGAGATATTCTTTGTTATTTTTTACAATTTAAACTACTTAAACTGTTCTCAAGCGGGAGGTGTCATCTTTTGTTTCGTCTCTTTTATTTTACGCCTGGAAATGCTAAAGAGAAGCGAATTTCAATAGTTTCACATAGTGATAGTTTTTAAAAGGTTTGACCATGCTTTATCCTAGTGATAACCCTTTATTCCCCTTCTACTTACAAGGAAGCAACTAATAGACGATTTCTACTAATGTTTATCTCGATTAGCTAGATGTAGAAGAAAGAATCCTTTGTGAGAATTGTTTGTGGAACAGCTGGAGAAAGTCATGTGAATGGAACATATCAGGTTTTTCTACAGCAGTAGAGTCAAAAGCTGTTTTATAACTCCATAGTGTTCGTGTTCAAATACAAAAGTATTGCAAATAAATTAAATTAAAATATGTTTTATAGCTTCTTGTCCGTCAGAACGAGTTGGGCTTTTCAACGTTGGGAGAATGACCTTAGGTGAAATTATTGGACGCTGTAGGTACGTGGTGGAGAGAGAGAGCGAGCGAGAGAGAGAAAGAGAGATAGAAATGTGTTACAGTGACCTAAAATAGCATTGCTCACAATAGTGTTGAGCTTAGATGTGTTAAGTTTTATATAAAATATCTTACGCGCAAATATCGTCGTCCTCCGTGGTGTAGTGGTTACCGTGCTAGCCTATAAAAACCAAACCTGGCGAAGGGTGACGAATTTTTTTGGACGCAAAAATGCTTAGCATAGTTTCCTTCGGAAGGTGAATAAAGCTGGTGGTCCTGTGTAATGCTTGTATGCACTGAAAAACCCATACCTTGAAAGAAGAAGGTTACTGAGCAAAATTGCGACATTTCATGATTTCGTTCTACGGTACCATCTGTGGACGACGAGCCGATTCCTCATCACATTGGATGATCCCTATACTCCACTTAGGAGCTACAGGAATTATTATTGGTTAAAAAATATCAAAACGTGCTATTTACTGTCAATTGGAAACTCTCATTCATGTTTGATATACGAGACCAATACATAAAGTTATAGACGATTTGGCATAACTAAATAATAACAAAAGATATCAACACAAAACTTTATTTACAAAGTTATATCTCCATTCTCAAGACATTTATTATCACCTGGTACCAGTTTTTCAATGCCGATGTTATACTTTTCTACCGCCAAAGATCTTATGTTTTTTTTCAATGAACAAAATGTCGGTCAATCGAATGTTACATGCAGATAGCGCAAGTGTATGGTGATAATGCAATGAACGAGTTTTCAGTTAGGAAACGGCGCATACTTTAGAGTAATCAAGGAAGAACCAGCAGGCATGACCAAGACCGGACTGGAAGTTCATCAATCGTTATGGATGAGTTGAAAGTAAATGTTAATGAAATAATTCAGAAAAAACGCTGTTTCACTTTGGACATGACTTTTGGGTGAAAAAAATTTCCCAATCTCAAAGTGGCAGTACATCTTGGCTCAGATCTTTGGCGGTAGAAGAGTGTAACATCTGCGTTGAAAAACCGGTACCACGTGACAATAAATACCTAGATAACAATGACAATTATCTTGAGAGGTAGAGTAATGTTCTGTGACTTTGTAAATAAAGTTTTGTGTTGATATCCTTGGTTATTATTTAGTTATGCCAAATAGTCTGTTACTTTCTGGATGCCTTCGTATTTCACAGTTTAAAGTGCAAACTGAGTGGAGTTTTCTATTTAATATTCTGTGCAGCACAGGTTCAGTGTCAAGTCTGAGAACTAATGAACTTTTCTCTCTTCTTTGCAGGTAAGATGTCCGGAGTTCAAAAGTATGTGAAGAGAAAGCCATATTTGTAAGTAAACGAACGCTATACACAGGCATGAAAAAAGTGTCAAACTTTTCTTTTTCCTGTGGTACAGAACTGGTTCAGTCTTCAATATTTAAAGATGTTATGTTTCTTATGTTTTAAACCCAACACTTTTTTCTCATTAGTCTAGCTTTGTTGCATTTTCAAACATGGCAAACATTATTCAACGAAACATTAAGTTAAAATATTTCTAAAAATGTTCATAGTCTTGTCCGGTTTACAAATGTATACATTTTGCCAATATTTTTCATCCAAATATTATGATTAGAAGGAATACTTATTATGGATTAATATTTATTCGCGATGTTACTTTTTGTAGCACGTACATAGTAGATAGACAAGGTATTGCATTCCTTCCAGAAATTCGATCCCCAACACGTGTTTTGAAACCTTCTGAATAAATAATTTTTTTTTAGAAAAATGTCCGTGTATGTGTCTGGTGTATGTGTGTGTGTCTTGGGCAGCATAACTCAAAAACGAAAAGTCAGTTAAAAACCAGACTTGCTATTCAAGTTCAGAATCTCCCAAGGATGCGACATAAGGCTTTTCAAGAAAATTCCCCACCCCAAGGTTTCCCTTTACATGGAAAATGTTTTAAAAATGTTGATTTTCTCAAAAATGGCTCAAACCATTTTGAAAAAATTGCAGTATATTAAAGATATTCACATGAAAAATAAAATGTATTTCCTGTGAATACTCTCTGAAGCCCTGTTCAGTCTGAATGACTTTTGCATAACCGTTAAACCGTAGGAGATAGACAAAAGCTTACTTAAAAAAAAAAGCTAGATTTCGTCAAAACACAAGATTTATATCCTTTAAATGTTTGTTGTGGAGCTAGTCGTTTCCAAGATATTCCTTGTTAATGATTTCAATTTTCAAATACACTTTTCTCAAACAGGAAATCATCGTGTTTCTTTTGCTTTACTCCTGGCCATGCAAAGAAGCATGTTTCAATGGCAATGTAATAACGACAGCTTATAAAACATTTGCCAATAGTTTACCTTCTACTTATAAGGAACTAACCGATTGAACCATTCTGCTATCTCGATTAGCATGGAGAAGAATGATCTTTTGTAAGAAGTTTGTTTGTAGAACAGGTAGAGAAAATCATGTGAATGTAACAGATCCGATTTTTGTACCACAAGCCATTCGCGAGGGATCCGCTGTTAAAGGGTCGAATCATTCAAAACTGGTCATTATTTCAAAATGCTTTCGATGTTGAGTGTGTCTCGGGTCCTGATCTAAAACATTTGACTATCGCTATTTTCTATATTTAAGGGGAGTCGAAATTCGGTTGTCGTATTTTTTTTTTTTTTTTTTTTTTTTTTTTTTTTACATTTTCGTGTATGTTTTACTTGCATAGTAATATATCAAATCCTCCGCTCATTTTGGTATAATCTTCATAGAGGTACGCTAATTGCAATTAGTTTAAAAATATTGTTGAAAATACTCCTGCATAGTAATTTTTACTTTCTCTACACGTACTATGTACATAGTGTATAGAGAAGGTATTGTATTGCACCCAAAAATTCGGTACCGTGATTTCACCGGAAATACATGTTTTGGGCCCCCCTGAATCCAAAAAAAGCATTTTTTGAAAAAGGTCCGTGTGTGTGTCTGTGGACAGCATAGCTCAAAAACGAAAAGACCGTTAAATACCAAACTTGGTATTTAAGTTTGGTATCTTCCAAGGATGCGACAAGAAGATTTTCAGGAAAATCCCCCCACCCTTTTCATGGAACTTTTTCGAAAAGTTTGATTTTCTCAAAAATGGCTCTAAGGATTTTGATTAAAGTGTCGTATATTAAAGATATTTACCTGATAAATAATATGTATAGCTTGAATTTTCTGGTAATAGCCTCTGACTACTTTATTCTCGATGAATTGTGCATAAGTGCTAAACCGTAAGAAATGGACAAAAACTTACCACACAAAAAATGTAGAGCACATTAAAACACACAATTTATGTTATATACATTTTTTTCGAGGAGTTGATCGTTTTGAGATATACCGTGTTTTTGGTTTCAGCTTTGAAAAACTTGTACTTTTCTCATACAGGAATTTGTCAACTCTTGTCTATACAAAGGAACTTCAGTCACCTAGTAACCAGCTTTTGGCTGCACTTTAACCTATGATACTCCCATGGTTTGCTTCTACTTACAAGGAAGCAAGTAATAAGACTATTTCTGCTAATTTTTTCTCGATTAGCATGAAGTCAATAGAAGAATAAGCTTATTAACAATAATTTGTTACACAGGAGTAGAGAAAGTCATGTGAATGGAACACATGAGATTTTTTATAACAGTTTGGTACATACACTTAGTAAAACATAAAAACTTTGTAAATATTAGTGTTAGAGAAGAGATTTGTTTTTATTTTGATCAGAAAGTTTTACTTTAGCTATTAGCAGTATTAGCATCTCGGTCATAGTTCCTATAGGTGGGAGTTTACAAGTACTGCAAAGTTGTGTTTGGAAAGTTAGGTTACATTTTTTAATGTTATGTTTGAAAGCAATTACTGTAGAAGTAAAATGTTCTATACAAATGCCCCATTACCTCAGAAACTAATTAACACTAAGGACTGAAATGTTTACCACAAATATGCCCTTAAATAAGCTTTATTTTACAAAAAAAGTATGTATGTCGATTAAATTTTTTTTTTTTAAAATTTAAGAATCATGATTATTCAATAAAACTTTAATAGGCTTATTAAAAAAATCATACCTTTCCTCGTAATGAACAGAAGTATTCTATTTTTCATCCATCAACAGTAAAGGTATTGCTGAATATACCTTGAAAAATCTGATGTGTACCATTTACATGACTTTCTCTATATCCCTGCATCAAATTATTCTTAAAAAGCTTATACTTTTATTTACTTCATGCTAATCAATAAAACAGCAGAAATAGCCATATTACTTGCTTCCTTGTAAGTAGATGTGCAATAAGGGAGTAGCATAGGTTAAAGTGATAATCAAAAGCTGGTATCTATGTCACTGAAGTTCCTTTGTTTGTATGGACAGCAGTTGACAAATTCCTGTATGAGAAATGTATAAGTTTTTCATAGCAGAAACCAAAAATAAGGAATGTCACAAAAACGACGAACTCCACGAAAAAAATGTATATAACATAAATTGTGTGTTTTAACATGCTCTACATTTTTTGTGTAGTAACTTTTTGTCATCTCTTACGGTTCAGCAGTTATTCAAAATTCAGTAAAATTCATCCAGAATAAACTACTCTTCAGAGGCTATTCCCAGAAAATTGAATATATACATTTTATTTGTCAGGTAAATATCTTTAATATACGAAATTTTAATCAAAATCGTTAGAGCCATTTTTGTGATAATCAACATTTTCGAAAAAAAGTTCCATGTAAAGGGTAGTTGGAGGTGGGGGGATTTTTCTCAAAATCTTCGTGTTGCATCCCTGGAAGATACTAAACTTAAATACCAAGTTTGGTATTTTACCTACTTGTCGTTTTTGAGTTATCGTGTTCACAGACACACACACACGGACCTTTTTCCGAAAATACATTTTATAGATAAAGGGGACCCTAAAACATATATTTCCGGTGAAATCTTGGTATCGAATTTTTTTTGTGGAGTGCAATACATTCTCTATACACTATGTGATAGGGCATTTCGATTCCGCTTAATACGAATGTGCACAAAGGTATTTCTCGAGGCTTATGTTCATTAAAGTAAAGTAAATAGAAAAACACATTTTGATACGAGCAGTTTGTATAGCCACCAATAAGCGGATAGAGAAGATTATCTGAATGTAAAACTTCAACTTTTTAGAGAAAGTCCCGTGTATTTGTGTGTGAGAGAGAGAGAGAGAGAGAGAGAGAGAGAGAGAGAGAGAGAGAGAGAGAGAGAGAGAGAGTGACAGGCAGGGAGGGAGGGACACTAAAGTCTGAATTATTGATCAACTCCTGTTCAATCTCTCCACAACAAACATAATTAAGGAGACAAGTGGATCAACCCAGCTTCCCCTTGCATGACCACGTTCACAACATCAAATGAGGTCATTGTGGGAATGAAGCTATTGTGTTCCGAAATATTAATAAATATATTATGTATTTGCGAGGCAAAAGGCACGTTTTTCGTTCCCTTAGAATGGCTTGAATAGCTATTGTTTTGTTATATTGTTCATAATGACCGAACCTGAGCTATTGATATTTAAATTCATGTGACAAAAGCTACCGCTTTTGATGTTTTTTTTTGTCGAAATAACATAGAATGTAAAGTAACCCCGACATTTGTGTATTTATACAAATAAAGTGCATACATAATAAAAAAATGGGTTGCTTAATTATGAATGGTCAACGGCGGTTTTGTGAAACATTAACTTTACATAATCCGCGTGTGACATTTTAAATCTCGAAGGATTTCATTTTCCCTCACCACGCCCTATAAAATCACTGTACAATAATTTAGAAGTTGATTTTATTCTTTATATTCCTTAGAAGGACAATTTAAAAATTACCTTTGAATGGTAATAATGAACCAAAAACTCCATGTTATTCACCGAAATATTAGCGGATGTGTATTGGAAGAGGATACCCCAAATTTCAAAATGACTCCAACGATTTTGACTAAAGATATTTACATGGCAAATAAAATGTATACCTGCCTTAAAATTTCAGCGAAATACCTCTGGAGCATCTGTGCATTCTGGATGACTTTTGTATAACTAGTAGATGGTAAGTATTAGACAAAATCTCACTATACAAAAATAATGTAGATTTCGTTAAAACACACAATTTATGTCAAAACACAGTTTTTCATCCTGGTCATGGCATAGCGACCTGCTCTTCGAATATTTGATTATCGCTTTAGCCTAGTGTACTCGCTTATTCCCCTGTGCCTATAAGAAAATATGTTTTATCTTGATTGGTATGATAAGTAGAGAGAAGAATAAGTTTTTGTAAATAATTTGTTGCAGAGTAGGAAGAGGAAGCCATTTAAGTGCAACGCATCAGAATTTTACAGTTTGTACTAATTGCCAATAATGAACTGGAAAATGCTTGAGAATAGGCTTCCAGATCTCTAATCAATCAAACTAGAGATGATTTCAGTTTTAAGCTACTTAAACGTTTCTCAAACGGCAAGTCATATTTCATCTCGTCGTTCCGCAAAGAGAGCGGAATTGTTTAATTGTTTCACATAGCGACCGACTTTTAAAATATTTGACTATCGCTTTAACCTGTGCATTCCGTTATTTCCCTTCTACTTCAAAGGAAGCGATTCTGATAATGTTTATCTTGATTAGCCTGATGTAAACAAAAGGATATGTAGTCTTTTGTAAGAAAAAATTGTGGAACAGCTAGAGAAAGTAGAACACATCAGCTTTTTTTTTTTTTTTTTTTTGCATTTGAGTTTTGTAGTACACGCGCGCGCGATCTTTAACACAATTATTTTTTTGTTTTTGTTTAGAGATGCCCCAAACATGTTTTTGCTCAAACGGCAAATCATATTTCTTCTCGTCGTTCTTTTGTTTACTCCTAGCAAGCAAAGATAATGGAATTTCAATTGTTTCACATAGCTACCGGTTTTTAAAAGATTTGACTGTCGCTTTAATCAGTGCATTCCGTTATTCCCCTTCTACTTAAAAAGAAGCAAGTAATAAGACTAATTCTGGTAATGTTTATCTTGATTAGCATGGTGTAAATAAAACAATACCTAGTCTTTGACTGCCTCCGTGGTCGAGTGGTCAGCGCGCTGACTTCTCACCCGGAGGTCCCGGGTTCGATTCCAAGCTCAGGCGGGGATTTTTTTAGTCAGAATTATTCCCTATCCCCCGCAGAATTTGGAAGTATGTATGTGAGAGTGAATGTGTGTGTGTGTGTGTGTGTGTGAAATAAAATGATTTAAACCAAACTAAAGGAACCTACAGACGAGTTGTTTCAAGTGCAAATCCCCGATATGACCTTGGATGTTAAAGGGGGCTATATAAATGAAACAATAACAAAAAAGGTACCTAGTCTTTTGTAAGAAAAGTGTGTTTGTGGAACAGCTAGATAAAATCATGTGAGTGGAACACATCATGTTTGTATTTGAGTAATGCGATTCACGCACGCGCGACCTTTTTCAAAATGATTTTAGGGGTGATCCAAACATGTATTTTCGATGTATATGGTGGAATGCAATACCTTGTCTATCTAATATGTATGAGAAAGTAACATTATAGGAAAACAGAAGCATCGGTGCGTTTCTGTGTACTCGACTGTAATTGTAGAGAAAGTAAATATTGCAGAAAAAGTTGAGGGAGAGAAACGAATAAAAAATAATAGCTACCAGGAAAACGAAATATCTGAAGAAGATTCGAATAAAGGAAACGGACAATTTTTAAGAGTAACGCCTTTATTCCATGAACTAGTTTGTGCATTGCGTGACAAGACCGAGAAGAGAAATACAAAAGCGTGTCTTTGTTCAGGTGTTGCGTCTCGTTAAAAGCTTACTTGAAGATGTCGGGTTCCATTATGGCGATATACCGACCTTCCTCGGGAGCAGTTAGCGCCTCCATTATTAATTATAATTTCCTTCTTTTCCTCTGCAAACATTCATTTTACAGAATCCACATTATTCATTAGAAAAGCTCTCCATGGGCCCGCCGCTTTGTCAGAGCGATGTTTATCCAGCAAGGTGAACTGCGAGGAACGTCGCAGATTTAATTGCTCCCTACCTGGGTTTGTATCGTCTCTAGCTTGCTCGGAATCGGGCGTTTTCAGCTTAGAAGCGGTTCAAGTGAGGGAGGGAATTTGTAGCACTGTGTTTTGTTTTCCCTAATAGCTGTGGTTTTTATCAACGACTGAACAAAACCATACAAAGCTTTTAAACCTGTACTGTATGAATTATTTTACTTTCTCTACACGTTAGTTATAGAGAAGGTATTGTATTGCATTCAAAAATTGGATATCGAGATTTCATCGGAAGTATATGTTTTGGGGTCCCCTGAGTCCGAAAAAAGCATTTTAGAAAAAGGTCCGTGTGTATGTGTCTATGGGCAGCGTAGCTCTGCCGCACCGTGGCCGAGTGGTTAGACCACTAGCCTCTCACCTAGACGGCCGGGGTTGGATCCCAAACGACCGCATGTAAGATTTGTGGCGGACAAAGCGGCGCTGGGGCGGGTTTTCTCCGGGTACTCCGGTTTCCCCCGCCATCGCATTCTACCGGTGCTCCATCATCATTCATGTATCATCAGTGTCACCGCCTGCGGTGCCATTAGTAGTTAAAGCGGGCGTTATTTACACTACCAAAAAAAAAACAACGTAATTCAATAACGAAAAGCCCGTTAAATACCAAACTTGATATTTAAGTTCAATATCTCTCAAAGATGTGGCACGAAGATTTTCAAGAAAAACCCCTAACTACCCCTTACATGGAAAAAAAAAACTTCCAAATTTTGTTTTTCTTAAAAGGGGCTGTAATGATTTTGATTAAAATATCGTATATTTAAGATATTTACATGACAAATAAAGTGTATATCTTGAATTTGTTGGGAATACCTCTAAAGAGGTGCGAGATTATGGAACCAGCAAGGATTGTGGCATGCAGATATGAGTTTTTGAGAAGACTAAACTATTTCAGGCAGGAAGGATATCATATAATTTGTTTAGATGAACCTGGGTGCGACTCATGATGATGTAAGAAAAGGTTGGGATGATGGCAGTTGCTCTTGCTGATTTTCAGGCGCTGTGTCACGTGAAAAAAAGAATCATGATGATGATGTTTAGTGTTTATGGGCGCTCAACTACAAGGTCATCAGCGCACTTATTAAACAAATCATGGCAAAAGCCAGAGATAAAGCTCAATAAGAAATATTATAAATAACAACGAAAGATTGATCTAAAAATTAATGTAAAAAGGTAATCATAGAAAAAGCCACAGATTGGTGATTTGAGAAAAGAAGAGAAAAAAAGTCAAAACTAATACAAAAACAAGGATTAAAAACAACTAAATCCAAAATTGAAGGGTATCTTCGATAAAAATTTCGTCCGCCAGGATTTGTGCAAGACTGACCGGCAGTTGCACTGATTCCCGAATATCTGCTAGATTAACATAATCTAGCAACACATGACGACAGACAAATCTTCTCCATGAAGCGGACACAATGGAGGAGCTTCACTCTTAGAAAGGAAACTATGTGTAAAATTGCAGTGGCCAATACGCAAACGAGCCAAAATTACTTCCGTCGAGAATGATGAGAGGAAGTTACCCAGTTTGTTGGAAGGTCCTTCACTACTGTATGCTTGTTTCCGTGGAGAAATGACCACTCTTCGTGCCAGCACGAAAGTATCGCCCTGCGCACAACAAGCTTATAGTCTTCCGATGTTATACAAGAAAATTTTGTACTGGGCTAAAAAAAGAATCATGATCTTGCATGCAGGCGATAAGGGTTGGATTGAAGGCTGCTTATATTTGGCTGCTGAAAATATTCGGGAATCCTTGGCTGATTCACATCACGAGATGAATGTTGAAATATTTGAAGCTTGATCAAGAACACCTTTTCGAAAAACGTTCCTCATAAGAGTCTATTCTGTTAGAAAATGCTAGTTATCATTCTCACCATGTCCAGCAGAAAAGACGAAATGATCTGATTCATGGAAGAACATAATTTAGTTTTACCAAGTACAGTTCCTATAAAAGCCGTGCTATTGGAGAAAATTCAGGAAACAAATATACACAAAGTGTGTGTAATAGACGAAATGGCAAACATCGTGGCCATGAAGTCCTCAGGTTACCGCCATACCACCGTTGTCTCAAATCCAGTTGAGCTGATATGGACACGCCTTAAACATGCCGTAAGAAAGCGGATGTGGGTGAATGGTTGGACCATTCGCCTCCCATCTAGGCGGCCCGGGTTCGTGGTGAACTAAGCGGCGTCTGGGCGGGTTTTCTCCAGGTCATCCGGTTTCCCCGCTACTTATTCCACTAATAGCTCCATTATCACCATTTCAATAATCAATTAAGCTTACATTTCATATCCACTTAATGTTCATGCCAACGGGCCAACGGTAACAGGATCTCCCGTAGTTCTGGTTCGTGCCGTAGTCTCCCTAACAGACTCCTGACCCCTAGGCATTGGCTTGTAAGTCCTTCGGCGGTGTCAGGCCTACAAAAGGGGAGAGTAAGCCAATTACAAAACGAAAGAAAGCGGAATGTGACGCCTTTTGTAAGCGACAGTGTGTGCAACGTGTTGAGAGAATGTGTACCGAATATAGATTCGAATGTGTGGGAAAGATGTGTTCAGCACACAATCCAACAAGAGCGAAAATTTCAACTGCGGAAGGCTTCGTTTGTGATACATGTGAGTGTTAGATATTTTTTGCACTGTGTACTACTCTCGCTACACTTAATAAGAACCTTGCTAGTGTTATTCACTTGGTATTCTAAGAAATAAATGTCCAAGCGTGTAACGCGAGTTTACTTGGAGAAAATATGACAAGGTTGCTTTCTGTGTCACTGAATACCGGCAATTTTAACGCAGCCTTTGATACCAAAATATTAACATTTTCTTCTCATCTATTAACTGTGAGATATATAAGGAAAGTTGTGGAATTACTAAACGTGAGTTTTGTTATGGATGACCACTATGTAATCAATTGTGCACACGTCAGAGCAAACATAGATGCTGTTTGAAACACCTGCATATGTTTACATATAGTTTGCACTGACAGTTCACAAACATGTTCCGGAGACGAGGCGCTGCATTGATGTCATTAAAAGTTATATATATATATATATATGTATATATATATATATATATATATATATATATTACGTGGTAAAATAAACAATTCAACGCTATACTTTTCTTTTTACTTTCTCTACACGTACTATGTACATAGTGTATAGAGAAGGTATTGTATTGCACCCAAAATTCGATACCGAGATTTCACCGGAAATATACGTTTTAGGGTCCCCTGTATCCAAAAAAAAGGATTTTCAGAAAAAGGTAAAATACCAAACTTGGTATTTAAGTTTAGTATATTCCAGGGATGCGACACGAAGATTTTGAGAAAAATCCCCCACCTCTAACTACCCTTTACATGGAAAAACTTTCGAAAATTTTGAGTTTCTCAAAAACGCTCTAACGATTTTGATTAACATTTCGTATATTAAAGATATTTACCTGGTAATAAAATGTATACGTTGAATTTGTGGGGAATAGTCTCTGAAGACTACTTTATTCTGGATGAATTTTACGGAAATTTGCATAACTGCTAAACCATAAGAGATAGACAAAAACTTAACTTACAAAAATGTAGAGCACTTTAAAAGCACACAATTTATGTTATATACATTTTTTTTCGTGGAATTCATCGTTTTTTTTTCTGCTTTGAAAAACTTATACTTTTCTTATGCAGGAATTTGTCAACTCATGTCCATACAAACAAAGGAACTTCACATAGCAACCAGTTTTTGACTATCACCTTAACTTATGGTACTCCCTTATTCCGCTTCTACTTAAATAAGCAAGTATATGTCTATTTCTGCTAATTTTTTCTCGATTAGACTGAAGTAAATATAAGCATAAGCTTTTTAACAATAATTTGTTGCAGAGATGTAGAGAAAGCCATATGAATGGAACACATCAAATTTTTTACTTTCTCTACCACCTCCAATAGTAAGTAAGGAACTGTTGCATTCTACCATAAAATGCTGTTTCTGTGTGTAGGACGAGATGGTGGGCATAATTTATAAACTAAAAGTGCAGAACTAAACTACATATTTAGTTTGGTATCTTCTAAAGATAGCTCTCTAAAGATAGCTCACGAAGATTTTTCATGGAAAATGTTTGATTACTTTCTCAGAAATGCTGCTAACGATTTTGATTAAAATACCATGTAAGATATTAGAAGAGAATTTGGTATTTGTCGCGAATAGCTTGTGATGCCATCTTCTTTGGAATGCATTTTTGTAACGTAGTACAATTGGTAAAATACAAGAGCGATAAAAGCTTATCACAAAAAAAAAAGGTATATATTTTCAGGTCACGATTATTTTAAGAACGAGTAATGCTTTCTCTAGTAATAATGTGCAGTTATTGTCCTCCACCCAAAAACTCTATACCGAGATTTCACCGGAGGACCTCGGAATACAAAAAAGCAGTTTAGAAAAATCTTCGTGTGTGTCTGAGCAGTATAACTGCAAAATGAAAAGTCCGTTAAATACCAAACTTGCTATTTAAGTTTAGTAACTCCCAAGGATGCAACACGGAAGATTTTTCAAGAAACACCCCCCACCCCAAACTACCTTTCACATGGAAAAATTTGATGGGATCTTGATTTTACGTTTGTATAGCTGGTTAACCGTAGACAAAATCTCACAGTAGTATAGTGTAGAACTCGTTTAAACACGCAGTTTAACTTTTCGGTTTTTTTTTTTTTTTTTTTTTTTTTTGAGTTAGCCGTTTGCAAGATATTCCTTATTATTGATCTGAATTTTCAAATGCTCATGCTTTTCTCAATTGATATGTCGTTATTCTTATTCTCTTGAACTTCTTACTTTTTCTGTACTTACTATGTACATAGTGTATAGAGAGGTATTGTAATGCACCCAAAAATTCGATACCCAGATACATGTTTTGGGTTCCCCTGAATCCCACCCCCCAAAAAAACATTTTTAGAAAAAGGCCCATGACCGTTAAATAGCAAACTTGGTATTTAAGTTTGGTATCCTCCAAGGATGAGACCCGAAGATTTCAAGAAAATCCCCCCACCCCAACTACCCTTTACTTGGAAAAATTTTTGATTTTCTCAAAAATGGACTAACAGATATTTAGACGACAAATAAAATGTATATCCTGAGTTTTCTGGGAAAAGCCTCTAAAGACCTCTTTCTTCTGTATGATTTTTATTGAATTTTGCATAACTGGTTAACGTGAGAGATAGACAAAAACTTTTACACAACAGATATCGATAAAACACACACTTTATATCATATACATTTTTTATTTCGTGGAGTAGACCATTTTTGAGATATTCTTTGATGTTGATTTCAGTTTTAAAATACATAATAGTTTTCTCATACGGGAACATGTCAACTGGCCAGGCAACGAAACGGATTTCAGCCCCATAGCAACCACATTTTAAAATATTTGACTAACGGTGTAGCTTAGTTTATTCCCTTATTTCCTTTCTACTTACAAGGAACTAAATAACAAGACCATTTCTGCTAATGTTTTAAGCACGAAATAGAAGAATAACCTTATTAACAATAATTTGTTATAGATATGTTGAGAAAGTCATGTGAATGGAACACATCAGTTTTTGTTTTTGTATAGGCAAATGCTTTCTGGAGCTATGGTTTTATTTTTGTTACTATGATGTGCATTTATTTTGCGGCTCTAATTTTGTTTTCATTCCGAACAACCTAATTAACTAATTACCTTCGGTATTAATTAAATGCTTAAAAGTCGTGTATATGAATAAACAGTCTCTAAAAGTATTAAGGCGAGGAAAATAAACAAGAAATAAGGGAAACTGAAGCGAAAAAGAGAAGGCAGAAAATGTGGTCTGTGTAAAAGCAGTTACGCCTAAATCTGCGCCAATTTCATTAATTCAGCATTACTGTAGCCAAGATGATAATGAGACAGTTAGGCACCGGCGCTCTGTCGATAAGAAGCCTGGAAAAAAGAAACACCGACAATAAACGGCGGAATGGAAAAATTATGCAGAGTTTCCCCTCTATTGCTGCCACCGCCCCCTTCTCAACCATTTTGGCATCGTCACGATATTAACAAAAGAGCAACGTTCTAACAGGTATGTCAGGAAGTGTTGGGCTGCTAGGGACACGCGGCAGGACAAAGATGGCACGAAATTTCGATCTCGAAGGCAACAGGTTGCGAGTAATGCCCACTAATATGTTATTTAGGTGTCTTAGTAAAAGATTATGTACTAATAAACTATTAGAACTCTTCTTTATATCTTATATCATTTATAAAAGAATCTGAATTTTTATTTTCACATGCCTTACTTTACGCTTTATATTATTTTTACTTTCTCTATACGTACTATCTACATAGTGTATAGAGAAGGTATTGCACTCTTAGTATTTAAGTTTAGTATCATCCAGGGATGCGATTTTGAGAAAACTCCCACCACCCCCAACTACCCTTTACAGAGAACTTTTTTCGAAAATTTTGATTTTCTCAAAAATGGCTCTAATGATTTTGATTAAAATATCGTATATTAAAGCTATTTACCTGGCAAATAAAATGTATATCTTGAATTTTCTGGGAATAGCTTCTGAAGAGTACTTTATTCTGGATGAAATTTACGGAATTTTGAATAACTGCTAAACCGTAAGAGATGGACAAAATCTTACTCTACGAAAAATGTAGAGCACGTTAAAACACAATTTATGTTATATATCTTTTTTTCATGGAGCTCATTGTTTTTGAGACATTCCGGTTTTGGTTTCTGCTTTGAAAAAATTATACTTTTCTCGTACAGGAATTTGTCAACTGCTGTCCATACAAACAAAGTAATTTCAGTGATATAGCAGCCAGCTTTTGACTATAACTGCAACCTATGGTACTCCCTTATTTCGCTTCTACTTACAATGAAGCAAGTAATAAGACTATTTCTGCTAATTTTTTCTGATTAGCATGAAGTAAATAGAAGTATTAGCTTTTTAAGAATAATTTGTAGCAGAGTAGTAGAGAAAGTCATGTGAATGGTACACACCAGATTTTTACTATCTTTATACGTGCTATGTACATAGTGTATAGAGAAGGTATTGTAATGCACCCAAAAATTCGATACCGAGATTTCACTGGAAATATATGCTTTGAGACCTCCTGAATCCCAAAAAAAAAAAAAAAAAAAAAAGCATTTTTAGAAAAATGTCCGTATGTACGTCTGTCTGTGTGTCTGTGGGCATCATAGCTCAAAAACGAAAAGTCCGTTAAAATCCAAACTTGGTATTTAGGTTTGGTATCTTCCAAGGATGCGACACGAAGATTTTCAAGAAAATCCCCCCACTCCCAACTACCCTTTACATGGAACATTTTTAGAAAATTTTGATTTTCTAAAACATGGCTCTAACGATGTTGATTAAAATGTCGTATATTAAAGATATTTACCGGACAAATAAAATGTATATTTTGAATTTTCTGGGAATAGCCTCTGAAGACTACTTTATTCTGGATGAATTTTGCATAACTACTAAACCGTACGAGGTGGACAGAAACTTAACCCACAAAAAATGTAGGTCACGTTAAAACACACAATTTATGTTATATACATTTTTTTCGTGGAGTTGATCATTTTTGAGATATTCCTTGTTTTTGGTTTCAGCTTTGAAAAACATACTTTTCTCTTACAGGAATTTACCAACTCGTGTCCATACAAACAAACGAACTTTAGTCACATAGCAACCAGTTTTTTGCTTTCATTTCAACCTTTGGTGCTCCCTTATTTCGCTTCTACTTACAATAAAGCAAGAAATAGGGCTATTTCTGCTAGTTTTTCTGGATTAGTGTGAAATAAATAAAAGAATAAGCTTTTTAACAATTTATTACAGGGTTATAGTGAAAGTCATGTGAATGGAACACATCAGATTTTTTTTTATATAATTTTACAAACTGTTCTTGCTTAAGCTTATTATTTTCTCTACACGTACTATGTACATAATGTATAGAGAAGGTACTGTAATGCTCTCAAAATTCCATACCGAGATTTCTAGCGGAAATACATATTTTGGGACCCCCTGAATCCAAAAAAAGAAATTTTTGAAAAGATCCCTTTACATGGAAAACATTTCAAAAATGTGTATGTTCTAAACAATGTCTCTAACGATTTTGATTAGAATCCCGTATATTAAGAATATTTACAAGGCAAATACATGTATATCTCGAATTGTCTGGTAATAGCCTCTAAATATCTCTTTAATCCGGGTGAATTTTGCTGAGTTTTGCGTAACTGGTAAACCGTAAGAGACAGACAAAAAGTTATTAACAAAAAATAAAATTTCAGTAAAAACAACATATTTTGTATAGTTAACCGTTTTCGAGATATCCCGGATTATTAGTAAACCGTAAGAGATAGACAAAAACTTACCATCCAAAATATGTAGATCTCATTAAAACACACAAGTTATATCAATTACGGGTTTTCGTGGAGTTGAATATTTCTGAGATATTCCTTATCATTGGTTTTAGATTTAAAAAAAAAAAAAAAAACTTTTCTCACACGGGACGTTGTAAACTCCTGGCCATGCACAGAGACGGATTTCAACTACATAGCAACCAGCTTTTAAAAGATTTGACTATCGTTTTAGCCTAGTATATACATTATTTACTGTCTACTTATAAGGAAGCAAGTAATTAAGACAACTTCTGCTAATGTTTATGTAGATTATCATAAAGTAGATAGAAGAATATGCTGTTTAACAGTTTGTTACAGTGATGTAGAAAAAGTCATTTGAATGGAACACATCAGCTTTTTAATTAAAAGCTTTACTCACGCGTTTCATGTGCTGCTGCCAATGTTCATTTTCTTCAATTTTATTACACAAGTAATTTATAAAACATTTAGTTATTCTCTAATTGTCTTATTTGTTATTAAGAATTGTAGTCTAGTGCACGCTTTAATGCTACGTAAAATTTTCACTTCCGGTGTCTGGAAACTACTTGTCCTTCTTACCTTTATTTTCCTCGATTCGCTGCCATACAAGAGCAAGCTATTTCCATGCCTTGTGGAGTTAGTTTTTGTCATACCTTGTTTTGTTTTATACTCTTTACTGTGGCTCCACACATTAGTTGAAATTTATCTATTTTATTTTCTGTATCTCTACCGACAACGAGATTTAATTAAAATTTATGACTTGTTCCAGGCTATTATTTACAATGCTTACTTTTGTTCTCATTGGGTATTTGCATTGATGTGTCATTACTTTGTCTTTTTATGGAAATTTTCAATTTATTTTAACTGTTCAGTTGGTACAACTTATAAACATTACGCTGTAGGGTTTCTTCCCTATTTGTAGTATCACGATATATCATCAGCATCTTACAACATTCAGATATAAATTCTTACCCAATTGTATTCCTGGATGCATATCTTTTTTCGATTATTCTTTTTACCATTTCTACACGTACTATGTACATAGTGTATAGAGAAGGTATTGAAATTCTACCCAAAAATCGATACCGAGATTTCACCGTAAATACATGTGACCTGAATAAAAAAAAATCATTTTTAGAAAAAGGTCCGGGTGTGACTGTGGACAGCATAGCTCAAAAATGAAAAGACCGTAGAACACCAAACTTGGTATATAAGTTTTGTATCTTCCAAGGATGCGACAGAAGATTTTCAAGAAAATCCCCCACTCCCAACTACCCTTTAAATGGAACTTTCTTAAAAAAAAAAAAAAAAAAAAAAAAAACTTTGATTTTCTCAAAAATAGCTCTAACGATATTGGTTAAAATGTTGTATATTAAAGATATTTACCTGGCAAATAAAATGTATACCTTGAATTTCCTGGGAATGGTCTCTGAAGACTACTTTATTCTGGATGAATTTTACGGAATTTTGCATAACTGCTAAACCATAACAGATGGACAAAAACTTGTCACACAAAAAATATAGAGCATGTTAAAACACACCATTTATGTTATATACATTCTTTTTCATCGTTTTTCAGATATTCCTTGTTATGATTTCAGCTTTAAAAAACGTATACTTTTCTCATACAGGACTTTGTGAACTCGTGTCCATACAAACAAAGGAACTTCAGTCACATAGCAACCAGCTTTTGATTATCACCTTATCCTATGGTACTACCGTATTTCGCTTCTACTTACAAGAAGCCAATAATAAAATTATTTCTGCTAATCGAGTCTCGATTAGCATGAAGTTAATAGAAACATAACTTTTTGTAACAATAATTTGTTGCACAGATGTAGAGAAAGTCATGTGAATGGAACATCAGATTTTTTTTTTTTTTGTTATTTACGTTCTCTATGTAATATATGGTGCTAGATAGAGAAGGAAATAAACGTTTTTGGGTCCTCCATGTAACCAGAAAAGCCATTCTCAGAAAAGGGTCTGTGTGTATGTGAACACGAAAAGTCAAAAATAAAAAGTCGGTAAGGTACCAAACTTGGTATTTAGTTAGGTATCTTTCAAGAATGCGACATGAACATTTTGAAGAAAATTTCCCCCCACCATCCCAAACTACCCTTTGCGTGGAAAGTTTTCGAAAATTTTGATTATCTCAAAAATGGCTCTAACGATTTGGATTAAGGTACCTTATATTAAAGATACTTACATGGCAAATAAAATATTTATTTTGAATTTTCTGAGAATAGCCTCTAAGCTGAGAATAGCCTCTAAGGAGCTCTTCATTCCGGATGGATTTTGCTGAATGTTGCATAAGTGCTAAACCATAAGAGATAGACGAAAACATGCTACACAAAAAAAAAAATGTAGATATCGTTAAAACACAATTTATGTCAAATACATTTTTTTTTCGTTGAGTTGACCATTTTTAGGTACTCCTTGTTACTGGTTTCAGTTTAAAATTACTTAAACTTTTCACATACGGAAATTTAACTCCTGGGAAAGGAAATAAACGGATTTTAACCACATGGCAACCAGCTTTTAAAAGATTTGACAATCGCTTTAGTGTAGTGTATTCCATTCCCTTGTTTACCTTATACTTACAAGAAAGCAAATAATAAAAGCATTTCTGCTAATGTTCATCGATCAGCATGAAGTAGATAGAAGAATAAGCTTTTTAACAATTTTTGTTATCAGTATGTTCATGTGAATGGAACACATTAGATTTTCATTTTCCTCAATTCGCTGCCATGCAGGAGCACAACTACAGCCATACCTTGTGGAGTTAGTTTTCCTTCTTTGTTTTACTTTATATAGTCCTTTTTATGGTTCTACAGATTAGTTGAAATTTAATATTTTCTCTGCCTCTACCGACAACGAAATTTGATTAAAATTTATGACTTGCTCCTGGCAATTTTTTCCAATACATACTTTTGTTCTCATTGTGTATTTGCATTTGTGTGCCATTACTTTCGTCTTTTTATGGAAATTTTAAATTTATATTTACTGCTCAGTTGGTACAAAATGCAAAACAGTATCTTAAGCCTTAGACAAAACTCAAATGATGCTGAATACGCTAATGTAAAACTTTTAGGAATGGTTTTAGATACAGAATTAACCTGGAATTCACATGTTGAAATGGTCTGTAAAAAATTATCTAAAGTTGTGTATTTACTGAGAACCATTTACAACAAAGTACTTTGTAGCTATTTAAAGCAAATATATCTTGCTTTGTTTGAAAGTGTTTTTAGTTATGGTCTGTTAGCATATGGGAACTGTTATAAATTGAATGGTATTCTACTTCTACAAAAGAAAGCCATGAGAATTTTATGTCATACTTCTTACAAAGCTCCATGTAGACCACTTTTTAACTAACAGAAAATTTTAACAGTGTACACTTGCTATATATTACAATTATTATTATATGTGCACGAGAATTTAAATCAATTTAAACTGAACAGACATGTACACACATTAAATACCAGAAATATTGATAAATTGCATGTTCCATACACTAGACTAAAGAAAGTTAAAGCTAGTTATTTGATAACCAATATTATAGCCTGTAATAAGTTTCCTGACCACATGAGAGATCTAAATGTAATACAGTTTAAGACTAAAGTAAAAAAAGTGGTTGATGGACAATGTATTTTACAATTTGGATGAATGTTTTTAATACTAGAATTGTTATATGACTGACTCTTACTTGTATATATCATTTTGACCATGTCTATTGTACTAATGTACCTAATGACTAAACAAATAAATAAAAAAATAACTTATAAAGATATGGTTGTAGGGTTTCTTCGCTGTTTTGTAGTTTCACGATATATCATCTGCATATAACATACAGTTTAAGACTAAAGTAAAAAAAGTGGTTGATGGACAATGTATTTTACAATTTGGATGAATGTTTTTAATACTAGAATTGTTATATGACTGACTCTTACTTGTATATATCATTTTGACCATGTCTATTGTACTAATGTACCTAATGACTAAACAAATAAATAAAAAAATAACTTATAAAGATATGGTTGTAGGGTTTCTTCGCTGTTTTGTAGTTTCACGATATATCATCTGCATATAACTGTATGTTTAAATATAAATTCTTACCGAATTGTATTATTTCTGATGTAATCTTTTTTCGATTTTTTTTAATTGTTTCATTTTATTAACTATTATCATTTAGGGAGCTTTGACTTAGAAACAAATGCTGGTGTTTTTCCTCCCTGAGCTGTAAGGTTTCTTATGATTTTTTTCAGTTCTATACTATTAAACACTCACATAAGCAAACTCTCAGACTCTCTGGCGATATGGAAAAATTCCCCGCCTCAGTCGGGAATCTAACCCAGGACCTCTGAGTTGAGAAGCCAAACCGCTGACCACTCGACCTCAGAGGTAGTGTTTTTGAGATTTTATTGTAATGTCTATGCTTGAACTTTCATTAGTAAGCATAATGCAAATAAAACTGAAATTAGATAGGTAGGTGGTTTATTTCTAAAATCACGCAAATTTAATGTTTTGAAATAAATATTTTATAAAGAAAGAAAAGAAAATGTCAGCAATATTTTAAACATTTGACGTAATCGAGAAATATTTTAAACATACAATGGTTTTCCTTTCCTGAAAGATAGTTAATTATCCTATATACTTGGACGAAAAAAAAAATTAACTTATATCACCTTTAATTATCAAATTAACTTTTGTTCTATGGAAACAGGTCTCTCTCCATTGATTACTTTTTATGAAGATGTTTCAATTAATGTAGAGACTTTGTTACGAGGCCTGCAAATATGGAAGAGTTAAAAATTTACCACAGCCGATGATTAAAATTTTCAACAAGAACTCCCTCTTCGATTTTGCCGATGCCAGATGCAGTGCCTTTTCAGAGGTTTCTATTAAACATATTTATAGCCTGTTGCACATCCCATGCTGTCTGCTGTGGAATATTAGAGATGATGGAACTGTGATTAATGAAGCTATTTATTTTTGGCACAGACGAAGACGTGGCCAACTGGCATTCTCTTCCAAGGTCTGTAAAATCTTCCTCGGGTTTTCGAGTCTGGACATCTGCAATGACCACTGCCACGTCACGCTAGCAATCGCCAATCAGAAGTGTGACCAACTGTGCTATATCCCGGAAACTCCCGTATTTTAGATTCATATTTTGGATGATCCATATTACTCTCTCTACATGTATGATAGTATATAGAGAAGGTATTGTATTACGCCTAAAAACTCGATACCGAGATTTCACTGGAAATTTGAGACTCCCTTTTTATTTTCTCTATACGTACTATGTTCATAGTGTATAGAGAAGGTATTGTATTGCACCCAAAAATTCGATACCGAGTTTTCACCGGAAGTATGTGTTTTGAGACCCCCTGAATCCAAAAAAAAACATTTTTAGAAAAATGTCCGTGTGTGTGTCTGAGGGCAGCAAAGCTCAAAAATGAAAAGACCGTTAAAAAGTTTGGTATCGTCCAAGGATGCGACACGAAGATTTTCAAGAAAATCCCCCACCCCAAACTACCCTTTACATGGAAAATGTTTCGAAAATTTTGAATTTCTTAAAAATGACTCTAACGATTTTGATTAATATCTCGCATATTTAAGATATTTACTTTACAAATAAAATGTATATCTTAAATTTTCTGGGAATAGCCTCTGAAGACTACTTTATTCTGGATAAATTTAACGGATTTTTGCATAACTGCTAAACCGCAAGAGATGGACAAAAACTTTACCACACAGAAAATGTAGAGCACATTAAAACACACTATCTATGTTATATACATTTTTTTCGATGAGTTGATCATTTTTAGTTTCAGTTTCGAAAACTTATACTTTTCTCATACAGGAATTTGTCAACTCTTGTCCATACAAACAAAGAAACTTCAATCACATAGCAACCAGCTTTTGACTACCACTTTAACCTATGGTACTCCCTTATTTCGCTTCTACTTACAAGGAATCAAGTAATAAGCCTATTTCTGCTAATGCTTTCTCAATTAGCATGAAGTAAATAGAAGCCTAAGCTTTTCAACAATACTTTTTTTGCAGAGATGTAGAAAAAGTTAAGTGAATGGAACACATCAATTTTTTTTGGTAGTTTTAACTCCCGCTTTAACTACTTATGGCACCGCAGGCGGTGACACTGACGATACATGAATGATGATGGAGCACCGGTGGAATGATGGCGGGGGAAACCGGAGTTCCCGGAGAAAACCCGCCCCAGCGCCCCTTTGTCCACCACAAATCTCACATGCGGTCGCTTGGGACCGAACCCGGTCCGTCTAGGTGAGAGGCTGCTCTAACCAATCCGCCACGGCGCGGCCCCTTGAGACTCCCTGAATCAAAAAAAAAAAAAAAAAGAAGAAGAAGAAGTAAAAGGTCAGCGTATGTGTCTGTGGACAGCATAGCTCAAAAACGAAAAAAAGTCCCACAAATACCAAACTTTGTATTTAAGTTAGGTATCCCCAAGGATGGGATAGAAGCTTTTCAAGAAAATCTGTCCACCTCAAACTACACTTTACATGGACAATTTTTCGATAATTTTGATTTTCTAAAAAATGACTAACGATTATGATTAATATATCATATATTATACATATTTACCTGAAAAATAAAATGAAAAATAACCGATAAACTGTTAGAGACAAAAACTTACTGCACAGATATTTGAAATCTCGTTAAAACACATAATTTGTGTCATAAACGTGCCCCCTCTCCAACTCCTAGCCATACTTACAAGGGAATTTTAATCAACCAGGAATAGCAACCAGCTTTTAAAATATTTGACTATCACTTTAGCCTACTACACTCTTCTGTTTCCGTCCTACTTACAAGAAAGTACGTATCTCTCACTCCTCTTTCCTTTGGAGAACAGTACTCTTCTTTTGGGCGACCTTATCTGCAAGCACTCCTCCTGGGGGTGCCGATCCACCAATCCGAATGGTTGGCTTCTGTTTACGGCTCTACACACCTATGGTCTTTCGATATTGGCGCCTGCGGATCCTACTTATTACTCTTCAAACCCCTTAAATGCTCCTGATATTCTAGACATCGGTGCCGATCCACCAATCCGAATGGTCGGCTTCTGTTTACGGCTCTACACACCTATGGACTTTCGATATTGGCGCCTGCGGATCCTACTTATTACCCTTCAAACCCCTTAAGTGCTCCTGATATTCTGGACATCGGTGTGCATCGCAATCTTCACCTTCCTACCTTCGTTTCCTCCCTGGGAGAACTTGACTCTTATCACTGCCCGGTGATTGTCACCTTTCAACTTCCACCTGCCTTGCTCCCACCGATTCCCAGACTCATAAATGGATATGTACATTGGGATAAATTTCAGTCTCATCTGGATGCGACACTCTGCAACTCTTATCAACTCACCACAACACATGATGTTGACCTTGCACTACAGCACTTTACTGACACCATATGCCGTTGTGTCCGTCTTTCCACTTCTCCCAATGTGCGACCTTATTCTCCACCTTCCTTACCCCCTCTTCATTTTAAATTTTCTCCGAGAAAAGCATCAAGTTCGTCGACAGTGGCAACGAGACAGACAACCCTTGCTCCGTAGGAAGCTTAACGGTCTCATTCGACGGGTGAAGCTGGAGTTGGAGCGACATCGGCTTCAGTCCTATGAGCGCTATCTGGCGTCACTCCCTCCTCACGACCATTCACTTTGGGCAGCCACCAAACGTGTTCTCCGTGAGCCGACTGTTGTGCCGGCGCTCTCTGCAAGCGGAAGACTTGTCACAGATATTGCTACCAAGTGTGATATTCTGGCCGATCATTTTAAGCGTGTGTTCACCCTCCCTCTGCCAGCCGCAGATGTTGCTGCAGTAGAACAGGAATTAACTACTCATCGCACTCGCCCTACAGTTCATCAAAGGATTTCTTTTACTAGCCCGCGGGAACTGTCTTCTCTGATTCGCGCTTTCCCACTTAAGAAATCTCCTGTACACGACTTGATTCCCAACATTGTTCTCAAGAAACTCTCCAAGAAAGCTCTTGCCTATTTGTCATCCCTCCTAAATGCCTGTCTACGCCTCGGCTATTTTCCTCGCTCCTGGAAGCTTGCTCATGTCTCGGTATTCCATAAGCCCAATAAACCAAAGCACCTACCAGACAGCTATCGTCCAATTAGTCTGTTGCCTACCTTCTCCAAGCTGTTTGAAAAAGTGATCCTTCGCCGTCTACTCTCTTACCTTACTCATAACCATGTTATTCCGCCATTCCAATTTGGGTTTCGCTACAAACATTCCACTGCACATCAGCTTTTGCGTTTAACCCAGGCAATTGTCCATGGCTTTGAAGTCCGTCAATATACCACGGCAGTCTTTCTAGATGTGGCGCAGGCGTTCGATAAAGTTTGGCACGCCGGCTTGCTTCTCAAGTTACACCGCAGCGGTATTCCTCATTATTTATTGTTCTTAATAGAGAGTTTCCTATCTGACCGCAGCTTTTCAGTGCGTATTGGGGTTTCCTTTCCTCTCCACGCACTATTACCGCCGGTGTCCCACAAGGCTCTATCTTGACCCCCACACTATTCAGTATCTCACTTCTGATATTCCAGATTTAGCCCCGACATCTTTAGCTCTCTATGCTGATGACACCGTTCTCTACTATTGTCATTCTAATCCTCAACACGCCTATCAAGTGGTACAACACTCCTTGGATCGCCTCACTCAGTGGTTCAACACTTGGCGCATCTCTTTGAACCCTCAGAAGACTGAGGCTAACATTTTTACTCTACGTCGCTATCCTGATCTTCTTCCGTTGCGTATTTATAGCAACGATGTGTCTTGGCTACCTGCTCCTGTTCCTGTCAAGTATCTTGGGGTGCTTATGGACACTCGACTGACTTGGCGCGCTCACATCGATCGCCTCATTTCCCTGGCTTCCGGACGGCTTTCCAAACTCTCGCCATTGCTTCATCGTCGTACCACTCTTGGATTGGAGTCCTCCGTATTACTCTACAAGTCCCTCGTTCGTCCGCTTATCACCTATGCCTGCCAGGTGTGGGGAGCCGCCCACACAAGCCATCTACGTCGTCTCCAATTCATTCAGCATCGCTACCAACGCTCCTTGGTTTATTCGTAATCAGCAGCTCCATCACGAACTGGGACTCTTACCTCTTCACGACTTTATTCGGAGGATCGCCCGTCCACATTGAAGGATGTTCCTGGAGCAGTGCACTATCACATAGGCGTTCGTACGCGCCAGCCAACCCGCTTGAAGAGAAGACTACCGCAAGACCTACTTCTGAGTGATCCCTCTGATTCTAACTCTAGTGATTGATATGCTCTTTTACCTCTTGTGTGCTGTGTCTTATATCTGATGTTCGTTTATAACATACTGTAGATATGGGGTGGCCTGTAAGCCTCTTCTAAATGTTATTGTCATTGCCCTGTATGTTATCACTGATCTGTAAAGCATTGTACTGCTGATCGATCAAAAATAAATAAATAAAAAAAACTTACAAGAAAGCAAGTAATAAGGTGATTTATGATAATGTTATCTCGACTAGCATGAAGCAGATAGAAGAATAAGGGTTTTAACAATAATTTGTACAGATATGTAGAGAAAATCATGTGAATGGAACATATCAGAAATGAGATTTTTAAGAAAAGAATTCTGCATCACTACCGGTTGTTAATGAAGTTTAATAAATATACAGTCTAATTGTAATTGCATTCAGTATTGTCATTCAAAAAAATATGAATATCTATTTTAAGTTATATTAATTTTTACGATATAAATAAACCATCTGTTGAATTAACATAGGATTTATGACCAAAACTCCGCAAAAATTCGTCGTGATCCAGTCTCGCTTATTTTATGTTCAAAAGTTGGCCACTCTAAGCGCAGTCAGTTAACATAGATTACTACTCCATCATGATATGTAATACGAAAATTATTTGATTGGATATGCTTTGCTTGTTTCATAATAAACTCTTAACAGCTTTGGAGCCCTCAGCACTCATATGCTTAACCGGTTGGGACTGTAGGTTTGAACTGCTTTTGTTTGTAATTTTTTCCCATTCTCCCTAATGCGCATTAAATTGCGTTTTGATGCTATATCAATCATTGATACTTTTGTATTTTTTGCTTTTGAGGAGCCAGTTTATTTGTAGTAGCTAGTGATGATGGAGAATTCCCAGAGCATGCTTGGGTTATTCCAGCGTACGTCAGCACAGCCCATTGTTTCGAATGGACCAGACGAGAATTTTTTGTCGGATCTTCTAAAGTCAGAGAAACCTACATTGTGATTATTATTAATTTTAAAAAATCTGATGTGTTCCACTTATACAACTTTCTCTAGCTCTTCCATGTACAAATTGTTCATAAAAAATCTGATGTGTACCATTCACATGCCTTTCTCCACATCTCTGCAACAAATTACTCTTAAAAAGCTTATACATCTATTTACTTCATGTTAATCAAACTAAAATAGCAGAAATAGTCTTATTACTTGGTTCCTTGCTGGTTGCTATGTCACTGAAGTTCCTTTGTATGGAAGCAGTTGACAAATTCCTATATGAGAAAAGTATAAGTCTTCATAGCAGAAACCAAAAACAAGGAATGACTCAAAAACGATGATTCCACCAAAAAAAACTGTATATAACATAAATTGTGTGTTTTAACCTGCTCTACATTTTTTGTGTAGTAAGTTTTTGTCCATCTCTTCCGGTTTAGCAGTTATTCAAAATTCCGTAAAATTCCTCCAGAATAAAGTAGTCTTCAGAGGCTATTGCCAGAAAATTCAAGATATACATTTTATTTGTCAGGTAAATATCTTTAATATACGAAATTGTAATCAAAATCGTTAGAGCCATTTTTAAGAAAATCAATATTTTCGAAAAAAGTTCCATGTAATGGGTAGTTTGGGTGGGGGGAATTTTTTTTCAAAATCTTCCTGTCGCATCCCTGGAAGATACTAAACTTCAATACCAAGTTTGGTATTTTACCGACTTTTCGTTTTTGAGTTATCGTGTTCACAGACACACACACACACACACACACACACACACACACACACACACACACACACACACTCACACTCACAGGGACCTGTTTGTGAAAATGCTTTTTTTGGATACAGGGGACCCTAAAACATATATTTCCGTTGAAATCTCGGTATCGAATTTTTGGGTGGAATGCAATACCTTCTCTATACACTATGTACATAGTACGTATAGAGAAAGTAAAAAGCTGATCTCAAAACATGTGTTTCCGGTGAATTCTTGGTATCAAATTTTTGGGCGGAATACAATACCTTCTCTATACACTATGTTCATAGTGGTGTGTGTTGGTGACTGCATCTGCCAACAGCATATCTGTAAAACAAATACCACGAATGCGTCGTGAATATATTAAAGAAAAATTTTAAAGAATGAGTAACGGTTATGATTAAGCTATTGTTCGTTTAAGATGTTTGCATAGGAAATAAAATGTTAATTTTGAATTCTTTTACGAGCAGTTTGTGGAGACCCATTCATTTAAGCGACTTGTTTGTAGGAGAGAAAATCTTACGCACAAAAATCGTAGATATAGTTCATATTCGTACATATTCTGTGTGAAATAAAAATTATGGAGACCTGCTGAATCCAAAAAAGCACATATAGTGTGTATATGTTGTTATTTATAGTAATACTAGCTGACCCGACGAACTTTCTTACGCCTTAGAAGCAATAAATGTGCAGATTTTGGATTTTATTAAGTTCAATTTTTGTTAGGATAATAAATATAAATACAAAAAATCAAATATTTTAATGATTATTTATTGGCCGTGTATTTTGGTGAATGGGTTACACTCTTGAGTGCAGCATCTTGTGATAGGCGACATTTCTTGCTTTATTATCAGGCGCAAGAACAAATAACGCAGATGGTCTTCCGACCCTTGAACATGCCACATATAATTGACCATGGGAAAAACATGGATTTTCTAGATTCAGACCGCAAATTTTCAAGGATTGGCCTTGTGATTTGTTAATGGTCATGGCGAATGCAAGAGGGATCGGAAATTGAAGTCGTTTAAACTCAAACGGCAAATCGGTTGGGATCATCGGGATTCTCGGAATGAGAACTTCCTCACCTTCGAATTTTCCTTTGAGTATCGTCGCGTAAATCACATTGTTCATTAATTTACTTACCACCAAACGCCTTCCGTTGCACAGTTTTGGTTGGTTTATGTTTCGAAGCATGATTACTGTGGAGCCAACCTTTAGTCGTAAATTGTGCGGTGGTAAGCCAGGCACATCCAAGGAGTTTAAACATTTAATTGGATAGTTGCTCTTCACGTGCAATTTCATTCGCAATGTTTCGAATCCTAGTTGCAATCCATAGATTTGACTGTCTTGGTGATAATATCGGCACAATAAGCTAATAGAAATTTTGTTATACCACGTTTTATGCCACGTCCCACGGAAATTTGATAAAGTATCCTATGTCCGTCTCCTGGTTCTAAGCTACCTCTCCACCGATTTTCAGCCAAATCGGTTCAGCCGTTCTTGAGTTATAAATAGTGTAACACGACTTTCTTTTATTGATATAGATAGATAGATAGATAGATAGATAGATAGATAGATAAATAGATAAATAGATAGATAAATAGATTGATTGATAGATAGACAGAGAGATAGATTGATAGATAGATAGACTTGTCATGTGTGGAATATTTTCAGCCAAATCGGTTCAGCCGTTCTTGAGTTATAAATAGTGTAACTAACACGACTTTTATTTATATGTGTGGAGTATATATTTCGTCTAGTCAAAATAAATTTTCGTTTATAAATTTCGAGTAAGAGATTCTCAGAAATGAAGACCTATTCTAATATCCAAATGGAGAATCTCACGACAGACTGCTGGAAACCGCATGTTTACCTGGTTACAGCAGTAGAAACTTGAATAAATATTGCAGAGTGTGTGTGTTCACCATCGATTTCGTGCTGGGAGAAGACAATATATAATACATTCGTTGTACTCATTGTCAAACGTCGTGCCAGTACCTTAGCAGAGAGAAAATGTGAAAGAGCACTGTCATTTTCAGATGTCAGCAGCAATCATATTGTGCAATGAAAAAAAAAAAAAAAAAGGCAAGGCTGGGGTGGATAGGATGCATGTCATTACAAAAGCTGGAGTGATATACTGCAGAATTAGTGATCAGAATACGTGTGTCAAAGTTGTAGATCGGTATTCAAATTAAAAAAAGTCTGATGTGTTGCATTCACATGACTTTCTCTACTTCTCGCCAACAAATTATCGTTAAAATGCTTGTGCGTTTATTTACTTCCTGCTAATCCAGTAAAAATTAGCAGAAATAGTCTTATTACTTGCTTCCTTGTAAGCAGAAATGAAATAAGGGAGTGCCATAGGTTAAAGTGATATTCAAAAGCTGGTTGCTATGTCACTAAAGTTCCTTTGTTTGTATGGACAGCAGTTGACAAATTCCTGTATGAGAAATGTTTTTCATAGCAGAAACCCCCCCCCCCAAAAAAAAAAAAGGAATGTCTAAAAAACGATGAACTCCACGAAAAAGAATAAAGTAGTCTTCAGAGGCTATTCCCAGAAAATTCAAAATATACATTTTATTTTTCAGGTAAATATCTTTAATATACGATATTTTAATCAAAATCTTTAGAGCCATTTTTTAGAAAATCAAAATTTTCGAAAAAAGTTCCATGTAAAGGGTAGTTTGGTGTGGGGGGATTTTTCTCAAAGTCTTCGCGTCGCACCTGAAGATACTAAACTTAAATACCAAGTTTGGTATTTTACCGACTTTTCGTTTTTGAGTTATCGTGTTCACAGACACACACACGGACCTTTTTCTGAAAATACTTTTTCTTAGGATACAGGGGACCCTAAAACTTTTATTTCCGGTGAAATCTTGGTATCCAATTTTTTGGTGGAGTGCAATACCTTCTCTATACCCATGTACATAGTACGTGTAGAGAGAGTAAAAATATATACAAATTCTAACGTTTTAAACATGTTTAAATAGTAAAAATTCTATATAATATATAGATTATCTAGAAAGGCTGTTTTTTTTTTTTTTTTTTTTTTTTTTTTTTTTTTTTTTTTTTTTTTCCTCCATCTTCTGCCAAATAAAAGTATGGTTGCGAACGTGTAGGACTTTATTTAAAATTGAATTTCTAAAACTATTGACAGTGAATTGTTTTGATTTTTTTTCGTTTGTGTAAATTGGCAGTTTCATTTTAATAAATTATAAGCGGTATTAAACAATAACATTTAAACTAACGTAATATTACGTACAAGTGTAATCACACTTTAACGCAATTCCAAGAAATCCTTAACTGTCACCTTCATACCATAACAAATGAGAAACTCCGTGCTAAACACTGTTTCCCACCAAGACACTCAACGTAACACAACTCGTACATTTGAATAACTGTTGTCACACATTCACTACACAATAGTGCTGATCTGCGAATCACAATTGCCTGAAGGATGATGCCCAATTCGACTGCATTCCATAACTTGTTAAATCATTGCACTCTTTACTGTGTTCTCGAATATCCAACCGAGCATTGTTCGATCCCTTGTATACGTCCCGTACCTTCGAACAGTATCAAATGAGAAAAACGAGTTACTGTTAAACACACTTTATTTCATAATAAGACATCAACGTAACACAACACGTACACTTGAATCACTGTTGTCACACTACACAACTGATCTGCCAAATCACAATTATACTGAACCACTGAGTCACGATTCCCAACTGAACTGCACTCTGTAGCTCGTTCACTCACTGCACTCTTTACTGTCTTCTCGACTATCCAACTGGGCACTAGTCGGCCCCTTATATACATCCCGTACTTTCATACCGTAACAAATGAGAAACAACAATTACTACTAAACACACTTTAGTTGCCAATAATACACTCCATGTAAGATGTAGCATACACTTGATACACTGTTGTCACAGATGAGTAATTGTGATCTGCCAATTACACTGAGCCTCTGAGTTACAGTTCTCAACTGAAGTGCACTCTGTAGCTCGTTAACTTACTGCATGTTTACTATGCTAAATACACTTTGCCAATAAGCCACTCAACGTAACACAACACGTTCACGAACTTTTCTCTACTTATCCAACTCCTATCCTACACATGGCTTATGTGAAAAAACAATTAAATTAATACTAATTGGCCATAATAGTTGTGAATTCCGGGACATAAATACTTCCGGTATAGTAAGTCGCCCTTGGGGTATGTCATCTCAAAATAATTTGAGATCATCTTGTGGCTTACCGGGAAACATGAGGTTGAGGAATATAATGTCGTGCCGGTATGTTGCTATGGTAGCTCTTAGAGAAACCAGCTGCTAGAAACTGCGAGATAATGGTTCAAATCCCAGCTAAGGCATTAACATTTTCAATCTGACTCTACCTATCCAACAAAACATACACTTGATTCACTGTTGACACACGACACAATTGATCTGCCGAACCACAAGTACACTGAAGTATTGGGTCACGATTCCCAACTGAAGTGTACTCCGTAGCTCGTTAACTCACTTAAGCCTACTACTTTAGGAGTTTCAATGATAAGTCTCTTCCCTATTTTATTGACTTCCATGTACTGTAAGTATTATCTGTTGTGAATGTTTAGAGTTCCTAAAACCGGCTTGCTTCCTTTTGCTCTTCCTTGGCTTGCTGTCCCACTAGCGACACTAGAAGTAGAAACAGCGTTATTACTGGCACTATTACTACGCGAATAACTAGCTGCATTATTGACACTATTACTATTTTTTCTAGCATCAAAGCTAGATACGTCTTAAGGCCTCCACAGATTTAAGAATACACAGTAAACGCCGCTTGCACCTGTGAAGTTCACAAGAAAACTAAAACGAATGAGATGAATGAGAGAGAAAACAGCGAAGACTTGTATTTTACTCCACATGTAGTTAACATCTATCTGTCATTTGTAATGTCTACGCATTCATTGGTTGATGTAATGCGCTCATTAGTACACTGCAAAACGTCGGCGATTTCCGGGAATGATCGATGGGTTATCCGAGAGGTTTCTACTAAAGCTAAAGCGCATGTTAACTATTTGAGTAGCTCGGTAATAAGTACGAGCTACCGTTGAGCTATAAGACTGATTCATTGGTACACTTTGTTAGAAAATATCGTATATGAATAGAAAATAAAGAATATATTTATAAATTTTACATTAAAACAAGCATATGCAACAATTTGGAAATTGCCGAAATATTATACAGCCAAACCCCGTAATTATCCTCTCTATTATAGCGCTATCCCGTTCATTACGCTCTATTTGTTAAGTCCTAGAGGTTCCATATAAATAATGCATGATTTTATCCCCTTTAACGCTTTCAAATCCAGCTATTAGCGCAAAAAATAATGACAATGTAAATACATTGCGCAATTTTGAGTGATTTAAAAGTGTGATGAGAAAATAGTTAACTGTATTCAGCGGTCGAGGGCTCAAGCGCCTTACCTCAACAGTGCCTTTTCTTGAAAGGAATTTAAACTTTCAGAAGGCTTCCTGTCAAATTAACTTGAAACATGGTAATTAGAAAGAGATAGCAATGCATTGCACACGGCAGTTGGCAATTCTTAACTCCTAATCTCAATATTTGACTGCAAAGCTTTCCCACGATTTCCAACACCCGCTTGGAACAATATGAAAGCGAGCGAAACAAATACAAGTACAACTGATAAAGCAATTACAATTGATACTGAGAGACAAATAGGCAATGAAGGATAACTGTGACACAGTTTCCCACCACTCGGACCGTCATTAAAGCTCTCCATCCTCTAGGCCGGTCAGGTAGGGAGAAAAAAAAAAAATCTGATGTGTACCATTCACATGACTTTCTCTATATCCCTGCAACAAATAATTCTTAAAAAGCTTATACTTCTATTTACTTTATGCTAATCAGAAAAAATTAGCAGAAATAGTCTTATTACTCGCATCCTTGTAAGTAGAAGCGAAATAAGGGACAATCGTAGGTTAAAGTGATAGTCAAAAGCTGGTTGCTATGTCAATGAATTTCCTTTGTTTATATGGATAGGAGTTGACAAGTTCCAGTATGAGAAAAGTATACGTTTTTCATAGCAGAAACCAAAAATAAGGAGTGTCACAAAAACGACGAACTCCACGAAAAAAATGTATGTAACATAAATTGTGTGTTTTAATGTGCTCTACATTTTTTGTGTAGTAAGTTTTTGTCCATCTCTTACGGTTTAGCAGTTATTCAAAATTTAGTAAAATTCATCCAGAATAAACTACTCTTCAGAGGATATTCCCAGAAAATTGAAGATATACATTTCATTTGTCAGGTAAATATGTTTAATATCCGACATTTTAATCAAAATCGTTAGAGCCATTTTTGAGAGAATCAAAATTTTCGAAAAAAGTTCCATGTAAAGGGTAGCTGGGGGTGGGGGGATTTTTCTCAAAATCTTCGTGTCGCGTCCCTGGAAGCTACTAAACTTAAATACCAAGTTTGGTATTTTACCGACTTTTCGTTTTTGAGTTATCGTGTTCACAGACACACGGACACACACACACACACACACACACACACACACACACACACGGACCTTTTTGTGAAAATGCTTTTTTTGTATATTGGGGACCCTAAAACATATATTTCCGGTGAAATCTCGGTATCGAATTTTTGGTGGAGTACAATACTTTCTCTATACACTATGTACATAGTGCGCATGGAGAAAGTAAAAAGTGATGATTCAATGTAAATCTCACATACTGTTTGAATTCTGTAGTGTATAGCGGGTTGTCGCACAGTAGTACAAAATGACAAATCATAAGTGCAATAATTAGCGGTAGGAGTACACGGCAATCAACAATCGAAGACTTTTTTTTTTATTAGAAATAATCTCTGCTGTTCATTTTGCACTCTACTGCACACGAATATTCAGAAATATTTATTCCCTGTATTGCCTATTAAATTGTGTCAAAATTGTTTTTTCATAACTAATAAATTATATTCCTTGTGCAACGCTACCCCAATTAATGCGCGTTTTGGCCACAGCCCCTTGAAGAGCATAATTACGAGCGTTACTGTACCTAATAACAAAACAGGACAACTATGCATTATATGAAACATGCAATATTGCTTAAATTGTTGTAAATCTAGTAATTAACTCCAAGCGGCATACAACTTCCTGACAGCGTAGAAATGGGCATTGCATTAATATTCTGCCCTTAGATATGAACTGATGACGAAATAAATCACCTGAAACAATGCATCAAAACTATGTACATTATCATTTATCTTATAAAACCTTTGGTTTACTGTCCTTTTGATTGCTTCACATTTTGGATGTCATTGGAAACATGGCTTCATGTGTCAACGTCGCCCTCCATGCTGTAATCTAACTTCGTATAACCAAGATCGCGGGTTCAAACCCGGCGGCGGATGATGGATTTTGTCGGGCGTAAAAATCCTTAGCATGGCTTCCTTCGGAAGGGAAGTAAAGCCGTTGGTGCCGTGTCGTATATTTAGGACTCGTAAAAGAACGTCAAACCTGATAAAAAGGCCTCTGAGCAAAATTAAGCGGTCTTTCACGCTCAATATAGAATGGGACGCTGGGAAACAGTAGTTAAAGAGCGTCCGTAAATAATGCTCCATTTCATTTTTGCCATGTCTCAACAACCAATATAGAAGTGTTGATTTATCTTGACATGCCATAGTGTGGAAACCATCCAGAAAGAATATTAAAGTGTTGAAGAGTTTAATGTAGTGATGAGCATCTTCGGATTATTCACATGACTTTTTCTACTCACTATCGCGCTTATATGCTTACCAACAACATAAAAGGTGAAAGTTTGAAGATTTTTAAAACACTTTAAAACCTTTCTACTTCTGGTGTGCACATTGTTTTGCTAGTTTTCACTGATTCAGTAAAGAATGAAATAACTGAACAAGAGTGAACTATTTTCAACGTATGTTAATAGCTTTACTGGGTGTTGAACTCTTGCCCCAAATCCAACTCATCAACGTGTCTTAAACTGCGCGTAATTCAAATTCCACACTAAACAGCAAAAATGTTGATCAAGATAATCCAAGAGAGCAATGGCTGTGTGGCGGAAGGTTTTACGCACCGCGATCTGATCTCTGCTTCATTCATGAAGCTAATGGAGCTCGTTTTCCGACGTAAGGAATGAAAAAAATGTAGGAAGTGGAAGGATTACCACGATGCATTTACTGTAGCAAAAACAAGATGTATCTGTGACTGGGGTCAGCAGACATGAGGCACAGTACAGCAACTTCCGGTGGTTACTGGAGGAGGAGGAAGGTGATCGACACAAGGCGCCTTCTCTGTGCTTGGCAAGGATATGTATGGCTGGCAGATGTCTGCCTTACATATCAGGTCAAGAGTGTCTCATGTCCCTCCAAGTGTAACCTTACCAATCTGAGAAGTAAACTAGCACTACTTCTGATTACGTTGAAGTAAAATATCCTTAGGCAACACATTTATGAACATCCAAAATTCCAATGCTTTCTTTTGGTTGTGATTTTTACTTTATCTAAAGGTTCATGTGTGTGTGTATCTATGTGCAGAATAGCTCAAAAACAGAAAGACCTTAAATACCCCGTTTCAGATGATGCCTCTTTTAAAATTGAAACTAATAAGAAGGAATGTCTCGGAAATGGTCAATTTTACAACAAAAATGTAATGATATAAATTGTATATGTTAACGAGATCTACATTTTTGTATAGTAAATTTTTGTCTCTCTCTTGTGGTTTTCCAGTTATGCAAAATTCGTCCAGAATGAACAGGTCTTCAGAAGCTATTCCCAGAAGAGTCAAGATATGCATTTTATTTTCCATGTAAATATCTTTAATGCGGTATATTAATCAAAATGGTTAGAGCCATTTTTCAGAAAGCCATATTTTCAAAAATTTGTCCACGTAAAGGATAGTTTAGGCTGAGGGAATTTTGTTGAAAATCTTCCTGTCGCATTCTTGGAAGATACCATAATTAAATACCAAGTTTGGTATTTAATGGTCTTTTAGTTTTTGAGCTATGCACAGACATAGACACACGGGGACTTTTTTATAAAAATGCTTTTTTTTCGGCCTCAGCGAACCTCAAAACATATATTTCCGGTGAAATCTTAACATCGAATTTTTAGTGGAATACGATATGTTCTCAATCCACTTGTATATTGTATATATAGGTTAGAGAAAGTAAAAAAGTAGTTGATTTTGTCTGGGTTGACCTACTCATCCTTATATACGAACAAAGTCTCGAACTTTGTTATATTTTGTAAATAAGGTAGCTTTGAATGAACTACTGGGTGGGAACGTCAATAAATCAAGCAAGGCTTTCTATTTCAGACAGCATATATCACTTCCAACATGTCCCTTCTAAAGAATTTGACCGTGCTCCGGCATTTCAGATTACACGCTCCACTATACGTTTTGATGGTTGCATATGGAGCAGGGCTCACGTTGCCCCGTCTTGGTTTGCCGTCTCATGTTTGAACATTTTATACACAGCAACTCTTGTTTTTCCGCATTCCTCAGCTGAATGGCAGAAGCTGTTCGCGTCATTGAATGTGCCTTGCCTAGCGCTGGAAAGCACTGTGAATGACATAACTATGAACATGCAAATGACAGCCCGACACATGCAAATGAACCGTTTGAAGCATTAAATGATGCACATCAAACAAAGAGCATTCAAACTCTCGTTTTTAAAGCGTTCATTGCTGGAAAAATCCCCTTTCATATTGAGATCTGAATCCACTCTTTGAGTTATTGCCGCGCAGTTTATTGTACACTGTTTAGTTAAACATGTTTCCTGAAATATTACAATACCAAACTGACTACTACGGGACTCTGTTGCTACGCAAACATACATTCGTTTTTCATATTTAATTAATAACCTTTTAAAATGTATTTCTTAGACTGCCCCACAGTACGTATAAGCTATATTTCGTGCTTATAAAAATGCAATACTGTATCAGACATTTACGAATTAATTAACATATAGGATTAAATGTAAAGTTACATAATTACAATAATATTTAATAATAAAATGATATAATCCACTATCAAATATGAGATTTTAAGTAGACACAAACACATATTCAAGCACATATGCATGCATATGTAGAGAGCCTTACAAAGTATTAGACTCAAGTACCTATATTTTTATGGTAAAAATAATTTTAATTCTGCAAATAATTTATACTCGTGTAAATCATTTTATCAAAATAGGAAAAGAAAAAAAAGAAAAAAAAAGGAAAATAATAAGAGCAGAAACTGTGAATTTTTAAAAATTTCACAGACGAATATCCCTAAATAAGATTTTTATAGATGCCTTTGGTTTACAAATGTACAATTGAAAAATTCCATTATTGTGATTGTTTTAGGAACCATTTTGTATTAACGAATCTTAATTTAGAGCAATTTAAAATAAACATTAAATCCGAATTTCATCGAGGCATGTAGTGCGATGCTACGCTAGTAACGAACATAACAACAAAAGCAGTGCTGAACTCGCATGCATTGTTGCCAACTATTGGTAATGAAAAGTGACTGTCAAAAGGGCAAGAAATAGCTAGATATGGAGCAGCATTTATATCTATAACACTATATGTATGCAAATCAGAATTCACATTGCTTTTTTTTTTTTTTTTTTTTTTTTTTTTTCTATTTCATCAAGCTCTTTATATACTTTAGGAGTTTTAATTTAAACATTAGATAATGGCAATTGAAATAGCCACAAAAGACTGCATACTTTGAAAAATGGATATAATTGGGTCGTCATTACGTAAAATGACTGGAATTTCTTTAGTAGCTTGTTTGCACAACCTAACGGCTTCAAAAAGACTAAAAACACTCATAAAAGAGCTAATTTGCATCACTGAACCAGTGTTATTACGGACATGAGAAAATTGAACGCCTGTTTATGCATTGGTATCTGAAATGGCTGCGAATTTATTCGGCAGGAAAAGCAGAGGAGATATTTTCATGATATACACAACGTAAAAAATCTGATGTGTTCAATTCACATGACTTTCTCTATAGCTCTGCAGAATAAGATTGCTAAAAAGCTTCTGCTTCTATTTACTTCATGCTAAACGAGAAAAAATTAGCATAAGTCTTATTACTTGCTTCCTTGTAAATAGAAGGGAAATAAGGGAGTACCATAGGTTAAAGTGATAATCAAAAGTTGGTTGCTATGTGACTGAAGCTCATTTGTTTGTATGGACAGAGTTGACAAATTCCGTGTGAGAAAAGTATGTTTTCCAAAGCTGAAACCAAAAACAAGGAATACCACAAAAACGATCATCTCCGCGAAAAAAAAAATGTATATAACATAAATGGTGTATTTTAACGTGCTCTACATTTTTTGTGTTTTAAGTTTTTTCTATCTCTTACGGTTTAGCAGTTGTGCAAAATTCCGTAAAATTCATCCAGAATAAAGCAGTCTTCAGAGTCTATTCCCAGAAAATTCATGATATACATTTTACTTGTCAGGTAAATATCTTTAATATATGATATTTTAATCAAAATCGTTAGAGCAATTTTTTAGAAAATCAAACTTTTCGAAAAATGCTGCATGTAAAGGGTAGTTAGTGGTGGGGGGATTTTTCTCAAAATCTTGGTGTCGCATCGCTGGAAGATACTAAACTTAAAATACCAAGTTTGGTATTTTACCGGCTATGTTTATGAGTTATCGTGTTCCGCGCGCGCGGATTTTTGTTACAGGGGACTCTAAAACATATATTTCAAGTGAAATCTCCATAATTAATTTTTGCGTGGAGTGCAATATCTCCTCTATACACTATGTACATAGTACGTGCAGAGAAAGTAAAAATGCTTTTTTGGGATACATGGGCCTTAAAACGTGCATTTCCGTTGAAATCTCGGTATCGAATTTTCTCTATACACTATATACATTTGTAGTACGTGTAGAGAAAGTAAAAATAGCAATAAATGGATAGATAGAGAATAGAGAGTAGCTAAAATGCCACCTGTGGCTTTCTGAAATATTTGATGAGCATCAGACGTGTATTCTAAATGGCTTTATTAGCCAAAAAGTGGCTAAATTTGTAACGCTGGCATGTTGGACAGTTACCCGAGAATCCTGTCTGGTTTCAGCGTAACAGCTTTCGGCGTTTCGTTGTCGTTGAAGGAGAGAATATTATCGGCCAAAGGGATCTTAGTCCTGGCGCTGGAAGTTTGCAGCGGTCATTCCAGGTAGCATTAGACTCCGTTGTTTGTTCCTTTTAATAGCCAGGAAACAATACCTTTTAGTATTTTTCTTTCGTCCCTTCCTTTTTTGTTTCTTGGTGAAATCTCTAGAATGCCTTTTGTCTTCCTGCTCTGAGAAACCCCCTCTTTGCCTACTTGTCAGCAGTTTGGATTCTGCGTGTAGCGTTTTGTTCCATTTTTAGACCGCTCGCGATTGCAGCTCTAATGCGTCGCGGACAGACATTATCCAAACCATAATCCGCTCCTATTCCATTACGATACTAAGAAGAGCGGGCTGTGGTCGATAGCATCTCTATATCCTCCTATTTAATCTTATGAAGTCCTTGTTCCATTACATGAATTTCTTTATTTATTTTGTTCTTCCTTCGTTCTCTACAAACAGTCCACCCAAAATTCGACACCGAGTTTTCACCGCAAATATATATTTTGAGGACCCCTGAGGCCAAAAAAAAAAAAAATCTTTCTCTACATCTCTGCAACAAATTATTCTCAAAAAGCTTATTCTTTTATCTAGTGCATGCTAATCGAGATAATAATTAGCAAAAATGGTCTAATTACTTAATTCCTCATAATTAGAAGGGAAATAAGATAATACACTAAGCTAAACAAACAGTCAAGTGTTTTAAAATGTGGTTGCTATGGAATTGAAATCCATTTCTATGCATGGCCAGGGGTTGACAAGTTTCCGTATGAGAAAAGTTAAGTATTTTAAAACTGAAACCAATAACTAGAAATGTCTCGGAAACAGTCAAATCCGCGAAAAAGATGTATATGACATAAATGTGTATTTTAACGAGATGTACATTTTTTGTGTAGTAAGTTTTTGTCTTACCTCTTACGGTTTATCAGTTATACAAAAAACATGAAGCGGTCTTCAGAGACTATTTTATTTGTCATGTAAATATCTCAAATATATGGTATTTTAATTAAAATCGTTAGAGCCATTTTTCAGAAGATAAAAAATTTCGAATTTTTTCCCCATGTAAAGGGTAATTTGGGGAGGGGGGGGGAATTTTCTGGAACATATTCGTGTCGCATCCTTGGAAGATACCAAACTTAAATTCCAAGTTTGGTATTTCCTTTACAGGGAAAACATTTCGAAAATTTTGATTTTCTCAAAGATGGCTCTATTTTCATTAAAATCTCTTATATTTAAGATATTTAGTGACAAATAAAGTGTATATCTTCAATTTTCTGAGAATAACCTCTGAATACTTGTTTATTCTGGATGAATTTTACGGAAATTTGCATATCTTCTAAACCGTAAGAGATAGAAAAAAACATGAAATGTTGAGCTCGCTAAAGCACACAGTTAATGTTATATACATTTTTTTTTTTTTTCCCGGAAGTTGACCGTTTTTGAGATATTCCTTGTTAGTTTCAGCTTCAAAATACTTCATACTTTTCTCATATTGGAATTTGTCAACTCCAATACATATAAACAAAGGTACTTCAATCATATATCAACAACCAGCTTTTAAAAGATTTAGCTGTCGATTTAGCCTAGTGTATTCCCTTATTTCTCTCTACTCGATTAGCATTAAGTAGATGGAAGAATAAGCTTTTTAATAATAATTTGTTGCAGAAGTGTAGAGAAAATTATGTGAATGGAACAAATCAGATGTTTTATGTTTTGTTAGGAAAAACATCTCTAGCTATGAGCTCGGCTGCAATTATCTTATTACAATACAATAGCGCCGTGGTCGAGTAATTAGATCGCTCGCCTCCCACCTAAGCGGCCCGGGTTCGATCCCAAGCGTCCCAATGTGGGATTTGTGGTGGACGAAACGGCGTCTGGGCGGGTTTTCTCTGCGTCATCCGGTTTCCCCGCTACTCATTCCACCAATTGTTTCCTATCATCCATCTCGCTTACATTTCATACCATCCACTTCCTCACGCTCATATCTGGCTACCACTTGTTCCAGGTTCTCCATTCTGTGGTTAGATGTCGCTACCTTCCCGATAGGCTTCTGACCCTTAGGCACTCGCTTTTAAGTTCTAGGGGGGCGTGTTACCCCTAACTACGGGAAGGGTAAGCTGACTATAAAATAAATAAAACAATACAGGTATGTTGCAAACATCTAATCGCAATTTTCAGAGTTTAGTAAACACACGAAAACCCCTGTTTTAATGCAATTAATGCATTTAATATACTTCCCAAGAAAACGAGAATTTTGAAGGTATAAGATTAAATTAAGTTTAAGGTTAAAGTAAACCCAATTTTATATTATGCAAGAGTAGTTTAACACCATTTAGAAGTTCTAATTATTCTTAATTTATTTAATAGGCACTTCGTTGTTTAATTTCTTAATAATAACAGTAATAATATAGTAATAATTATCATTATTTTAAAAATCCGAAAACATCAGTGTAACTTCTAATTCAGAATTAACAGCACAATATGCTTATTTTACAACAAGATTGAAGTGATCGTAATATTCAGAATTATTTATCAAATTTTACGGTTTGCCACAAAATGAAAGGGAGCGGAGGTCTTTTTACGACTTTATGGCAAACGAGGCGTGTTACAGATTTTCATCACGGACGTGACAAAACATTAAATTAGGTATATTGATTTATGTTGTAACTTAAGAGTACAGATTAAATATACTGCGAGAAGAGCATGTGGCTTTAATGGTCATCCGTGTTCACTGGGCTATAACAAAATGCATAGTGTGCAGATCTTATTTTATTGCACCACTCACTTCTAATAAATGGGCGCGAACATTCAGTAATGGACTACCTGGACTGTAAAGTTAACTCCTTCACGTAAATTGTTTTATTATATGAATTCTTTGGCAGTGGGATACAAGTTTTCAAGTTTTGACAGTTTTGTTTATAGCTTATTTTATATAATATGGACTAGTAATCTGTGTGTAGCCTAGGAAGTGGCGCTGTTTACTTTAGTACGCGTTTATTTTTGGTACTAGGGGAATTTCAGTATATAGGTGAGAGAAGTAGTCTTCAAGGATGCTTATAAAAGGAGTTCCCATGTATTTTATAGATATTATATTGCTGGCCAAGTTGTAATCGATTTTTTTATTTGTTTCTTTATTGTCGCTTAAGTGAAAATGTTTTTTTTTTTGCGACATCAAAAACAGAACTATACAACAGTTAATTACAATACAAGTCATTAGAACACATCATATAAATAATCTTTACAATGTATGGAAAACATTACAATGAATTACAATAAAATCGTTAAGATACAATATATGAACAGCTTTTAACAAAGGAAATTCTGTATGGATGTTTACAGTTACAGTTTGTTGTATAGTGTGTTGAATGAAGAAAATGTAATCGATTTATCCACGCCTGGTGATGTGCATTTCCGAAATTCTCCAGTGTAATTATGTATATTGCATACTAATTTTTTTGATGTCGGTGAATAAATTGCTGGCCGCTGTTGAATTTCATGGCTTAAAATTACAAATTATTTATTTTGTTGTCGACGCTTTCAATTGCCAAGGAAAATATCACTACCGAAGAGGTCCGAAATTCCGTCCCCCAAGAAGGAATATAATGGTTCCATTGAGAGCTCACCAAGACTAACATTATTGGAAAGTGGCAATCGCTTATTATCGGCGCTGGATGTTGACTTTTAAAACACAAAAACAAAACAAAAAAGAGGTGTTTAAGCCTATTCCCAGAAAATTCAAGATAGACATTTTATTTGTCATGTAAGTATATTTAATATGCGGTATTTCCCTCAAAATCTTTGTATCGTATCCTTGGAAGATACCAAACTTAAATACCACTTTTGGTAGTTTATCGACTTTTCGTTTTTGAGTTATCGTGTTCACAGACACACGGTCACACACGGAACTTTTTTTAAATATGTTTCTTTTTTTTAATACAGGGGATCCTAAAACATGTGTTTCTTGTGAAATCTCGGTATCGAATTTTTGGATGGGGTGCAATGCCTTTTCTACCTACGTACCACGTACATATAGAGAAAGTAAAAAATTTGCAGTTCATACTTAAAGGTTAGAATATGTAAACAACGGAGGACACCTCGGCAACGGCCACCAGGTACTGTTCTAATGCGGCGGGAGGCCGAAAGGATGCCTCTACAACGACACCTAGACTCAACCAGCGACCGAGCTTTACTCGGAGCAAGCGACCGTGCCATCTGTATACAAAGCCTCAGGCCTCACCTTCTGGGGTTCGGTGGCTCGTTCCACCATCCGCAGGCTGCAGGCCGTGCAGAACAGGGCATTGAGGATGATATACGGCACAGACCGCAGATTCCCGTCCCACATTCTCCATTCCCACTCCGGAATCCCTTACATAGTGGACGTTGTGCGAGAAAGAGCTCGCACAATATACACTAAACTTGCTCCCCACCCAAATCCCCAGGTGAACACTCTCGGTCTTTACGACCACACGCTGCCTAGGAGACGCGTAAGCTACTTCCTTCCCAAGGACGCCTTGGGATGGTAGTTTTCCGGCCGCCTCTCCTTTTATTGTTCTACCCGCCAAGTTAAGCAGCATCGGGCATGGTCACGACTCGGACGGGTGACCATCCAGTTGTACTCCGACCAGATCTGCAACACTGGCTTCCCCCACCCCGTACCTATATCCCTTCAGGTCTCCCCGCTAGCCGGCACTGCTTTCCTTGACAGCCTGCAAGCGGCTGGCCAAGGTAAGCAGCATCGGGCCTGGTCCCTCTCTGGGTGGGTGGCCACTCAGATAGGTAAGCCAGCCCGCGCCGGCTGCACAGAGGGAACACCCTGCCCAATTACTTTGACACAGACAAAAACGCTTGCATAAGACTACATCTTTTATATCACACGGGTAAATCCGCGAGAATCCGTGGTGATTTGCCCCCGCCCGAGTACACTCGGGCGACTAGTTCCTGCTCCTGGCTCCTGGCGCCAACCTGAAAGTTGAAGAACGGAATGAAAGGGGAAGGTACCATGGTAGATACACAGCACCCCAGCATAAACCTAAGCGGCCCCAGGAAAACCAGAGTGCGCGGTCAAGGTGGATCGAACCCGAACCTCCCTAATGCCAGTCTGAGCCACCTGGCTCGGTGCAGTTCATGCTGCAAGAATTAAATTGTAAGTAACAAATAAAATAGAAGTAAAGACCCAATTAAGACTTAAATAGTAAAATTCGCTATCAAATAAGATTGTATTCCATGTCTGAAAATAATAAGTATATCAAAAAATGGAGGATTTAATATAATTTAAGCACATACATGAAATAAAATAGCCAAAACGTACTGGTAGGTCAAGTAACGAGCACTGAAAACAGGGAATTCAACGTTTACACCATGATAGAGTGAACGAGAAGTGGATCAGAAAAAATCTTATGTGTTACACTCACATGATTCTCTAGCTATTCTGCAAAAATCTTACAAAAGATGTATTCTTCTTTCCACACAATGCTAATCCAGATAAACATTAGCAGAATGCTCATTTTATGTAGTTCCTTATAAAGTAGAAGGAAACTAAAGGACTGCGCTATGCTAAAGTGTTAGTCAAATGTTTTAAAAACTTCGTTATGCGATTGTCAATGCAAATCGCTTCTTTGCTTGGCCAGGAGTAGAACAAAAGAAACACGGACACTTCCTGTCTGAGAAAAGCATAAGTACTTTACAATTGAAACCAATAACAAGGAATATCTCGGAAACGGTTACCTCCACAACAAAAGCATAACGGACATAATTTGTGAGTTTTGACGAGATATTTATTTTTTGTAGTACTTTTTTTTTCTCTATCTCTTACGGTTTAGCAGCTAAGCAAAAGTCGATAAAATTCATCCAGAATAAAGAGGACTTCACAGATTATTCCCAAAAAATTCAAGATATACATTTTATTAGAATGAAAATGACTTTAGTATAAAATCGTTAGTCATTTTTAAGAAAAACAAAATGCTCTAAAATTTTCCCATGTAAAGGGTAGTTTGGGGTGGGAGAATTTTCTCGAACATCTTCGTGTCGCATCCTTGGAGATACCAAACCTAAATGCCAAGTTTGATATTTAACGGCCTTTTCATTTTTGAGCTATGCTGTGCACAGACACACACATACACACACGGACCTTTTTTCTGAAAATGCTTTTTTTTTTATTTTTTTTTATTTAGGAGGTCCTAGTACGTGTAGAGAAAGTGACAGTAGAGGATTTAATATACCTAGCTCAACCACATGCGTGAAATAAAATATAAAAAACATACTGGTAGGTCAAATAACGAGTACTGGAAGCAGGGAATTCATTCCCACCATAATAACATGAACCAGAAGTGGATCAGAAAAAACTAGCAGCGCGGGGGGGGGGCGCGTTTTGCATATTCTAGAACCTGAGCCACCCATCCCATTTTCTGTGTTGACGCAAAGCGATGGAGGTAGTCATTCAGTTACACAGAACACGTTTAGTCGCGCTACAAGATGTTTTCACCACCTTTGCATTTAATATTCCCTTTTACACTCCCTTCTCGTGGTCTATAGCTTTCATAAATAATCTCTCGTTCTAGGTCACGTCGCAGACATCTCTATGTTCATCACACTGCAGTCTCATACATTAATAACAGCAGTCCTTAACATACACTCTGCAATGGTTTTACTGAACATTACTTTCGTTTAAATAAATAAAAATAATCAACTTGAGGACATTGTAATACTGCTTGTATTAATTGCCATAAATTATTGACGTTTAGAAAAAGTAATCAAAAGCAATTATTGGGGCAATTATACAGTTTCAAAATGTCAGGACACCAAATTTATACTCTGCTATTTTTACTTTCTCTACACATACTATATACATGGTGTATAGAGAAACATTTTTTGGAAATATGTGTGTGTGTGTGTGTCCGTGGATAGCATAGCTCAAAAACGAAAAATCCTTACCAAACTTCATATTTGCGTTCAGTATCTTCCAAGGATGCGATACGAAGATTTTCAAGAAAATTCCCCCACCCCCAACTACCCTTTACATGGAAAATGTTTCGAAAATTTTGATTTCTCAAAAATGGCTCTGACGATTTGGATTAAAACACCGTGTATTAAATATATTTATATGACAAATAAAAATTTTATCTTGAATTTTTTGGGAGTAACCTTTGAAGACCTCTTCATTCTGGTTGACGTTTGCATAACCGGTAAACCGTATAAAGATAGACCAAAAGTTATTACACAAAAAATGTAGAGCCCGCCCGGGTGGTAGTGTGTGCCCCATGTGGTGAGTTCGAATCTCGCTTAGGGTGAGTTACCCGGATAAGGTTTTTTTTCGGGGTTTTCCCTTATCCTGAAAAGACGAATGTCGAGTAACTTTAAGCTCCGTGGACCCCGAGATCATTTGAGCATCATTTCACCAATTTCATTGATCGTCCGATATGACCAACTACCAAAAGAAAAAAAAAACAAAAAAAAAAAACGTAGAGCTCGTTAAAACACACAGTTTATGTAATATGACTTTTTTCGTGGTGTTGACCATTTCCGAGATGTCCATTGTTATTAATTTCAGCTTTAAAAACGTACTTTTTTCATACAGGAATTTGTAAATCTTGACCATCCAAAGAAACAGACATATCCTCATAGCAAGCAGCTTTAGTCTAGTGTAATTCCTTATTTCACTTCTACTTACAAGAAAGCAAATAATAAGACAATTTCTGTTAATGTTTATCTCGATTAGATTGAAGCGCATAGAAGAATAAGCTTTCTAGCTATAATGTTTTACAGAGAAAATCATGTAAATAGAACACATCACATTTTTTTATTTTTATCAGTACTATTTATAATGTGCTATGGTTATTGTTCCGTATTGATAACATGTTCGTAATACAAGATTTTAAAACGGAGGCAACAAATTTTGAGGTTACAGCCGTTCTGAAGCATTACTAGAAACAAGATTGTAAGGTTGCTGCCGCAGCTCGAATAATATGTGAAATCGAGGATTATACACTTTTAATTTATGTTTTTGGTTTTTTGGTTCGAGCATTGGGGTGGGTACAGTGATGCTGTCTGGATAATATTCAAATTCTAATTATGCAGTATTAGGAGGATTGCATGCAGTAGCACAAATAATTTTTATGACTTATTTTGTTTTTTGGACATCCTGAATTCTCCCTGGATTTCTGATAATTTCCCTTGTAATTTTCTATGAAAGAGGTAAAAGAATGCTTTTGGAAATTATGCAATTGAATATATAAATAAAATTCATAAAATCATTTATATATAATAAAAAAAAATTAAATTATTGTATAAATACATAATACCTAATAATAATGATAAAGAAGCAAACAAAGTATAAAATAATAAAATTATTTGCTTCTTACTTAATTCCAACTAAAAAAGGATAATTATGTATCTTACTATCAGGTCGAAGCTGATTACAATTTTAATGTTTTAATAGTTTCATAATAAAATATTGGTCTTGTAAACCAAAATTAAGTCTTACTTTTAAAAGTTCAAAGGAAAGGAATTCTTATCATTAATTCCAAAAACTAATATTTTACTTTAAGCTACCCTTTGATATTATATACTAAAACTAATTCAGACTCCCCTTCAACAAAATCAAATGGTCTACGATTTGTTTCAGCAAGACAAGCAACACATAAAACATTACATAAAGGCAAACATAAAAACAAAAATCAAATTCCCATTTGATAATAAAAAGTCATTTAAATAAAGAATTCGAATGGAAGGTAAATCAATCAAAACTAAAACTACTGCAGGTACTCTTCAGAGAATTTCTAAGTATTAACCGTCTATTACATATCGATCTATAAGTTTATTTGTTATTAATGATAAAATGTTATAATCGATTCTGAAAAATTGTATTAGTAATTTCTGTTTTAACAATATGAATATCAGGATTGGGAGCTAATTTTGAATACGATAAAAGAAAATTATTGTTTTGACTACATTAAGACCATAGGTTTAATAATAAGAATTTTATCTATAGCAACTATTTTCTTTAGCTCATATTCAAAATTGGCTACCAATCCTGATATAGATATTGTTAAAAGAGAAATTGCTAATAGGAATTTTAATAATTATATAGGAAAAGCCTTACTAAATCGAATTAATAAACTCCTCTGTAACTTAACATTTTGATAGTAAATAACTAAACAATAAGAAAGCAATCCCAAACCAACTCAGCGTAACAAAATTCTAATTAAATTAGGTCTAATAATTAAAAAAAAATCTGATGTGTTCCATTCACATGACTTTCTCTATATCTCTGTAACAAATTATTGTTAATAAGCTTATTCTTTTATTTATTTCATGCTAATCGAGAAAAATCAGCAGAAATAGTCTTATTTCTCACTTTATTGTAAGTAGAAGCGAAATAAGGGAGTACCATAGGTTCAAGTGAAAGCCAAAAGCTGGTTGCTGTGTGACTGAAGTTCGTTTGTTTCTATGGACACGAGTTGGCAAATTCCTGTATGAGAAAAGTATAAGTTTTTCAAAGCTGAAACCAAAAACAATGTGAATATCTAAAAAATTATCAACTCAAAAAAAAAAAAAAAAAAAATGTATATAAAAAAAATTGTGTGTTTTAATATGCTCTAATTTTTTGTGTGTTAAGTTTTTGTCCATCTCTTACGGTTTAGTAGTTATGCAAAATTCATCCAGAATAAAGTAGTGTCCAGAGGCTATCCCCTGAAAATTCAAGATATACATTTTATTTGTCAGGTAAATATCTGTAATATACGATATTTTAATCAAAACCGTTAGAGCCTTTTTTAGAAAATCAAAATTTTCGAAAAATGTTCCATGTAAAGGGTAGTTGGAAGTGGGGGGATTTTCTTGAAAAGAAGATACCAAACCAAAATACCAAGCTTGATTTTTAACGGACTTTTCGTTTTTGAGCTATGCTGCCCACAGACACACAAACACGGACATTTTTCTAAACATTATTTTTGGGGGGGGATTCAGGAGGTCCAAACATGTATTTCCCGTGAAATCTCGGTATCGAAATTTTGGGTATATTACAATACCTTCTCTATACACTATGTACATAACACGCATAGAGAAAGTAAAAATTATTGATAATACACATATTTAAACTAAAAAAATCTGATGTGTTATACTCACATGACTTTCTCTAGCTGTTCTACAAACTTCTTACATAACATTATTCTTCTTTGTGCACCTTGCTAATCGAGGTACTCATTAGTTCAATGTTCTTATTACTTAGTTCCTTATAAGTAGGAAGAAAATAAGGGAATACCCTAGGCTAAACCAATATTAAAATGTTTTAAAAGCTGTCGTTATGCGATTGTCATTACAAATCGCTTCTTTTCTTGGCCAGGAGTAGAACCAAAGAAAAACGGACACTCCCGTCTGAGAAAAGTATAAGTACTTCACAAGTGAAACTAATAACAATGAATACCTCGAAAACGGTAAGCTCCACGAAAAAAAAAATGTATATGACGTAAGTTGCGTATTTTAACAAAACATACATTTTTTGTATAGCAAGTTTTTGTCTATTTCTTACGGTTTACTAGTCATGCCAAATTAAGCAAAATTCATCTAGAATAAACAGGTCTTTAGAAGCTATTCCCAGAAAATTCAAGATATACATTTTATTTGTCAGGTAGGTATCTTTAATATACGACATTTTAATCAAAATCGTTAGAGCCATTTTTAAGAAAATCAAAATTTTCGAAAAAAGTTCCATGTAAACGGTAGTTTGGGGTGGGAGGATTATTCTCAAAATTTTACCGACTTTTCGTTTTTGTGTTATCGTGTTCAAAGACACAGGGACACACACACACACACACGGACCTTTTCCTCAAAATGCTTTTTTTGAATACAGGGGGTCCTAAAACATGTATTTCCGGTGAAATCTTGGTATCGAATTTTTGGGTGGAATACAATGCTTCTCTATCCCTATGTACATTGTATATACAAGGCTAGAGAAAGTAAAAAAAATATCTGATGTGTTACACTCACATGACTTTCTCTAGCTGTTCTACAAACTTCATACATAAGATTCTTCTTCTTTCTGCACCTTGCTAATCGAGGTATTCATTAGCACAGTGTTCTTATTATTTAGTTCCGCATAATTACGAAGAAAATAAGGGAATACACTAGGCTAAACTAATAGTCAAATGTTTTAAAAGCTGTCGTTTTGCGATTGTCATTACAAATCGCTTCTTTTCTTGGCCGGAGTAGAACAAAAGAAAAACGGACACTCCCGTCTGAGAAAAGTATAACTAATGCAACTAATAACAATGAATACCTCGAAAACGGTAAGCTCCACGAAAAATATGTGTATGACATAACTTGTGTATTTTAACAAGACCTAAATGTTTTGTGTGATAATTTTTTGTCTATCTCTTACGGTTTACTAGTTATGCCAAATTAAGCAAAATTCATCCAGAATAAACAAGACTTCAGAAGCTATTCCCAGAAAATTCAAGATATAAATTTTATGTTGTAGGTAAATATCTTTAATATATGATATTTTAATCAAAATCGTTAGAGCCATTTTTAAGAAAATCAACAGTTCCATGTTAAGGGTAGTTTGGGGTGGGGGGATTTTTCTGAAAATCTTCGTGTCGCATCCCTGGAAGATACTAAATTTAAACACCAAGTTTTGTATTTTAGCTACTTTTCGTTTTTGAGTTATCGTGTTCACGGACACACACACACGGACCTTTTTGTGAAAATGTTTTTTTTTTTATACATGGGACCCTAAAACATTTATTTCCGGTGAAATCTCGGAATCGAATTTTTTGGTGGAGTACAATACCTTCTCTATACACTATGTACATAGTACGTATAGAGAAAGTAAAAATAAATCGATTAAGTAGGTGGAAAAGTGAGGGAATAGCACAATGATAGTTCCAGCGTTTCAATAATGGAGAGAAACACGTTAAAGGTGTGCAACGCATTGAGAATACACAGAATTTTGGAAGAAAATCCACGGACTAGAACTCCGAGGTTGTTAGAAGAACTTGGTGCTTCAAAAGGTACCATACATCGTCGTGTTAAGACACTTCCAGACGGATACCAGGGGATCCGTGATTCAGATCCCGTCCTTGGCACTGAATTTCTCTGTCTGACTCTACCTATCCAGCTCCTATCTACTCACGGTTTCTGTTGAAAAAACAACACATATTTTGTTTTCGTTTAATCCCGCTTGCTATCGGAGAAGCGTTCTCTAGCGGTTCACACGAGAGGCTAATTTTCTTTTTAAATTCAGATCAGTGAAAAAGGACCATTTTCAGAGACTTCGAACGATGGAAGTCACGTTTTGTTGGAGGTTCTCATGGTTCATTTGTCCATAACTGTCATTGTTCGCCGCGGTCGACGAGGAGAGAATTTTCCGTGCAACTGCTTCCACAAAGATATTGAAACCTTGTCTGGATGCTGCTAGGCACCGTGTTAAATGATTCTATTCTGCGCAATGCGTTGTTGGTTATGTGCATTAATGATACGGAGAAAGAGTTCTAATCAGCAACAATCACGTGACTTTCCCCACTTGTTGCCGTTAGTTATAATTGCCAAAGGCAAAAGCCCTGGCACACTACGTAATTAGAGACAGCTCAATAGGAACAAATAATTGCGAAAATATGAAATACAAGTTTAATTTTAAAAATCTGATGTGCTCCATTCATATGACTTTCCCTACCTGCCCTGCAAACAAACTCCTTACAAAAGATTTTTCTTCTCTTTCTACTTCATGCTAATTGAGATGAACATTAGCAGAATTTCCTTATAACAATAATAACTGATGCGTAGAAGGGAACACCGGGATAAAGCGATCGTTAAATGTTTTAAAAACTGTCGCTGGGTTATTGAATTGCTTCGTTTCGTGGCCAGGAATGAAACAAAAGAAACGCGAACGACCTCTGTTTGAGAAAAGCATAAGTATTTTAAAATTGAAACTTATAACAAGGAATATATCGGAAATGGTTACACCCACAACAAAAATTTACAGGACAAATTGTGTTTTGACGAGATTTACAATTTTTATGTAGTAAGTAGACTATCAGTAAATTGTTTACCAGTTATGCAAAAGTAATTTAGAATGAAGCTTCAGTATTTCCAGAAAATTCAAGATATACCATATAAGATTTTCAAGAAAATTTCCCCACCGCAAACTACTATTTACATTTTTTTTTTTTTTGAAAATTTTGTTTTTCTCAAAATGGCTCTTAATGATTTTGAATAAAATACCGTGTATTGAAGTTATTCACAGTACAAATAAAATATATATTTTAAATTTTCCGGAAATAGTCTCTGAAAAACACTTTATTCTGGTTGATTTTTGCAGAATTTTGCATAATGGCTAATCCGTAAGAGATACACAAAAACTTACTGCATAGAAATGTCGATCTCGTTAAAACACACAATTTATGTCTCTTAGAGTTGACCGTTTCCAAGATATTCCTTGTTATTGGTTTCAATTTTAAATGACTAAAGTCATTAACTTTAACATAAACAATAACTTTTGCATAACGCATACCTTTAGTTCCCTTCTACTTGTAAGGAACTAAGTAATAAGTACATCCTGCTATAGCTTATCTCAGTTAATGGGTCAGTTGAATGAAAGTCAGTAAACTCTTTTACTTACATAATTTTAAGTCAATATTGGTAACAAATTGAATAAACCATATGTAATTACTTCTAGTTCAAGCTTTATTGATTACTGAAAAGCTATTACTTTTACTTGTTTAAAAATTACTAGTTTTTTCCAGCAAACACTTAAAATTTGTTTGAATAATATTCAGTGATTACTTGTTGAGTTAAGTATTTGCTGGAATATTTTTACTTTCTCTACACGTACTATGTACATAGTGTATAGAGAATGTATTGCACTCCACCCAAAAATTCGATACCGAGATTCCACCGGAAATATATGTTTTAGGGTCCCCTGTATCCAAAAAAAGTATTTTCAGAAAAAGTTCTGTGTGTGTGTGTGTGTGTGTGTGTGTGTGTGTGTGTGTGTGTGTGTGTGTGTGTGTCTGTCTGTCAACACGATAACTCAAAAACGAAAAGTCGGTAAAATACCAAACTTGGTATTTAAGTTTAGTATCTTCCAGGGATGCGACACGGAAGATTTTGAGAAAAATCCCCCCACCCCAAACTACCCTTTACATGGAACTTTTTTCGAAAATTTTGATTTACTAAAAAATGGTTCTAACGATTTTGATTAAAATATGGTATATTAAAGATATTTCCCTGAAAAATAAAATGTATATTTTGAATTTTCTGGGAATAGCCTCTGAAGACTACTTTATTCTGGGTGAATTTTGCGGAATTTTGCTAAACCGTAAGAGATGGACAAAAACTTACCACATAACAAATGTAGAGCACTTTAAAAAACACAATTTATATTTTTTTGTGGAGTTGATTGTTTTTTAGATATTCCTTGTTTTTGGTTTCAGTTATGAAAAACCTATACCTTTCTCATACAGGAATTTGTCAACTCCTGTCCATACAAACAAAGGAACATCAGTCACATAGCAACCAGCTTTTGGCTTTCACTTTAACTTATGGTACTCCCTTATTTTGCTCCTACTTCCAAAGAAGCAAGTAATATATTTCTGCTAGTTGCTTTATTCCTCGATTAGCATGAAGTAAATATAAGCATAAGCTTTTTAAGAATAATTTTTTGCAGAGATGTAGATAAAATCATGTGAATGGAACACATCAGATTTTTAAATTTGCTGTAGAGTTGACTTGCAAAAGTAGCTTCAAATAACTATGGAAGCTTTTTACCCATATACCAGGTATAGTGCTACAATAAGAGAAGGGATATTAGTCCCTGTGTTTCAAAGAAACTTCCGAGGGTTAAAAGTGAAAGTGTAAACTTTATAACCCAACTATTTTCTTGACGGCATGGATGAAACAAAGGGTGCAGTATTAAGTTCATATCAGAAAGTGGGTCAACTAAGACCCAGTTGCAGGAGATTTGGGTATTCACCATTCCACGGTGTGCCAGACCTTGGCAAACAGAATTGAGGCAAGGGCAGGTGACTGTATAAAGTTTACAACCTCAAATTTGAAATTCAAGAAGCGAAAGAAAAATTGTCTTTTGGCTTTAGATTTCCTTCAGTTATTGATACACTTGACTGTACACACGTACATACTGCTATGTGCTCCTCCATGGCAAGGGTCGCCTTCCGTGGTGTAATGTTTACCATGCTAACTTCATATACCCAAGGTCGCGGATTCAAACCCGCTGGAGGACGATGGATTTTTTAGGGTGTAAAAATCCTTACGGCACGTAAAAGAACCTCAAGCTTGATAGTTAGGCCTCTGAGCAAAATTAAGCGATCTTTCACGCCCAATTTAGAATGGAACGCTGAGAACCACGGTTAAAGAGCGTCCATAAATAACACGCCATTTCCATTTTCTTTTTTTCCATGGCCAGGCCTCTTATCCAGTTATTCATTTGTTTATTCAGTTTATACTGAAAAATTTTCCAAGGTATTACTTATCAGTAAAAGTAAACTGTTATTTAATTAAAAATCAGTAATTACTTTTACTTATCAGTCTTAACTTTCAAGTTAATTATTTATATAGTACTGATTTTTACTTTCTCTATAGGCACTAAGTACATAGTGTATAGAGAAGGTATTGCACTCCACCAAAAAATTCGATACCGAGATTTCACCGGAAATATATGTTTTAGGGTCCCCTTTATCTAAAAAAAGCATTTTCGGAAAAAGGTCCGTGTGTATGTGTGTCCGTGTGTCCGTATGTCTGTGAATACGATAACTCAAAAACGAAAAGTAGGTAAACTACCAAACTTGGTATTTAAGTTTAGTATCTTCCAGGGATGCGACACGAAGATTTTGAGAAAAATCCCCCCACCCCAAACTACCGTTTACATGGAACTTTTTTCGAAAATTTTGATTTTATCAAAATTGGCTCTAACGATTTTGATTAAAATATCTTATACCAAAGAGAGAAGAATATTATTTGTAAGAAGTCGATTTGTAGAAGAGTTAGAGAAAGTCGTGTGAGTGTAACACATTTTTTTTATCCCAAATAATTTCTGTGGTATGAAGTACCTTCTCTATGTACTATCTAGGAAGTAGAGGAAGCAAGAACTAATTTGTTAGATAAAATTGAAAGCTCTGTAGCAACGTTACTGTCCGTTTCATGTTATCATGTTCATCGTCTAGAGGTGCTCTAAATGGTTACGCAACCCACAATAAATAAAGTAAATTAGCAATAGGAAGGGAGGAGCGGCCCGTTAGGAACATGAACGTTTGCGTGACGTGAAAAATGGCGTGATGTGAGCGCAATGCAGTATTCGGGAAAATCAGAATGCTAGTGATTACTCCAGCCTCATGCAATTTAGATATGGGACACTTCTCTCGGACGCCGATATCTGTCGGTTTCCTTTGTCCATTATGTCGCCCTTCACGTTTTTATATCTACATCAATAAGGGAACCGTAGAGCTCGGGGACAATTCTACAACATTGTTCAAATATAACCGGTGCAATCTTCAAACCTAGAAAAAGATCCGGACGAGGACATTAAAAGTGATTAATACTTCTTTCTCGCTTTCTCTTTTACCCTCGTGTTAAAACAAATAAAAAGCTTTTTTTTTTCTTCCTCAATGAATAGAAAATTCTCTCACTGGAGTTTAAATATTATTTCCATTACAAATGTTTGTGAAATGGGTTCAATTTCGACATTAGTTATAATCTTGCATTGCAAAATTTCTTTTAATTGAATAGTACACCTCATTTTTACTTTCTCTACACGTGTAGTCTCTATTTTCTCTTCATAGTGTATAGAGAAGTTAGATATATTGTACCCAAAAATTCTACACCGAGATTTCACAGGAAATGCGTGCTTTAAGACCCTCTGAATCCAAAAAAGTCTGTCTGTGTGTGCGTGTGAACAACGAAAAGTCGTTTAAATACCAAATTTGGTATTGAAGTTCAGCATCTTCCAAGGATGCAACACGAAGATTTTGAGGAAAATCCCCCCCCCCACTCCTAACAAACCTTTTCACGGAAAATTGTTCGAAAATTTGATTTTCTCAAAAATGGCTCTAACGATTTTGATTAAAATACCGTATATTAAAGATATTTACAGGAAAAATAAAATGTATATCCTGAATTTTCTGGGAATAGCCTCCGAAGACCTATTTATTCTAGATGAATTTTGCTGGATTTTGCATAAATGGTAAACCTTAAGAGATAGACAAAAACTTACTAGACAAAATATGTCGATCTCGTTGAAACACATAATTTGTGTCATTGTGCATTTTTTTCATGTAATGGACCATTTTTGACATATTCCTTGTTATTCGTTTCAGTTTTAAAGTACTTTAACTTTTCAACTAGCTTTTAAAGGGTTTGAGTATCTTTTTAGCCTAGTGTATTCCATTATTTTTCTTCTAATTACAATAAAGCATTTCTGTTAATGTTTATTTCGATTAGCTTGAAGAAGACAGAAGAATCGGTTTTCAACAATAATTTGTTATTGAGATGTAGAGAGAATCATGTAAATGGATCACAGATTTATTTTTCTTCAGTGAAAAGAAAATTCTCTGTCTGAAGTGTAAATATTAATTACATTGCTATTGTTTCTGAAATGAGTTAAATTTCGACACTATTTAAGCCTTGCATTGCAACACTCGTTATAATTGGATACTAAACCTCCATTTCTATTTCTGATACGTAAATAAGGATTGATACGGTCATAATGACATTTTTAACGATTGATTGATTTTTAATTTCTCTAAGTACAATGTACTTTGGGACGTCTCCTTAGCGCGGTGTTAGTGCTGCTGCTTGCCAAGCGGGAGACCTGGGTTCGATTCCCAGCGTGGGTAATTTTTCCCCGCTGGGAGACCTTGTCCGGGGTGCACTCAGCCTCGTGAGATTCCTGGGGGCCAGTTGAGGAGCTACTTGATTTAGAAGTAAGCGAGAAGTTCTCGGCTCCAGATCGAGAAGACCGCATCAGTCAGCCGGGAGGGACTCGAGGCGCTGACCCCGTCTCACCATACAGCACTGTATCCCATTCATGATACCTTCGGGCCGAGTTGGGGGATGCAGCGGCCGGGCGGTAGGCCATGGTCCCTTGTGGACTGTTGTGCCATTGAGTTACGTTACAATGTACCCTGAAGATAGAGCAGGTATTGTATTCCTTCCAAAGATTGGATACCGAATAAATACATACTTTGCAAGTCCATAAATAAAATAAACATTTGTAGAAAAAAAAAGTTCTTGTGTGTGAGAACAGCATAATTAAATCAGGAAAAGTGAGTTGTGGATTTTCTTTTATGCTTATCCAAGTCCTCTATGAGTTTTAATGCCTAATTACTTGTTGAAGATCTGCTCAGTTTTGGTTTAGATCTGGTTACCTTTTTGTACAGCACAGAGCAAATGTGCTTGAAGTTGCTATGAATCGCCTACTGAGCACTGCGCGATAAACAACAGATAATTCCTTCAGTGCTTTGACAGTTTGCAACATTGAGTTTGACATACGTAACTTTTATAGGTTAATACACTATTGTAGGTTTATGATTAGTAGAACAATTCACTGTTGCATTAGTATATGTAGGTAGGGTATGAGCATATACATATAGGTTGGTAATTGGTAGTCGTCACATAATTCCATAAAATAACAATTATTATAGTATTAAAATACTAAAACAAGTTCATTAGCCTTATTAATCCATTATAATCGCGTTGTAATGCCAACAGTATGAGAATAAATTTGTAATGAAAAACTGAAAATCACATTTATAGCGGTGTGTATGAACAAAGAAAATGGGTACTTAGTTGGTATTAAACACAATTTGATTTTTTTGTAACTCTGGTACACTGCAACTTGAATTTTCTGAGTGTAGAACTTTGCCGCAAATTAAACACTTATTCCGCCTCTTACTTACTGTTCCCGACATGCATTTTACATGAAAGAGACAAACTCTGCTGGCACATGTTTGCCCATTGCATGCACGGAGCAAGCACAAAATCGAGCGAGTTGGTGATGCCTGATCTAGACTGCCCTCTGGAAATCTGAGCGAAATTGGTGACCTCCATAGCTGTGACCTCACCTCACAGACTGAGAGTTAGACCCTCCCAATGTCAATCGAAGTGGTAGAGGTTGCGGAAGTCCGCCGGAATAAATGAGGCACCACAAAGTTGCACCTTAAGCACCTATCTGGTGTGATTATACGGCCGCAAGAGTTAAAACGACCATAAATAAGAAAAGGCAGATTCTGCATTCACGCCCTTCTCTAGCCGTTGCCGCACGTACAAAGTGCGTTTCCTTGTTTGGGGGCATAATATTAAATTACTAGTCGCTCCCGGCTCCCTCTGACGTTCTGGATTGCACGGTTGTCAGACACATCACCTGCTTTTGTCTATAAAATGGCTTATAATAATGGAATATCTACCCATTATGTGTCTTCTGTATCATACACGATCTACAGCAAAAGCTGACAAATCCTTTATCGGCTAATACCATCACTATTTAATATAGTTAAGAGATGGGATTGTATTCCAATCAACAATTAATTACCAATACCTCACTCAAAATGCATGTTTTGAGGTTTCGTGAACCCAAAGAAGCATTTTTACTTTCTCGACCACATATGTGGAATATACTTAGTAGGTAGAGAAAGTATTGTATTTCACCCCCAACCACACGATACAGAGATTTCACAGAAATGCACCTTTCAGCTTCGCCTGTATCCAAGAAGAGCATATTTAGAAAAACGTCTGCGCGCACAACTAAGCGACCTTTACACGGAACATATTTCGAAATTTTCGATTCTCTAAAACACAGCCCTAACGACTTTGATTAAACTGTCGTATATTAAAAGCATTTACATGACAAATAAAATATATATTATGAATTTCTTGAGAATAATCTTTCAAGTTTTCTTTCTGAATCACTTTGCATAATTGGTAAACCGTAACAGAAATGGATAGAAATTTACCACACAAAAAATGTAGGTCTCGTTCAATCATCCAGATTTATCATAATAATAATAATAATAATAATAATAATAATAATAATAATAATAATAATAATAATAATAATAATAATAATAATAATAATAATATTAACAATGATAGTTACTTTACTTTCTATAGCACGTAGGTACAATTTAAATAGTGAATAGAGAAGCTATTGTATTCCACCCAAAAATTGATACCAAGATTTCACCGGAAGTACATGTTTTGAGACACTCGTTGAATAAAAAAAAACATTTTAGAAACATTTCTCTGTGTATGTAGGTGTGGGTGTGTGTAGACAGCATAACTCAAAAATCTGATGTGTTACACTCACAGGACTTTCTCTAGCTGTTCTACAAACTTCATACATAAGATTCTTCTTTCTGCACCTTACTAATCGTGGTACTCATTAGCACAATGCTCTTATTATCTAGTTCCGTTTAAGTAGGAAGAAAATAACGGAATACACTAGGCTAAACCAATAGTCAAATGTTTTAAAAGCTGTCGTTATGTGATTGTCATTACAAATCGCTTCTTTTCTTGGCCAGGAGTAGAACAAAAGAAAAACGGACACTCCCGTCTGAGAAAAGTATAAGTACTTCACGACGACTGAAACTAATAACAATGAATACCTGGAAAACGGTAAGCTCCACGAGAAAAATGTATATGACATAACTTGTGTATTTTAACAAGACCTAATTTTTTTGTACAGTAACTTTTTGTCTATCTCTTACGGTTTACTAGTTATGCCAAATTAAGCAAAATTCATCCAGAATAAACAGGTTTTCAGAAGTTATTCCCAGAAAATTCAAGACATGCATTTTATTTGTTAGGTAAATATCTTTAATATATGATATTTTAATCAAAATCGTTAGAGCCATTTTTAAGAAAATCAAAATTTTCGAAAACAGTTCCATGGTAAGGGTAGTTTGAGATGGGGGGATTTTTCTGAAAATCTTCGTGTCGCATCCCTGGAAGATACTAAATTTAAATACCAAGTTTTGTATTTTAGCTACTTTTCGTTTTTGAGTTATCGTGCTCACAGACACACGGACACACACACATGGACCTTTTTCTGAAAATGCTTTTTTTTTTTTTTTTTGGATACAGGGGGTATTTCCGTTGAAATCTCGGTATCGAATTTTTGGGTGGAATAAAATACTTCTCTATCCCTATGTACATTGTACATATGGGGCTAGAGAAAGTAAAAACGAGAAGTTTGTTAAATACCTAAGTTGATATATAAGTTCAATATCTTCCAAGGATGCGATACGATGATTTTCAGGAAAATCGTCCCACCCAACTACCCGTTACATGGAAGATTTTTCGAAAATTTCGATTTTCTAAATCATAGCTCTAACGATTCTGATTAAAATGCCGTAAATTAAAGATATTTACATGGAAAAGAAAATGTGCACCCTACATTTCTCGGGAATAACCCCTAAAGTCCCTTAATTCTGAATGACTTATTGCATAAAAACGTACTGCATAAAAAATGTGGATCTCGTTAAAACGCATACTTTGTCGTTTTTAGAGCTAAGCAGTTTCCGAAATATTTGGTGTTATTGGTTTTAATTTTAAAGTACTTTTCTCAAAGCAAATTCATCTTCATTTCATATCTCTTTTGTTTTTCTCCTGGCCATGTAAAGAGAGCCGACATTTATCTGTATCACGATTTGAATATTATCGCTTTAGCCTAGTGCATACCCTTATTTCCCTTCTACTTATAAAGAAGCAAGGAATAAGACGATTCTGCTAATGTTAATATAGATAAAAGAAAGTCGCGTGGATGGAACACGTCAGAGTTTTTTCTACCTGCTATTATGTGGTGGAAAAAGTAACAAACGAAAATTGTGAACGTAACACATTTGTGTATTACAGAATTATGCAGATTCCTTAATTGTTTACGCCTCCCTATTAGTAAATGATGGAATACAATGCCTTCTCTACATACTATGTGGTGGAGAAAGTAAAAAGCGACAGTGAGCAACAACGAAGTTAATAATGTAAAATATTTGTTTATTGCAAAATTATATTTCTTGATTGTTAAGCCTCCCTAACATCATATTAGTAATTTTTCTTCTGGTTTCCCAATGTTTTAATCTTATTTATATGCAAATTTCTTTGCAGCTATTGGAAACTGCAAAGCTCCGTGATAAGCTTTTCTCCCTTGCATCACTGCGCAGTCATACAAACGTGTAAACGATTTTTGTTTTCATTGTGTGACGTGCTGCGTCGTATTTGCTCTTCGTTACCACAATCGGCTTTTTTCCGCTTCTCTGTGCTCCAGAAATTTAATTAGCAACGTACTTTGCGTTTATTCGTTTGGTTTTTTGTACACACCCATCCGAACTACTGTTTGTCTACTGAAGACAAACTTTTATGTTATGAAATAACTCTGTAATTTGCTCCTTGTAAACAGAGAAGGGTTTTTATTGTTCTGGTAAACGTTGTACTTCACCATACGAGGGGCGTCCTGAAAGTAACGAACGATTTGACGTAACTAAATAATAACGAAAGATATCAAAACAAAGTTTTATTTACATAGTAAGAGTACCTTTCTCTATTGCTTAGCGTAATTCCCATTGCTATCAAGGTATTTATTGTCACGTGGTACCGGTTTTTAATGCAGATCTTCCACTGCTAAAGATCTGAGCCAAGATGTCACTGCCACTTTGAGGTCTTCATCGGTTGGGAAATATTTTCCACCCAAAAGATCACGTACAATGTCCAAAATGAAACACCGATTTTCCTGAATTCTTTTATCAACATTTTCTTTCAACTCCTTCATAAAGATTGACGAACTTCCGGCCTTTTTCGTGTACATTGGTTCTTCCTTGAGTATTCGTAAATTATGCACCTTTTCTTCACTGAAGTCTCGTTCATTGTATTATCACCGTACACTTGTGTTATCTGCCTATAAAATTCGATTGGCCGAATATTTTGTGCAATCAAAAAAAGAAATGACAAAAAAAAAAAAAAAAAGAATAAGTTCTTTGGCGGTAGAAAAGTATAACATTGGTATTAAAAAAACTGATACTACTTGACGATAAATATCTTGACACATTGGCGATTATGTTGAGAAGTAGAGTATCGTTTCGTAATCGGCTTACCCTCCCCGTGTTTGTAGGACTTACAAGCCAATGCCTAGGGGTCAGAAGCCTGTCGGGGAGCCTACGGCACGAAACCTGTTACGAGGGGTCGGCCTGTAGCCAGGCATGGACATGAGGAAGCGGATGATATGAAATGTAAGCGAAATTAATGGTTGGAAAGGTGATGATGGAGCGATTGGTGGAATGAGTGGCGGGGAAAACCGGAGGACTCGGAGAAAACCCGCCCAGACACCGCTTCGTCCACCACGAATCCCATATACGGGCGCTTTTTTTTTTTTTTTACCTTGTGTTTCTGTATTATTACTGGATTGCTGTTTTTTTACTGTTACAACACATAAACACAAACATATAACACCCATGCTCAAGGTGGGACTCGAACCCACGATCCCCAGCGCTACGAAGCACCAAAGTTGGGCAGGGGATCGTGGGTTCTAGTCCCGCCTTGGGCATGGGTGTTATATGTTTGTGCAATGTGTATATGTTTGTAAAAGAAACAGTAAAACCAGTAAACCAGTAATCAGTAAAATCTACGGGGGGAAATGTAAATAGGGATACAGTACTGGAGTCCTGATCAGACTCCGTTGCTGTTTAAAAGAAAAAAAAAAAAAAAAAAGGCGGGACGCCTTGGCGAGCGCGGCCATGGGGACTTCAGAGGTTTTCTGTGAAGTTCAAGATTCATATTTCATGAGTCATAAAAATAGCTTAAACATGGTTTATGTTAATCAAAAATCGTTAGGGCGAATTTTCTTCAAAATCTTCGTGTCGCAACCTTGGAAGGAAGGAAGATCTTGAATTAAAATTCCCAGTGACTTATTAAAGCATCTTTACACACACACACACGCACTCAGACATGCACACACGCACGCGCACACACTCGCGCGCGCTCCTTTTAATGAACTGCTTCTGCTACGTGTAGTAAGTATGGGTACCTGCTTTTCAAGAACCAAAAATCAGAAAGTTTGTGTGTATGTGTGTGTGTTAACAGCGTAATTCAAAAAAGAAAATCAGATAAATACCGAACTTGTTATTTATGGTTAGTATCTTTCAAAGATGCGATACGAATATGTTTAAGAAAATCTTACCATTCCTAACTTCCTCTGCATGGAATATAATTAGTAAATTCTGATTTTCTAAAAAAAGTATCTTATCTATTTTGATTTAATTACCTTATATTTAAGATATTTTATGACTATATATCTTGAATTTTCTGAAGTCCTGTTCATTCTGAGTGGCTTGTGCAAACTGGTAAACCGCAAAAGAGGGACGAAATCTAACAGAACTATTTATAACAAATACATTTTTTGTTGAATTACCTATTTCGAGACATTCCTTCTTATTGGTTTACATTTTCCAATACTTAACTTTCTCAAATGTGAAATCGTTATTCCTTTTTTCTTTTCTTTTGTTCTTTTTTTTTTTTTTTTTTTTTTCCTCATCATGGAAAGAACGGAATTTCAAATCCTCACATAGCGACTTGTTGTAAAAAGTTTAGACTCTCACTTTAGTCTAGTGTCTACAAAAATTATATTTGTATAATAAAGACCATTTGTCTACTATGTATTTTCATTAGCATGAAGTAGATAGAAGAATAAGCTTTTGTAAATTTTGTGAATGTATCACATCGTATTGGGGGGAGGGGGTCAATTTATGTATTTTCGGTAAAATCTCAATATCAAATACAGAATATGAATACAACATTTCCTCTACTTTCTGTAGATACGTGGAAATGAAAGTAACGGTTAAAAGTATATAATTATTTTGAAAACGTTTAAGAGTATTTATTCAATTTTAGAAATAATTTCACTCTTCCACTTAAGGGACGAAGTGCTAAAAGCAATTTTCTAAAGTATTAAATCTAGAGTTTTGTTTTTTTGTTCATACATGCATTTGTGGCAAGTTTCATTCAAATATGTATTTTCGTTATGATATATTAGTCAATTTATTCAATAGATTTAAATCTATCTTCTTCTACAAACATTGAGTTAAATGCGCCATTTTACTTTCTCTACACGTAATATGTACATAGTGTATAGAGAAGGTATTGCACTCCACCCAAAATTCGACACCGAGATTTCACCGGAAATATGTTTTAGGGTCCCCTGTATCCAAAAAAAAAAAACGTATTTTCAGAAAAAGCTGTGTGTGTGCGTGTGTGTGTGTGTGCGCGTGTGCGTGCGTGCGTGTATGTGAACACGATAACTCAACAACAAAATGTGGGTGCAATACCAAACTTGGTATATAATTTTAGTATCTTCCAGGGATGCGACACAAAGATTTTGAGAAAAATCCCCCCACCCCAAACTATCCTTTACATGAAATTTTTTTCGAAAATTTTGATTTTCTCAAAAATGGCTCTAGCGTTTTTGATTAAAATATCGTATAAAATAAAAATATAGACAAATAAAATGTATATCTCGAATTTTCTGGGAATAGCCTCTAAAGACTACTTTATTCTGGATGAATTTTACGGAATTTTGCATAACTGCTAAACGTAAGAGATGGACGAAAACTTAAAACACAAAAAATGTAGAGCACTTTAAAAAACATAATCTATGTTATATAAATGTTTTTCTTGGGGTTGATCGTTTTTGAGATATTCCTTGCTTTTGGTTTCAGCTTTGACAAACATACTTTTTTCATACAGGAATTTGTCAACTCCTGTCCATACAAACAAAGGAACTTCAGTCACATAGCAACCGGCTTTGACCTTTACTTTAACCTATGGTACTCCCTTATTTCGCTTCTACTAACAAGGAAGCAAGTAATAAGACTATTGCTGCTAATTTTTTATCGATTAGCATGAAGTAAATAGAAGCATTTAAACTTTTAAACAATATTTTTTTGCAGAGATGTAGAGAAAGTTATGTTAATGGAACTCATCATATTTTTAAGTTACATTTCTTAGTAGCTTTGTAACAAGTTGTTTTGAGTGTTTCCTAAAGTGGATAATCTTAATTTAAAAAAGACTTACATCAGAAAGTGAAAAAACTGCAAAAAAAAAAAAAAAAAAATGTAGGCATAATTATACTAATTAAATTATAACTAATCTATGACTAACATCAAAATTCCAACCAGATATTTTATTACACACATTTAACAGTTCTTTGGAAAACAATTTCAGAGTCCAGCTTTATTTTTGTGGGATAATATAGATGTTGATATGCAAAACGCCATAAAATGGATTTCAAAACATGTGTCATATCCGCCCTAAAAGAATCAAACATACACTTTATATATGATATGTATACTTTAAACCATGGTGCACGTTTTAAAAATCTAAACATTTACTTTTTTGAGCAAATTCGATAAAATAAAGCACTTCCGTGCCTCCTGCGTTTACTAATATCCGACCTGGTCTGTTCCAGAAAGCATAGAGATGAAGCCATCTGATTCCCATCTGAGAGACATAGCACGTTTCCAGTTTAATTTGACGTGTGCATCTGTCCAATCTGAGCGGAGCATACAAGACGAAATTGCGCGGCGTTAGGTGAAAATTGGGTTCCATTAGTGCGCCATTCAGTCACTGTGCGGCTGCTGATGATGTTTTCTATTGAATGCGGGGGAAGAAGTTTGCTTTAGCACTGGCTGCCCGGCCTGTCGCAAATATTTGCACACATCTTTTGGGGTTTAAATCTAATTCCTGAGCACATGGGTGGGGAGGGTCCTTGAGGAGGCTATTGAGTACAAATACACTTCGGTTCCACGAGCTTTGTGGTCAGTGGTGGCTCGTGGCAGAGCTGTGGAACAGAGTTAAGGACTTTCAAAGAGCAGAGTACGCTTCCAACAAGTTAAAAATCTATTTGTCTCTTGCGGTTTACCAGTCCCTGAAAATTCAAGATCCTATATATTTACATAATAATGATAATAATATTGGAGCCATTTTAAGAAAATAAACACATTTCGAAAAATGTTCCGTGTATAGGGTAGCTTGGGGTGGGTGGATTTTCTTCAAAATCTAATGTCGCATCTTTAAAAGATGCTGAAATTAACCACGAATTTTGGTATTTGACCGACTTTTCCTTTTTGATCTACACTGTTTAGAGAACGCAACATATTTTTTTCCACAAGTGCTTTATGGGTGTTTCAAAGCCTCAAAATATATCTCCGATGAAATCTCGAGATCGAATATCTGGGTGGAATAATAGTAGAATACTAATATCTACTAAATAATTCAGCTGAAGGTCATTCCATAAGAAATGCTGCTCTACAATTTGTCTCCGGTACTAAGTTAAAGGGGGAGGGGCAAGCATGGGATTTTCCACAGGGTCCAAGGTGATTTCTGGTTACATTTCCCATGTACTGTTAGTGTGCTATACATCCTTACATTTAGTGGCTTCAATGCTATTGTTTTAATTCTGTCTGTAGATCCCAGAGTTCATGACCGTGTACGTGCGCTGTTTTTGTTTAATAATTCAGCTAGTTCGCGGTAAATTAGATAACCTATTCATCATAATAGCTGAGGACGTCAAATAAAGATACTCTATGGTTGACAACACTGCGGAAAGACAGACGGGCTGAATGTGTATTATTACCACCGGCCCTCGTTTCACCACAAAGACAGTGTCGAAGAAAAGGTGCCCGTACGTAAAATTGTCTTCAGGGACCCTGGGCCTGAATTTCTATAATTTCTATCATCTTGAAGCTATTATAACTTACTGCAAAATACTGATAGCACTTTGAAGACTTCTTGGAACCTTAGAAACGCAGCAGGGCAATAAACAATTCTTTTACTCTCAAAATAAAATAAAATAAAAACAAAAAAACAATGATTTAGCTTTTAAGCCAATGATTTGATTATTGAGGTATATTCTTTTCTTTCTCTTTAGATCTTTTTTAATCAGTAAAAGATTCCCATATTTGCTGTAAGGATTTATGTGCAAACATAATGAGCAGAGGCGAGCAGACATAATGTCCATAAAGTTCATCTTTTTATTACAATTGGAACAGACTATTATTTTTCACATTTACATGACTTCTCTACCCATTTTCTTTTATTTTAGTGTCACTTCTTGTTACAAAAAAACTAATATTTATCATCTGCTTTTAGCTAATCGTTTGCAGCAATTGGTTTAGTTGTATAGTTTGTCGCAAATACAAGAGTGAGTCAAATGTATGCTGGCTTTATTATATTAACATCTAATCAACAACGAATATCTCGGAAATGGTTGTTACTACCACCACAAAAAGAAAGTTATTTGAAACAAATTGAGTGCTTATCTACGTTTTTGTTGGGTAACTTTATAACACTTAGGCACACTAGTTACATATGTACAATTAAACCGAATGAAGAGCAATTTTGATAAAATATAAATAACGAAAACTTAATTTGCGATGGGGGAATTTTCTTGAAAATCTTGGTCTCCCAACTTGAAGGACATTGAATTTAATTGCAAAGTTTGGTATCCATCCAATTACACACTGTCAAACACACACATTTTTTTAAAAGTGTATTTTTTATTATTTATTCAAGAAACCTCAAGACGTGTATTTCTGCTGAAATTTGGATACCGAACTTTTATTGAAACACAGTTCCCATACTTGCTGTAAATACGTGCTAGAAAGTGTAAAAACTAATCATGATAACAATGTGTTTACTTTTGGGAGGAGGGGTACAGGAGGGTCCTAAGCTTAAGAAGTAAACTTCTAATGCCACTCCTTTTTCTTCAGAGGAAAAAAGCTATGATTGAACTATTCATATAATATAAGTACGTTATTATCCTTCAAATGTTATGTTTGAAATACATGGATAAAGTTTTAATGTTCAGTGTTATATAGTAGTTTAGAAAAAACGTACCTATGTAGCTGCATTTTTAAATTTTGTTGCTGATTATTGAACTCTATGTATGAATTATTTTGTAAAACACTGTTTTTAAGTACAACAATGAAACTTACAAGAGAAGGAAAGAAATTTGGAAAGTGAAAATACAATTTGTTTATATTACAGTGAATCATTTTTTACGAAACTACCACGAGAAAAAAGAAAGAAAGAAAGAAAACTGTTACAGGCTAAGATTCAGTTTTGTGGTTACGAAGGGTTACTTGAATGACACTCGTATATGGAACATTTTCATTTATATAGTTATGAAGATCCCAAATAGTGCATTTAAGGGGTATAAAAAGTAAACGCAATAACTATTTACGATGTTCAGATTGTTTCTCTATCAAAGGGGCGGAAATGAGAAAAAAAAAAATTATTGGTGTTCCATTCACACGACTTTCTCTACTCTGCAACAACTAATTGTTAAAAAAACTCATACTTCTATTTTCTTCATGCTAATCGAGAAAAAATTAACAGAAATATCTTATTTCTTGCATCCGTGCAAGTAGAAGGGAAATAAGGGAGTCCAGGCTAAAGTGATAATCAAAAGCTGGTTGCTACATGATTGATGTTCCTTTGTTTGTATGGATAGGAGCTGACAAATTCCTGAATGAGAAAAGTAACCAATAAACAAGGAATATCCAAAAAACGATCAACTCCACGAAAAAAATGTATATTACATAAATTGTGTTGTTTTATCGTGATCTACGAAGTTTGTATAAGTTTTTGTCTATATCTTATGGTTTACCAGTTCTGCAAAATTCAATAAAATCATCCAGAATAACGCGGTCTTTAGAGGCTATTCCCAGAAAATTAAAGATATACGTATTATTTGGCATGTAAATATCTTAAATGTAAGAGATTTTAATCAAAATTTTCGAAAATTTTTCCATGTAAACGGTAGTTTGGGGTGGGGGATATTTTTTTTTTTTTTTTTTGCTGTTGAAAAATTTAGTGTCGCATCCTTGGAAGGTACCAAACTTAAATACCAAGTCTGGTATTTAGCGCCTTTTAGTATTTGAGCTATACTATCCACAGACATACAGAGGGCCCTTTTTCCAAATTTTTTTATTCAGGGGGATTGAAAACGTGTATTTCCGGTGAAATCTTGGTATCGAATTTTTGGGGGGAATGCAATACCTTCTCTATACACTATATACACAGTACGTGTAGAGAAAATAAAAATTTATTGGTGTAAAAACCTGCAAAAAGTTTGAGCTATCTTTGTCGCCATATTTTTCAGATGCTTCCATTGTTTCTTGCGCAGTAAATTTATCAAATAGAAACAGTGAATATAAATAGCGGGTCATGTTTCCCCAACTGGAAATCCTACCGAACTAAAGGTAATATATTGTTTTTGAATGAACTAAGCTCCAAAACAGTTACTCATTTTCATTAGGGCACCAGGTTCTCCGGAGAATTTATAGATGTAGGTATTAATACACATTTGTCAATTTTTGTAAAAAATATTAATGACAACTGCACCCGTGTGCTTTTACGTATATATCATACTTGCTGGAAAATCCTTCGCTACCGCACCTTTCAGGGGATAAAGAAGAGGGATAAACTACGAGAGGATAGAGAATGGAAGCACGAACAAAGAGTAGCAAAAGAAAATTACCAGGCAATATTAAACCCTCAATAAAGAAACTCAATTTACAACTTTCTAAAGTTGCATGTAAAATTGCAACACCGGGGACAAGGAAAATTAACGACGTTAAAATAGTAGGAAATGTTGGGGAGAGTGAGGAATTGAAGATGAAGAGGTAGAAGGAAGGGGAGAGAATAAGACGCCCTTCTAAGCTAATCACGCACTTCGTGTCAAAAACGGTAACACCTTGCACCTGGCTGGGTTACCTTATGTTCTGTCGTTCTCTAAATGGGATGTTTGAAATCCGTCCCGCGTTTAATTTCAGGGGATGTTCCGTCGAGAAATTCTACGCTGCATGGTCGAGTTCGATCCGACAAGGTTAGTGACGGAATTCTGACGTGTTCCATTCACATGACTTTCTCTTCATCTCTGCAACAAATTATTGTTGAGATGCTTATGCTATTTGTTTACTTCATGCTAATCGAGAAAAAATTAGCAGAAATACCTTATTACCTGCTTCCTTGTAAGTAGAGGTCAAATAAGGGAGTACCATAGGTTAAACTGATAATCAAAGGCTGGTTGCTATGTCACTGAAGTTCCTTTGTTTGTATGGACAGCAGTTGACAAATTCCTATATGAGAAATGTATAAGTTTTTCATAGCAGAAACCAAAAATAAGGAATGTCAAAAAAAAACTACGAACTCCACGAAAAAACGTATATAAAATAAATTGTGTGTTTTAACGTGCTCTACATTTCTTGTGTAGTAAGTTTTTGTCCATCTCTTACGGTTTAGCAGTTATTCAAAATTTAGTAAAATTCATCCAGAATAAACTACTCTTCAGAGGCTATTCCCAGATAATTCAAGATATACGTTTTATTTGTCATGTAAATATATTTAATATACGATATTTTAGTCAAAATCGTTAAATCAAAAATTTCGAAAAAAGTTAAATGTAAAGAGTAGTTGGGGTGGGGGATTTTTTTTTTGTTGAAAATATTTGTGTCGCATCCTTGGAAGATACCAAACCTAAATACGAAGTTTGGTTTTTAACGTACTTTTCGTTTTTGAGCTATGCTGCCCACAAAACCACACACACGCGCGCGCGGACATTGTTCTAAAGTTATTTTTTTTTTTGAATTCAGGGGGTAACAAGACATGTATTTCCGGTGAAATCTGGGTATATCGAATTTTTGGGTGGAATACAATACCTTCTCTATACACTATGTACGTAGTACGTGTAGAGTACGTAAAAATTCTTCAAAAGGGTATAACGGTGGCTTGGTGAGGAGATCTTTAGGGTTCTGTCTTCGCCCCTTAGACCCGAAGGACGTTTCCTTCCGTGTCCTGTGACATTTACAGCGCCTTCCGGAGCTGATGCATTATTCAACGGAAGCAATAATCCTGCGATATGATGACTGTTTGCATAGAGGCTCTCAATACGTATGAGAAAGGGAACAGTGTATCAATTTGTACTTACATTATTCGAGCCTTGCGGGTACAATAATGATGTATACACAAACATTAGCTACTAGGATCATTAATCACTCCTGAGTATCAACGTGTAACCTTTTTGTTGCACTGCTAGGTACCCCAGGACGATCAATAAAGGGGGTTGAACCAGATAAAGGATAACTATAAACGGAAGCGGAAAGGAGCAACGGAAAGAAGTAAAGAGAACTCGGGTGATGCAAAAAAACCGGAAGAAGCAAGGGGCAGTAGGTGGAGACAGTATGAGAGGACGTACGATAAAGGGGAAAAAACATGGAAATGGGTGGAATGGAAAGAAAAAGCATATAACGGAATCTCTGATAGGGCAAGAGAGAGTTGTGGAACTCTGGTTATTCGTAGATGTGTGCGGGAAGAAAAAGGAAAAAAAAAAAAAAAAAAAAAAAAAAAAAGAAAGAAAAACATTCTGACGTGTTCCATTCACTTTTTTTTTTTTTTTTTTTTTTTTTTACCTGCTCTACAACAAACTATCTTTTTTTTTTTTTTTTTTCTGTAGCTTAACGTCCTTTAACGTGGTTGGTCATATCGGACGATGAATGCAATTGATGAAATGATGCTCAAATGATCTCAAGGTCCATGGAACTTAAAGTTACTCGACATTCGTCTTCTCAGGATAAGGGAAAACCCTGAAAAAAAACCTTATCCGGGCAACTTACCCTAAGCAAGATTCAAACTCACGACCTTTCGAATGTGAAGCAGACACACTACCCAGGCGGGCAGCAAACTATTGTTAAAAAAGACTATTCTTCTATATACCGCATGCTCATCGAGATAAACCTTAGTAGACGTGTTCCTAATATTTACTTCCTTAGAAGTAAAAGGGAAATAAGGAAATAGGCTAGGCTATAGTGATAATCAAATCTTTTAAAACTGGTCGATATGTGAAACAATTGAAATTCGGTTCTCTTTGCAGGAGTAAAACGAGAAAGACATTAAAAGAACGGCGATCTCCTGTTTGAGAAAAGTGTAAATATTTTAGAATTGAAGCTAATAACAAGAATATCTGAAATGATTAACTCTACCATATATGCGGCATAAATTGTGTGTTTTATCAAGATCTACGTATTTTTTGTAGTAAGTTTTTGTGTATCTCTTACAATTTACTAGTTATGTAAGGGTCATTCAGAATTATGAAGACTTCCGAAGTTATTCTTAGAAAATTCGGGATATACATTTTATTTGACGTGTCTATAATATACGGTAATTTAATTAATCCTTGGTAATTTTTGAGAAAATCGAGCAATTCGAAAAATCTTCCATGTAAAGGGTAGTTTGGGGGGGGGTATTTTCTTGAAAATCTTCTGTTGCATACTTCGTAGATGGTAAACTTAAATACCAAGTTTGGTATTCAACGAACTTTGAAATTACTGCCCAGATACAGAAACATACACACACACACACACACGCAAGGACCTTTATCTAAAATTCTTTCTTTACATCAAAATTCGTATTTACGGTGATATCTTGCTATCGAATTTTTGGGTAGAATAAATATGTTCTCTACCTGCTATGTACGCACATACATAGTACCTTAGAGGGACATAAAAACCAACACAATAACATATTACTTATCTCGCAATGGTTTTATCGTTTCATTCATTTCTGCTCATCTGAAATCCCTACAAAATTAAGCACAGAAAATGTCTACTTAGTGAACCAGTGAATGGAGATGAAATGTTATATATAAACATTTGAACATAATTTGTCAACCGATTTAAAATTTGTTGTAAACGTGCAAAATTAAGATTACTTAGTTGGAGAGACCCGCTCCCCTGCCACAAAGATTTCGTCGTGCGTGGTTTAGGGGTAACAAATGAAAAAAGTTGGTTATATCCCAAACTTGAGATTTAAGTTCAGCATCTTCCAAGGATGTGATGTGGAAGATTTTCAAGAAAAACGTCATCTCAAATAACTCTTTGCAGATATTTTTCAAAACTTTCGATTTTATAAAAAAAATGGCTGTAATGATTTTGATTAAAATGGCATATATTTAAAAAGGTTTATATGACATATAAAACGTATATCCTGAATTATGGGAATAAATTCTGAAGTCCTATTCATTCTGAATGATTTTTGCATAACTGGTAAACCGTAAGAGACAGACAAAAATTTACTACAAAAAATTAGATCTCGTTAATCACACAATTTATGTTATATGCATGCTTTATGTAAAGTTAACGATTTTCAACATATTCCATGTTATTGATTTCAATGTTAAAATACAATGTACATAGAAGCTAGAGAAGGTATTGTATTCTACCCAAAAATTCCTGTCAAGATTTCGAATATATGTTTTGCGGTCCCCTGAGTCAAAAACTAGAAAAAGGTCCGCTTGTGTCTGGGCAGCATAGCTCAAAAACGAAACGACTAAATACCAACCTTGGTTGTTTAGGATCTCCCAAGGATGTGGTACGAAAATTTTCAAGAAAATCTCACCACCACAAACTACCCTCGATGTGAGAATTTTTTATAAAAATTTTGTTTTTCTCAAAAATTAATCTAACAATTTTGATTATAAACCGTATATTAAACATATTTACGCCCAAATAAAATGTATGTTATGAATTTTGTGGGAATAGACTCTGAAGATCTCTATTCTGCATGAGTTTTGCAAAACTTTGCATAACGGTTTCACCATAAGAGATAGACACTAACTTACCGCGCAAAAAATGTAGATCTTGTTAAAATACACAATTTATGTAATATAAGTTTTTCTTGTAGATTTGACCGTTTCCGAGATATTCCCAATTTAAACTACCCAACTTTTCTCAAACGAAACCATGTAAAACGAACCGTAGCTCAATTGTTTCACATAGCGACAGCTTTTAAAGGATTTGACTATCGCTTTAGCTTAATTTATACCCTTATTTCCCTTCTTGCTTACAAGAAAGCAAATAATAAGACCATTCTACTAATTTTTATGTCGATTAGCATGATGTAGATAAAAGAATAATCCTTTGTAAGAATAGCTTGTATATGGAATAACTAGACAAAGTTAAGTGAATTGAACACATCAGATTTTTCCTTAGGGGATCGTAGTATCTTGCCACATCGAACATGGAAGGGCGAGAAAAGGGTAAGGTTGGGAACCCTAGAATATCGAGATCTCATCCCTAGACCTTAGCAACATTGCTTTTCCGGGAAAGGGTCGTCGTGACGGAAGCTGACGCCACAGCAGTGCATGTTGAAACTACTGCGTGGTCTGCAGCTGAAAGTGCACCTTTGTCTCTATTCACACACATCCTGTGCGTATATATGACTGAAAAATCGTTGTTGCCCTCGTAACACAGGGTGAATGTCGACAGCTATGGCGTGAAATGCGCGTTACACAAACAAAATATGTCACACTTCCTGCACAAACAAGCTTCCAGCGAGAGAATCGACTTGACGCAATGATAGCCCCCGCCCCCACACCCCTCAACGGGGTAATAATAGCGACGGGAGTGAAATTGAAACCCAGGCGGGCGCAAGTTGTTGGACCTGGAACCAATTTTCAGGGCCAGTGAACGCTAGTTTCAACCCCCTAGCTAATCGGGAAACCCTGGCAATGCCGAGGGGGAGGATATGGAAGACCATTATGCCTTCACTGGAAAACAAGATTCAGATGGCAGCGCGCAGGAAAACAATCTTCTTTGGGCCATAACAGCAGCTACATCAAATATTAATACTGTGAAATAAAAATGTTTTGATCCTGAAACTTCTGCAGCTCGGGGCATTTCATTTCTCTGATGGGCCATATGATCTGAATGGCTGCGCCATCTTTTTCTTTCATGTATTTCACAACTGCCATTTTGCATAACAGAATCATTTCTTTATAAAACATCTTTAAACTATATATCTTCTGGAATATTTTTGGGGTAGTTTACGGTTCTTTAACCTGGTAGGTCATTTCGGTCAATGAATGAAATGAGTGAAATGGTGCTCAAATGAGTCCGGAGTTCGTAGAGCTTAAAGTTACTCCACATTCGTCTTCTCAGATCTAGGGAAACCCCCCTGAAAACTCGGTAACTCAACCTAACAGAGTTCGAATTCGAGATTTCTTGAATGTGAGACAGGCAAGCTACCACCTCAGAGGCGGGTCTAGAAAATATATATATTTTAATTTACTTATTGATCAACCAGCACGAATACGTTACAGATCATGGTGAAATACGGAAACGTGAAGACAACCAATTGAAATACTAAGATTGGCCAGAAGGGTTTCTCAAACTAAATATGAGCAATATCAAAATAAGAACGTATTACTAACAGAAATTGCAAATTAAAGACAGGAGTAATGAAACTAGAGGGGAAAAAATCAAACAAACACTGCACTGGTTTACAGTCCGTAAGATTTAAGCGGCTGATGCTGAACGTCTGTGAATGTCTTGCGGTGGTTTATGCTTCATTCTAGTTTACTGGTGATTACGTCGCTGAGGTTGTACTCCACAGCTCCTTGGACATGTAGATTCGCGAAGAACGACTTGGCGATCAGGCAAATGTACTCTCGGAGGGTTAGTAGTCTCAGCTCTATGCAACTGCTGATTGCGAATGATCAGGGGGCTTTAGTGATGATGCACAAAATATTGTTTTGGAGAATTTGAAGATGATGAAGGTGAGAGATGCGTGCAGTTCCCCAAACTGGACAGGCGTAGGTGAGTAAAGGTCGGAGTAATGATATGCATAAAAGCAGGGAACAGTCAAGACTGAGGGACGATCTTCTGTTAAGGAAAGAATCCACCGTGAGAACCGGATTGAAGCTAAGGAAACCAACCATCTTACATGGGCGTTAGTCTGGTGTGAAGTACTATTCCGAGATACCTCATTGGAGTCAGTGAAGGTAACCAGGAAATACGTTCATTGTGTAGTAGCAAGACAATGGATTATGGTAAGGTCGGAGAGAGAAGATTTTAGCGTCTGTTTTATGGGTTGAGGGTAATGCCACTTGGTGAGTAAGTGAGAGAGTTGGTGCAGAGATAACTGTAGCGCACCAAACTAGAATATCGAGATCGGATTGCAAATAAAACAGCATGGTGTCGTCAGCAAACTTAGCTGTGCATGTTGGGTGTAAGTTGTTGAAAAGCCAAAGGTGCCGGAATGGATCCCTGTGAAACACCAGTCGTTTTGAAGATCGTAGGCCATCGATGCGAACCACAGAGGAGCGGTCTTTGAGGGAGCTGTTGAGGATAAGGAGGAAGTCAAATGCGAAATAGTTTAAGATGGAGGCCGTCGTGCCAGACTTTATCAAAAAGCTGGCCAATGTCGAGTAATAAGCACCTGTGTTCAAAACCGTGTAGGTTGGATTGCGTTAATCGTAATAATTTGTGAGTGTGGAATGTAGAGGCCGAAATCCAAACTGTTAAGGAGGGAGAATGTTAGAGGATAGATATATTTGAAGAGTCAGCAATTCAGGACTTTTCCACACACCTTGATAAAGTGGATATCAGATTTATAGTTATGGGCAAATTTTTGGGTTTGTGAGGCTTAGGAAATACTATTTTTATAGTGTTTAACTCGCATTTTTATTATCATGGTACTACAGGCAATGCTACTGGTGATCTCGTGCATGGCTGAAGATGGAACATCGGTGGAATGCGATGGCGGGGTAAACAGGAGGACCCGGAGAAAACCCGCCACAAATCTCGCATACGGTCGCTTGGGATCGAACCACTCGGCGCGGCCAGCAACTACTTTGAGTGTGTTAATTTCCAGGTCAGAGGAAAATATTCAAGTCAAAGAACAGCGTTGAATATCGAAGCGAGATAGGCCAGGGCCTTGGAGGGGAGGTTCTTGAGCACAATATTTGGGATGATATCGGGTCTAGATGACTTTTTGTTGAGAAGTGTATGAATAATGCCAGCTAGTTCCCGTGGACTGGAAGGAAATCTTGTGTGGAGCAGAATGTTCCTCAGTATTGTCAAAAAGCTCTCGTCCAATTGAAGCGGTGGAGGTCTGGAATAATATTTGCCGAAATATACTATAATGAATTAAGATATCATTGTACCAGCAAAGTGTTTTACTGCTACTTAAATTCTACGTTTCAAAGTCGTTGCATCTTTCCTCTCCAGAGGTCCTCTGCGTGTCAAAGCCATTTGCTCGATAAATGTCTCCCCATTATGCAATTTGTATTCCGTTTCTTTCAGAATTTAAGAATACCTTCGATGGAGAAATCTAAAGAGACTTTTCTTGATTCCAAGTTTAATTTTGGATTTAGGGTATTAATAATTTAATATATGATTGACTTTTATAACATTAGAACTCTACACACCTTTTTCTGGTAAAGTTTTAATACAGCAAACTTCATTGATATTATTGGACGAATAATATGCAAAATATCTCCCCAAATTTTCATCGTGGAACATTTCCCAAATGATTTTGGATTTTTATTTTGAAAACTATTGATGTGTTGGTTTATAATTAAAGAAATTAATAACTTCAGAAAAGGAAACAAAGACAACAAACCCACTGTTTTGTCAGTTACTGTGTTGTTTAATTTGTAGACTTTGAATTTAGAATATCCTAACATATAAGTATAAATTATTTATTAATAGGATTTTCAATTATTTTTATGCACCGTTTGCACAAAGTAAGCGGACTCGTCCTACTATGCCTCGTATCCTAACGGTCCTGATTTAGGCCGCGCCGTGGCCGAGTGGTTAGACCACTCGACTCTCACCTAGACGGCCGGGGTTCGATCCCAAGCGACCGCATGTGAGATTTGTGGTGGACAAAACGGCGCTGGGGCGGGTTTTCTCCGGGTACTCCGGTTTCCCCCGCCATCGCATTCCACCGGTGCTCCATCATCATTCATGTATCATCAGTGTCACCGCCTGCGGTGCCATTAGTAGTTAAAGCGGGCGTTAAACACTACCAAAAAAAAAAAAAAAGGTCCTGATTTATACAGCTTAGGTCTTATTTTACGAAGTTCATACATAGACAATTCATTGTCATTTTATACCTATAGGTTTTCTTAATAACAATTAAATAAAATACTCTGAAGTGGGGCATTCACATGACGTTCTCTACAAAACTATTCTTACAAACGCCTATTCTAATACTATCTTCTTATTAAACGATATCTACCTTATATTTGTTGTAGGTATATAGAGGATACTAAACGGTAAGCTGAACTTTAAAAAGCGGGTGGTGATGGCTTGGCATGAACACGAGAAAAACCGAATAGCGACCTCCCCCTTGAAAAATTACAGGTACTTCTTTCCTTTCTCTGTTTACCCTCCTCGTATGTAGGACCTAAACTCCCACCCAGGACTTGCAAGTCAGCGTCTGGGGTCAGACGCTGCTTGAGCAGAGGTCTGCTTCAGAGAGAAATCTGATTGGCTGATCAGCCCGAAAACGGGGGGCGGAGAATCCGGAGAAAACCCGCCCAGATCACGCTTCGTCCACCACAAATCCTTCATGCGGTTTCCAGGGTTTGAACCCTAGCCGACTAGGTAAGAGGTCCCCCCCCCCAACAGTGGTATTTGCAAATTCAAACATATTCAGTAATCTCTCGAAAAGGGTTGTGGCCACAAAAAGTTGTATTTCATGTAAATATTGAATGAATGTAGAACATCTTACATTTAAGAAGTTCTACATTTTTATGTAGCAAGGTTTAATCTCTTACGGTTTACTAGTTACGCAAAAGTCATCCAGAATGGAGAGGACTTCTGAGGCTTTGCCCAGAAAATTAAAGATATGCATTTTATCTGTTCTATTACAGCCTGAACTTAAAGTAGAATTTCTAACACTAGCAATACGAGTTAAAAGCGGTACTTTATCATACTAGGGGTGCTAAGAAGAAACACATGAATATCGCAGCCGCGCTGCGCATCAGATAGAAAAAGCGTAAAAGGAATCTAATAATTAATAATAATAATAATAATAATAATAATAATAATAATAGTTTATCCATAAATATTGACTGTTTAAAAATAGTGTATGCCAGATTCCTACTCACAATATGAAAGATCATTTTTAATACTTATATCATAAATATCTATTAATATCAGGCATTTTAATCAAAATCCTTAAAGCTATTTTCAGTTTTTCGAAAGCTTTTCCATGAAAAGAAGTTTGCGGTGAGGTTTTCTATAAAATCTTTGTCTCGTCCTCATAAGATGGTGGACCTAAATACCAAGTTTGGTTTTGATCTGAGACCATTTTTGAGTTATACTGTTTGCACATATCTTTTTTACTTTCTCTATACGCACTATGTACATAGTGTATAGAGAAGGTATTGCACTCCACCCAAAAATTCGATACCGAGATTTCACCGGAAATATATGTTTTAGGGTCCCCAATATCCAAATAAGCATTTTCACAAAAAGGTCTGTGTGTGTGTGTGTGTGTGTGTGTGTGTGTGTGTGTGTGTCCGTGTGTCCATGTGTCTGTGAACACGATAACTCAAAAACGAAAAGTCGGTAAAATACCAAACTTGGTATTTAAGTTTAGTATTTTCCAGGGATGCGACACGAAGATTTTAAGAAAAATCCCCCTACCCCCAACTACCCTTTGCATGGAACTTTTTTGGAAAATTTTGACTTTCTCAAAAATGGCTCTAACGATTTTGATTAAAAGTTCGTATATTAAAGATATTTACCTGAAAAATAAAATGTATATCTTGAATTTTCTGGGAATAGCCTCTGAAGAGTAGTTTATTCTGTATGACTTTTACAGAATTTTGAATAACTTCTAAACCGTAAGAGATGGACAAAAACTTACCGCACAAAAATTGTAGAGCACATTAAAACACACAATTTATGTTATATACATTTTTTTCGTGGAGATCGTCGTTTTTGAGACATTCCTTATATTTGGTTTATGCTATGAAAAACATATACTTTTCTCATACAGGAACTTGTCAACTCCTATCCATATAAACAAAGGAACCTCATTGACATAGCAACCAGCTTTTGACTCTCACTTTAACCTATGGTAGTCCCCTTATTTCGCTTCTACATACAAGGAAGCAAGTAATAAGAATATTTCTGCTAATTTTTTCTGATTAGCATAAAGTAAATGGAAGTATAAGCTTTTTAAGAATAATTTGTTGCAGGGATATAGAGAAAGTCATGTGAATGCTGCACATAAAGTTTTTTAATTATTTTTTTTTTCTTCAGATGGTCTAAAACACAACCCGATATGGAATTTTTGGGTGGAACACAATACTTTCCCTACTTACTATGCATAGTAGAGAAAGTAATAAGTTTCTGTATGCGTAATACATTTACAGAATAGGCACAAAGAGAAACGCAGTGGTTCGAGGAACCCTGCAAATGTTTAGCAGCAGGTGAACTGCTTTATAGACTGATAACGTATTGTGCAGATAATCGTTCACAGTAAATTTAACATCAGAGAATCAGAGCAGTTCGGAAGTTTAGTGTTGTGACAACAGAAGCGGTTTGTTCGTGGAGACAGAGAATGATGACATGCCATAACAGTGCTCGTGTTGCGTTATATTAAACCGAATGTCTGCCGTTATATTATTTTGCCGTAGAGAAATAAATTACAAGGGAAGAAGCACATGGTTGGCTTTTTGTTCGGGGTGCGCCAGGTGGAATGAGAAGGAAGCCTGGCGCAGTTTCACGGCTACGATTCTTCTTTTCTTGGCTTAACGCGGAGGTTTTTTCACGTTAGAGTAGCTCTGAGCTGCGATAAAAAGGAACATGGATGATATAATAACTGGTCTTTTTATGCTCGGGCCCTAAGTCCATTCTTTTCAGGACGTGAACTAAATGAATGCATACGAGAGCCACTCGCAGTCGTTACTGTGTCCTTCGCTTAGTTCAAAAGGGATGTAAGGCAACTAAAATGGTTTCGCTTTATGTTCAAAGAGTTGTAAACAAAATCACCTGACAAGGAAACACTTCATTGGCTGGTGGCGAAGTACTTCATTGCCTCTTCCTCTACATAAACAGTTTGGTTCAGATCGCAACTAAAGAGGTATTTTCTTGAGCAGAGAAATTTAACTCAACTCATTATTGTAACAGTTCAATTTATGAAACAAAATGTGCTCATTCAGATTCACCTATAACTAATTGAACTGTTATATTTAACAGTTAAGTTTAAGAGAGCAATATGTATTCGTTGAGATTCATCTGCAACTAACTGAACTTTTATATCAGATTGTAACAGTTCAATTTACGGGGGAAAAAAAAAGAAAAAAAAATCTGATGTGTTCCATTCACTTGACTTTCTCTACATATCTACAAAAAGAAAATATTAAAAAGCTTTTGCTTTTCATTTACTTCATGTTGATCGAGAAAAAGTTAGCAGATATAGTCTCATTACTTGCTTCCTTGAAAGTAGAAGCGAAATGAGGGGTTATCATAGGTTAAAGTGATAGTCAAAAGCTGGTTGTGACTGAAGTTCCTTTGTTTGTATGGACAGGAGTTGATAAATTCCTGTATGAGAAAAGTTAAGTTTTTCATAGCTGAAATCAAAAACAAGTAATATCTAAAAAACGATCAACTCCACGAAAAAAATGTATATAACATGAATTGTGTGTTTTAAAGTGCTCTACATTTGTTGTGTGGTAAGCTTTTGTCCATCTCTTACGGTTTAGCAGTTATGCTAAATTCCGTAAAATTGACCCAGAATAAAGCGGCTCTTCCCAGAAAATTCAAAATATACATTTTATTTGTGAGGTAAATATCTTTATAATATACGATATTTTAATCAAAATCGTTAGAGCCATTTTTTTGAAGATCAAAATTTTCGAAAAAAGTTCCATGTAAAGGGTAGTTTGGGGTGGGGGGATTTTTCTCAAAATCTTCGTGTCGCATCCCTGGAAGATACTAAACTTAAATATCAAATTTGGTATTTTACCGACATTTCGTTTTTGAGTTATCGTGTTCACAGACATACGGACACACACACACACACACACACACACACACACACACACACAGGGACCTTTTTGTGAAAATGCTTTTTTTGGATATTGGGGACCCTAAAACATATATTTCCGGTGAAATCTCGGTATCGAATTTTTGGGTGGAGTGCAATACCTTCTCTATACACTATGTACATAGTACGTGTAGAGAAAGTAAAAAATCTGATGTGTACCATTCACATGACTTTCTCCATATCCCTGAAATAATAATTCTTAAAAAGCTTATACTTCTATTTACTTTATGCTAATCAGAAAAAATTGGCAGAAATAGTCTTATTACTCGCTTCCTTGTAAGTAGATACCTTCTCTATACGCTATGTACATAGTACGTGTAGAGAAAGTAAAAAAATCTTATGTGTACCATTCACATGACTTTCTCCATATCCCTGCAACAAATTATTCTTAAAAAGCTTATACTTTTATTTACTTTGTGCTAATCAGAAAAAAATAGCAGAAATAGTCTAATTACTCGCTTCCTTGTAAGTAGAAGCGAAATAAGGGACAACTGTAGGTTAAAGTGATAGTCAAAAGCTGGTTGCTATGTCAATGAAGTTCCTTTGTCTATATGGATAGGAGTTGACAAGTTCCTGTATGAGAAAAGTATACGTTTTTCATAGCAGAAACCAAAAATAAGGAATGTCACAAAAACGACGAACTCCACGAAAAAAATGTATATAACATAAATTGTGTGTTTTAATGTGCTCTACATTTTTTGTGTAGTAAGTTTTTGTCCATCTCTTACGGTTTAGCAGTCATTCAAAATTTAGTAAAATTGATCCAGAATAAACTACTCTTCCGAGGCTATTCCCGAAAAAATTCAAGATATACATTTCATTTGTCAGTTAAATATGTTTAATATCCGAAATTTTAATCAAAATCGTTAGAGCCATTTTTGAGAAAATCAAAATTTGCGAAAAAAGTTCCGTGTAAAGGGTAGTTGGGGGTGGGGGATTTTTCTCAAAATCTTCGTGTCGCATCCCTGGAAGATACTAAACTTAAATACCGAATTTGGTATTTTACCGACTTTTCGTTTTTGAGTTATCGTGTTCACACACGCACACACACACACACACACACACACACACACACACACACACACACACACAGGGACCTTTTTGTGAAAATGCTTATTTGGATATTGGGGACCCTAAAACATATATTTCCAGTGAAATCTCGGTATCGAGTTTTTGGGTGGAGTGCAATACCTTCTCTATACACTATGTACATAATACGTGTAGAGAAAGTAAAAAAATATGTTCACTCAGATTAACTTAACATTAGCAGTACTATTATAGAAGATTCATCAGTTCAATTTAAGAAACAAACTGTGTTCGTTCAGATTCATGTATAACTAGCAGGATGTTATAGCAGAAAATAACTGTTCAATGTAGTAAACAAAATCACTATAACTAACTGAACTGAACTTTTAGGCAGTATTTAACACGCGCTTTTACTATTATGGCATCGCAGGCGATGACACTGATGATACATGGGGACTGAAGAAATGGAGGCCCCGGAGAAAGCCCGCCTCTGCGCGACCCACTTTGTCGCTTGCGATCAGACTCGGACCGCCTTGGTGAGAGGCGAGCTGTTTAACCACTCAGCCACGGCGCGGCCGCCCGTTATAACATATTGTAACAGTTAAATAGATGAAACAAAATTTATTCATTCAGATTAATCTATAACTTACTGAACTTTTATAGCAGAATGTAACAACAGTTCAATTAATGAAATAATGTGCCCATTTCAACTAACTCAACACTAAGTGAAATATTATAGTAGGTTTTAACAGTTTAATTTACGAAACATGTTCATTCAGATCCGCCTATAACTAAAAATGATAGCAGATTGTAACGCTTCAATTTATGAAACTAAATATGTTGATTTAGATTCACCTATAATTAACTGAGATGTTATAACAGATTTTAACGGTCCTATTTATGAAATAGAATGTGTTCATTAAGATACACTATAACTAATTGAACTGTTTTAACAGAATGTAACAGTTCAATTCATGAAACAAAATGTGTTCGTTCACCTGTAACTAACTGATTCGTTACAACAGAGCGTTTATAAGGTTGCGCGCAGGCGTTGCAATTAGTTTCCGGTTTCCGCAAAGCCATAAGTAGTCACGATCACGAATACGACCTATAAATACGGAAACCCCTTAAAATGGAGGAAAGAAAATTGTGTTAATGTTTTTAACAAGTGCTGTGAAAATTTTCCACTTTTAATCGACATTAAATGTGGTGAGCTTTTGTTTAACAATAATTGACTTTTGTCTTTAGTGATGCAGAATATTTGCTCGAATTGTTTACGTCGCGTTGCTTTTCTGTTACATATTTTAACCTATAGTGCTCAATATTTCGTTAACTCGTTGACTCATAATTTTTTAAATAAAAAATATATGTTACACTTACATCTCTAGCTACTCTTCAAACAAACTTCTTACAAAATATTCTTCTTCTTTCCACACAATGCTAATCGATATAAACGTAGTAGAATGGCCTTATTACTTAGTTCCTTATAAGTAGAAGGGAACTAAGGGAATACACCAGGGTAAGTTATAGTCAAATGTTTTAAACTTTTTCGTTATGCGATTGTCATTGTAATTCGCTTCTTTGCTTGGCCAGGAGTACAACAAAAGAAAAACGGACCCTGCCTGATTGAGAAAATTGTAAGCACTTCACAATTGAAACCGATAACAAGGAATATCTCGGAAACGGTTACCTCCACAACAAAAACGTAAATCACATAAAGTGTGTGTTTTGACGCAATCTACATTTTTTTGTACTACGTTTTTGTCTATCTCTTACGGTTTAGCAGTTAAGCAAAATTCGGCAAAATTCATCCAGAATAATTAGGTCTTCAGACGCTATTCCCAGAAAATTCAAGATATATATTTTATTTGGGATGTAAATGTCTTTAATATACGGGATTTTAATCAAAATCGTTGCAGCAATTTTTAACAAAATCAAACATTTTGAAAAGTTTTCCATGTAAAGGATAGTTTGTGGTGGTGGTGGTGGTGGTGGTGGTGGGGGGGGGGTGGGGGGGGTTCTTGAAAATCTTCGTGTCGCATCCTTGGAAGATAAGTTTGGTATTTAATGGTTTTTTCTTTTTTGATGTGTTAGTTTAAGAACGTATCTAGACATTTTATTAAAGGACATGGCTTTTTATAGTATTAGAGAATGTCTAAGCTACACATGGTAAATACTATTGCTGTATTTCTTAACGTATTTTTTTTTTTTTTTTAATGGTTAATTTCATTTAAGATACATCATGCATATGCTGTGTGTAAAGTTCTGTCGCCTTACCTATGTATACGGAATGTGAATATATATTTATTTTAACTATTATTGTATGACTATATTGTTTTTGGATAATTGTATTAACATTTAAAGATAGCAAAAACTAAATTTCAGGATGATTTTGTTCTTAAACGGTATAATATTGTATACAAATGCCTAAGGGTTTAATTAATGCTGCGTTACGCCGCTAAACAGAGCCTCAAGTCCCAGCATGTAATTGGTATGACTCACCAGATATCCGGAGTATTGTTAACAACAGTTGCTGTTTGTTGCTGTTTAGAATCATAGAGGACGGTCGCCGTGAATTTGCTCTGGCTAGTAAACCATTGATTAATGATGAAAAATCATTAGTGTTCAATGTCTATTACAAATATCGAACACTTCCTGTAAAAGAAGTTGTGGAATTAACTTCTACATCTCGGGTAAGAATGTGAGGATTTTGTGAAGAATACAGTTCGCATAATAGTGCACACGTTCTTTTTTACTTTCCTCTATTACGTGTGTACAACGTACCCAGTAGACAGAGAAGGTATTGCATTCCACCCAAAAATTCGATATCCAGTTGAAATACATGCTTTGAGAATGAAACATATAATATGTTTATAAAGTAATATACTCGTATTTTCCAAAGTTGGGCTACAGTAACCAATGAAGGACAAAATTAACTCCAGTTTAGACAAAAGGTTCAATAATGGTAATACTTGTAGGCTATAGTTTATCGGATAAGAGCAGTCCTGAATAAATTAAATGGAAAATTCAAATTTGAAAGCTAAATTAACCAAAAAGTGTCCAGAATTAATGCCACTGCTGTATATTACGAGTTAAAAGACGCAATAAACCCAAAGGAAGGCAAATTGATGTGAAATGTTCAAATACGCTCCGCTGTTATGGATATGTTAATTTAAGAACTTTACGTTTGGAATTGACAGCTAATTTTAGTTTCTTTGAGCTATATGAGGAGTTTTCAATAGAGATTTTGACATAACATGATTAATATTCTCTTTCAGTTTTACTCTGCTGATAAGTTTGGATATTCCTTCTGCAGTGAGAGAAAAAGAAAACTTTGTTGAAGTTGAAATCACTCGTTCCTTTTGTACATGCAGTGGCGTAACTGTAGGATAAACTTAAACAGGTTAAATTTTCTTTAAAATGACTATATTTTTATTTTTACTAGCTGGTATGAACAATGCACATAACAGATAGAGAAGAAGGTATCGTATTCCACAAAAAATTCGATACTTAGATTTCACCGGAAATAATGTTTTGTCACCCCCTGAAGCATTTTAAGAAAAATCTGATGGGTTAAATTCACATAGCTTTCTCTAGTTTTTGCATATACAAAGTATTCTTACAATATATTATTCTTTTATTTATATCGTGTTAATCGAGATAAACATAACCACAAATTATCTTATTTCTTCTGTGTAAGTAGAAGAGAAATAAGGGAATACATTAGGCTAAAGCGATAGTGAAATGTTTTAAAAGCTGTTCACTGTGAAACAATTGAGGTTCGGTTTGCTTTGCATGATCATGTTTAAGAAAAGTTAGGTGGTTGGAAATGAAACCAATAAAAAGGAATATCTCGAAAACAGGCAAAATCAAGAAAAATATAAGTTATATAAATTATGTGATTTATCAGGATCTACATTTTTGTGCACTAATTCTTTGTCTATATCTTTCAGTTTAAGCGTTATACAAACTTCTGCAAAACTCATCCGAAATAAAGAGTCCTTCAGAGGCCATTTTCAGAAAATTCAAAATGTAATTTTATTTTTGATATAAATATCTTGAATATACTTATTTTTTAGAAAAAAATGTTGAAGCCATTTTTGAGAAATACACAATTTAAAAAAAATTCCATATGAAGGGTAGTTTGGGGTGTGGGTGTTTTTTTGAAAATCTTCTTGTCGCATCCTTGGAAGATACTAAAGATAAATACCAAGATTGGAATTTACGGACTTTTCGTTTTTTTAGCTATGTGTTCACACACAAATACGCAGACTTTTTTTCTAAAAATGCTTATACTAACTAGGGAAGATCAAAACCTATCTTTTATGAAATCTAATACCAATTTTTGGGGTGGAATACCATGCCTTCTGTAGGTACTATGTACATTTTATGCACATACGACTAGAAAAAGTAAAACAAGGCGGTGTGTGTGTGTGTGTGTGTGTGTGTGTGTGTGTGTGTGTGTGTGTGTGTGTGTGTGGACAGCATAGCTCAAAAATGAAAATTATGTTAAATGCTAAACTTGGAATTTAGATTTAGTACCTCTCAAGGTTGCGACTTGAGGATTTTCAACAAAATCCCCCGCCCCAAACTATCTTTCACATGGACAAAAAATTCGAAAATTTTGATTTTTTCAAAAATGGCTTTAACGATTTTGATTAAAATACCATATATTAAAGGTATTTACATGTCAAATAAAGTGTATATCTTAAATTTTCCGGGAATAGCCTCCGAAGACCTCTTCATTCTGAATAACTTTTGCATAACTGGTAAACCGAAAGAAAGAGACAACAATTTAGTGCACAAAAACGTAGATCTCGTCAAAACAAACAATTTATATCCATTATATTTTTGTTGTGGAGCTAACCTTTCCGAGATATTCCTTGATATTGGTTTCAGTTTTAAAATACTTATACGTTTCTTAAACAATAGGTCCTCGTGTTTGTTTTGTTTTATTCCTGGCCAAGCAAAAAAGCATGTCAATCGTATAGCGACATTTGACTATCGCTTTAGCTTAGTGTATTCCCTTAGACCCTTCTTCCTATAAGGAACTAAGTAATAAAATCATTCTGATATGTTTATATCGATTAGAGTGGTAGTAAAAGAAGAATAAAGTTTTTAAGATTTTTTTTTTTTTTTGTAGAACAGCTAGAGAAAGTCGAAAGGCATGTGAGTGTAGCACATACGATTTTTAATTAGTGTATCCAGAACTTAGCAAAGTATTTCGTTATTTGGAAAACTAAAATGCACTGCTGTAATTTCGTTGAAACAAATAACATGTTAATATATCGGTTGATAACTCTGTTAAGGGTATTAAACTCGCGTTCTTCGATAAAAATCCGTGTACTTCACTTTCGGAGACGTTGAGTTCTATAGCTTGCTCTTATTAGCTGGTGTATCGCTGAAGCTAAAGCCAAAGATTGGGGAAGGGAAATCAGAAACCTTAAAATGTCCTTTGAAACTTACAATAATTGTATAATCTTCTCTGCCATTTTATTTATTGCGTTTTTAGTAGGTTGCTAGAAAAGAGGTTAGAAAATCCACACTGTTTTTATGACATCGCATCAAACAATTGAAAGTGCAGTGCTTCAAAAACTGGAAACTAGTTGAATAGCTCAAACTAATAAAATGGAATGCTACCCAAAAAAAAAAAAAAAAAAGAGCTATTTTTGAGAAAATAAAACGAAATATTCCGCATAGAGGATTTCTTTGAAAATCATCATTTAGCATCTTGGAAAGATACTGACAGTAAATAACAAGTTTGGTACTTATGCGGCTTTTAGTTTTTGCGTTAAGGTGTTCACACACACACATCCGCGTGCGCGCAACTTCATCCCACGGATGTTCTCCAACATTAATTCTGCTCTATATAGTAGGTGGTGAAGGTACTACATTCCACACAAAATATTCGAAGTAGGGATTTCACCAGAAATACACATTTTGAGAACGCTTAAATCAAAAATGAGAGAGAATGAAAGAAAGAAAAATACATTTTTAGAAAAAGGGCCGTCGACCAAGTAGCCATCTAGTTTGCAGTGAGCGTACTGTTTCCTTTTAGTTTCAGTTGCTTTTTGTAAGTGGCCGACGGAGCAACGGAATTCCATTTGTATTTCTGAAAAAAAAAAAAAAAATTGAGTCTTGGTGTATAAAACGTTATACTTAGTAAATTATATATTTAGGCTCAGAATAGCTAATTTTAGGAAATTTGCTTAGGTGGAGGAGAAAAAGAAGAGTATTGCTTTATTAACTGGTCTTGGTCGATTGTTTTGAAGTGTGCTTAAAAGCGATAGTTCCATATCTTTTACCGGCATGTAAAATAACTCCTGTAAGACGAAATTCCGGTACAACGTCCGTTGATAAATTTATTATTAGAGCATTCATTCAAGCCATTCGTCCGGCACAGCATACTTCACACAGAAGCACACTTGAAAGATGAGAAGAAAATAGAATGAAAGCAAATTACGGAAAGGAAATAAGTGATAGATGAGAAATCACACCAATATTTGCCTACCGATCAGGGAAAACCACGAAAGCATCAAAGTCGGAGTGGCGGGGAATCGAACACAAATGCGAGCCTCACACGTTATCACGGTTAGTAAGCCAAATATTCAAATTGGTATGTTGCCAGGCTGCTGGAGCTGGCTGATCTTCGGTTTGACTACATCTATCAGGATGTATCTTAACCGCAAGAAGTTGGAGCAGGACTGGCTTCAAAATAAAGAGTCTGTATGACGACATTATTAAGTTTGCTTGCTTGTTGCCTCCGGTTAGAAGTGTTTGTATCATAGCGACTCCCTTCCGGCAGGGAACGAGGTGTTCGTCCGTGTTCCACACTTTGCATAACACTCCCATTCACATCGTGTTTCGTTCCTGAACGGAATGCTAAGAAGCATAATTGTAGAGACAAGCAGATAACGGGTACCGAAAGAGAGGGGGATTAAATCAACAGGCTAAGGAGGCGACGGAATAAGAGAGAAGAAAGAGGAAGAAAGAAGGGGCGCAAATAGGGAAAGCACTTGGGGGAGAGGAAAATTCTAAATGAACTGCAAAAGAAGAGGATTCGTTCTTTTGTGAGACTCACGTCTTGATATCGATTCCAAAGGACGTGAAAGGAGCTAGAGATGATAGACTTTAATGTGTAGATTACATCTTAAGGGCCAATAGAAGCTCCTCGTTCACTTAGGTTAAGTGCAGTGCCTGTGATAAGCCGCGTAAAATAATGAGAAAAAAACTGATGTGTACCATTCACATGACTTTCTCCATATCCCTGCAACAAATAATTCTTAAAAAGCTTATACTTATACTTACTTTATGCTAATCAGAAAAATTAGCAGAAATAGTCTTATTACTCGCATCCTTGTAAGTAGAAGCGAAATAAGGGACAACCGTAGGTTAAAGTGATAGTCAAAAGCTGGTTGCTATGTGACTGATGTTCCTTTGTTTATATGGATAGGAGTTGACAAATTCCTGTATGAGAAAAGTATAAGTTTTTCAAAGCTGAAACCAAGAAAAAGGAATATCTCAAAAACGATCAACTCCACGAAAAAAATGTATATAACATAAATTGTGTGTTTTAACGTGCTCTACATTTTTTGTCGGTTAAGTTTTTGCCCATCTCTTACGGTTTAGTAGTTATGAAAAATTCATCCAGAATAAAGTAGTCTTCAGAGGCTATTCCCAGAAAATTCAAAATATACATTTTATTTGTCAGGTAAATAACTTTAATATCCGAAATTTTAATCAAAATCGTTAGAGCCATTTTTTAGAAAATCAAAATTTTCGAAAAAAGTTCCATGTAAAGGGTAGTTGGGGGTGGGGGGATTTTTCTCAAAATCTTCGTGTTGCATCCCTGGAAGATACTAAACTTAAATACCAAGTTTGGTATTTTACCGACTTTTCGTTTTAGAGGTATCGTGTTCACAGACACACGGACACACACACGGACACACACACGGACACACGGACACATACACACATACACATACACACGGACCTGTTTCTGAAAATACTTTTTTTGGATACAGGGGACCCTAAAACATATATTTCCAGTGAAATCTCGGTATCGAATTTTTTGGTGGAATGCAATACATTCTCTATACACTATGTACATAGTGCGTATAGAGAAAGTAAAAATAATCTCGTTACGACACACAATTTATGTAATATACCTTTGTTTACTACTTTTTTAAATTAAGAGCTAACCATTTCCGAGATATCCCTTGTTATTTGTTTCATCTCTTGTTTTACTCCTGGTCGTGCAAAGAGAACCAAATTTCAGTAATTTTACTTAGCTACCGCTTTTCAGAGTATTTGAGTATCGCTTTAGTAATAAGATCATTCTGCTAATGTTTACTTCGATTACCATGATAGTAGCTAAAAGAGTAATCTTTTGTAACAATAGTTATAGAGAAAGACATATAAATAACATCAAATTTTTGTTTTCTATCTGGAGATTTACCATTTCTAGATATGGAACGCCTCTGATTTTTACTTTCTCCATACGCACTATGTACATAGTGTATAGAGAAAGTATTGCACTCCACCAAAAATTCGATACCGAGATTTCACCGGAAATATATGTTTTAGGGTCCCCAATATCCAAAAAAGGCATTCACAAAAAGGTCCGTGTGTGTGTGTGTGTGTGTCCGTGTGTCCGTGAACACGATAACTCAAAAACGAAAAGTCGGTAAAATACCACACTTGGTATTTAAGTTTAGTATCTTCCAGGGATGCGACTCGAAGATTTTGAGAAAAAAAAAACCCACCCCCAAACTACCCTTTACATGGAACTTTTTTCGAAAATTTTGATTTTCTAAAAAATGGCTCTAACGATTTTGATTAAAATTTCAAATATTAAAGATATTTACCTGACAAATAAAATGTATATTTTGAATTTTCTGGGAATAGCCTCTGAAGACTTTATTCTGGATGAATTTTTCATAACTACTAAACCGTAAGAGATGGGCAAAAACTAAACCGACAAAAAATGTAGAGCACGTTAAAACACACAATGTATGTTATATACATTTTTTTCGTGGAGTTGATCGTTTTTGAGATATTCCTTTTTCTTGGTTTCAGCTTTGAAAAACTTATACTTTTCTCATACAAGAATTTGTCAACTCCTGTCCATGCAAACAAAGGAACATCAGTCACATAGCAACCAGCTTTTGGCTTTCACTTTAACCTATGTTACTCCCTTATTTCGCTTTTACTTACAATAAAGCAAGAAATAAGACTATTTCTGCTAACTTTTCTCGATTAACATGAAATAAATAAAAGATAAGCTTATTAACAATAATAATTTACAGCGATGTAGAGAAAGCCGTGTGAATGAAACACATCAGATTTTTTGATTTTTTTTTTTTTTTTATAGGTTTTTGTTATCTCTTACAGTTTACCAGTTTCGCAAAATTCATTCAGAATGTAGAGGTCTTCAGAGGCTATTTCCAGGGAATTCAAGATATAGGTACATTTTATTTGTCATGTAGGAACATATCTTTAATATTTTAATCAAAATCTCACGGTCATTTTTTTAGAAAAACAAAATTTTCAAAAAATGTCCTATGTTAAGGGTAGTTCAGAGTTGGGAGATTTTCATGAAAATCTTCATGTCACATTCTTGGAAGATACTAAACTTAACCACCAAATTTGATATTTAATGGTCTTTTAGTTTTTGAACTAGACTTCCATTTTTGAGAAAAACAAAATGTTCAAAAACGTAAATACCAAATTTGTTATTTAATAGTCTTTTCGTTTTTAAGCTATGCTTCACAGAAAGCTTTTTTAGTATCTTCTTTTTTGATTCAGGGGACCTCAAAACATATTCGTATTTCCGGTGAAGTCTCCACATCGAATTTTTTGGTGGAATACAATCAATACCTTCTTTACCTACTCTATGCATAGTTGGCTAGAGGTTGCCTCTGGGAAGGTGCGTAGATTAAGATTCCCATGTTGGAGGTATGCAAATGACGTGGTGTTACTAAGTTGTTGTCGTACGGACATCTTTTAGATTATCTTGGTCAAGATAATGGCCACTTCCTGGTTTTAAAGACCAGTCAGGAGTTTCACACACGTGCCTGTAGAGGTGGGAACGCCGCTTCAACAACCTCCCCGCGCGGCACAGCAAACGGTAGCGGTGTTGTTTTAATAGATCACGCGTCACTGGTCTAAATCAACTTGTCTCACACAAGTGGATAAGTGGAAACACTTTTCTATATTTCGGTCCCTCCACGTTCAACGAACCCGAATAGTGCCGGCGACACTCTCTCGTCGTGTTATTGACAATCGATTTAACGTCGCCCTCACACGCAAACGGTTCTTATTTCTAGTCCCCGAACCACGTGAAATTCGTTGATCAGCAATCACAAAAAATGCGCAAATGTTTGGGTTAGAGGTAGGTTAAAAAGGTGCAAAAAACTAGGAATGGACGAAAAATAACGTAACGGTTACAAAATTAACGAATACAAAGTAACTAGCTGTCCATTAATGGCTACAGAGGTATCCCACACAAAATAACCAATAACTATTAATGGTTACAAAGTAACCAAAACGAGTTATCCATTAACGATTAAAAAGTAGCTAGTTGCCTATAACGGTTACAAAAATAACGAATACGATGTAACTATTCACCCATTAACTGTTACAGTGATATTGAATACAAAGTAATTAGTTGACCATTAACAATTACAAAAGTGGCGAATACGAAGTATCTATTTACTCATTAACGGTTACAGAGGTATCGAATAGAAACTAACTAGTCACCCATTAACCATTATAAAGTAGTTAGTTTCCCATTATAAATACAATCGGTATTTATCCATTAACGGTTACAAGGTAACTAGTAAATATTAACGGTTATAAAGTAACTACTTACCCATTAGTGTTACAAGGTACTAGTTACCTATTAACGACAGCAAAGTAACAGCTAGCCATTAAGTTACAGAGTTAACAAATACGGTGTAACTATTTACCCATTAGCGGTTACAGAAGTATCGAATACAAAGTAACTCGTTACCCATTGACGGTTACAAGGTAACTATTTAACCATTGGCGATTACAAAATAAGTAGTTAACTATTAACCATTACAAAGGAATTAGTTGCCCATTAACGGTTACAAAATTAACGAATATAAATTAACTAGTTACGTGTTTATGTCGCTTTTGTCACCTGACCTTGCACTGCTTAGGATTTTATTTATTAACCTGTTTCATCCCTTAAGGGCTAATGTCTCCTACCTGTTTTTGGAGAGCTCATAAAGACTCATTAGGAGAGCTAATCCTAAGGAGTACATTTCAGTCTTGTCCTGCACAGTACATGATTTTACATTAACATTATGTTCTATTAAACTTGTGAAAGCTCATCCGAATTACGCTGTCCCTTCTATATCATGCATACTTCACATTCAAATTTTAAGAGTTGCTTCCACACTTTTCTCTGCCTTGCACACCTCGACCATATATGTCGCACTTTCTGCTTAAAGAAGTTCGTCCATCTGGTCCTCTGCCTGCCCACTTATCTTCTTCCTCTTTTGGGATCCCACATTGTTCTATAAGTCCATCTATTGTTGCACATCCTTGCAACGCGGCCTCCCCATTTCCATTTGAGACGCTCTGCCATTATAATTCTGTCTCCCATACTCGCTCTCATGATCTCGTTGCGTATTCTATTCCTGAGCGCTATTCTATATCGTCATTAAATGGTGTACATTAGCCAATTAGAGGAGAGGAATGAAAATTGTGCATGGAAGGACCCATGTCAGCCGGGCAAGATTATTGACATAATAGTATCCTCAACTCGTTACGCAGTATCAAACCGAAAAAGATGAACGGCTAATTTGATATACCATCTGACGAGATAAATGCCAACTAAGCTTTGCTACATAGGTATATGAACCAACTGAGGTTATCTGATTCTTTTGTTTTGTGATGTTAGACAATATTGTATGTTTGCGCGTTAATGTTACTCTTCTCTGTCAACATCACATTTCAAAATGTCATTACCGTGGTTTATCTAAAGTCTTATTAAGAACACGCATGCTTAATTTTAGTCAGGTTAGCAGCAGTAGTGTATTTTCCTTTGCTGGCTGTATCATGTGAAGTTCACATTTAGATTCAACCTCTGTGTATATGAGGAAGATAAACACAATTGCAAATCCATTTTGCGATTACAAACCATCGTAGCAATCAAAGTTTTGACACAACTAGAAAAACTTCTTTCTGGATTGTATCAAATAACACGTCTATCGAGCGCGCCGGAGTAGCGCAGTGGTTTATTTTGCGGCTCTAGTGCTGAGGGCCAAGAGCACGTAATGTTATGGCTGGGATAAATTTAAATTCACCTGTATTTAAAGCTGAAGGTGTCTCACTCAGGAAAATGTATATTAACATAGTGATATTTTAATTAAACCTTTTTTTTTTAAAGTATTAGCATTTAATTAATTAAGCCTTTATATAAATTGTTGCTTTAATGAATAAAGTATTTTTATGTTTCAAATTGAAAGCTCTTTCTAATGAAATGTTTCCTTTCCTTGCAGGTAAGAAACTACGATTTGGAGTGAGAGAAAAACATATCTGTAAGTAAGGAAAATCGTAGAAGAAAATGATAGTCACAGCTTTCAACTTCAGCGGAAGCACTGCGCTGTCAGGTATGTTATAGAAGTACGTATCTTAGAGACAATACTTCATGATAAAGTGAGCAAACAGTGTCATGATTTTGCCCTGCATAAATCAGTTCTTATAACAAATTCAAAGTTTACAGTAAATGAGTTTACAAATAGGTCTGTTGTATTATATTTATTTGTATTAATCTTAATAATTGGGGAAGAATTTTTACTTGCTCTAACATATATGTACGCACACTATAGTAGCTAGAGAAGGTATTTTATTCCAACCAAAAATTCCATGTAGAGATTTCACCGAAAATATGTTTTGAGGTCCCCTGAGTTAGAGAAAGCATTCTTGGAAAAATGCCCGTGTGTGTCTGTCTCTGTCTATGGACAGCAAAACTCAGAAACGAAAAGAGCGTTAAACACCAAACTTGGTAGTTATATTTAGTATCTTCCAAGGATGTGACACAACGCTTTTCGTGAAAATCCCCCCAAAATTGAAAAGTTTGTTTTTCTCAAAAAATGGCTCTAGCTATTTTGATTAAAATGCCGTGCATTAAAAATGTTTACATCATAAATAAAATGCTAATTTTTAATTTTTGTGAATAGGCCTTTTAAGAGGATGAGTTTAGCAGAATTATGCACGGTCAAACCGTTTGATCAACAGAAACTTGCTAGACAAATAATTTATATCATATTAAAACACAATTTATGCCATATACATTTTTACTTTCTCTACACGTACTATGTACATAGTGTATAGAGAAGGTATTGCACTCCACCCACAAATTTATACCGAGATTTCACCGGAAATACAAGTTTTGTGACCCCCTGAATCCAAAGAAAGCATTTTTAGAAAAATGTTCGTGTGTGTCTCTGTGTATGTGTGTGTGTCTGTGGGCAGCACAGCTCAAAAATGAAAAGACTGTTAAATACCAAACTTGTTATTTAAGTTTGATATCTTCCCCATCCCCAACTAACCTCTACATGGAACTTTTTTCGAAAATTGTATTTGTTTTCGTGGAGATGATCGTTTTTGAGTTATTTCTTGTTTTTGTTTTCAGCTTTAAAAAACTTATACTTTTCTCATACAGGAATTTGTCAACTCCTGCCCATACAAACAAAGGAACTTCAGTCACATAGCAACCAGCTTTTGACTATCACTTTAACCTATAGTACTCCCTTATTTCGCTTCTACTTACAAGAAAGCAAGTAATAAGACTATTTCTGCTAATTTTTCTCGATTAGCATGAAGTAAATAGAAGCATAAACTTTTTAACAATACTTTGTTGCAGAGGTGTAGAGAAAGTCATGTGATTTTTATTAGAAGAAACTTTGAACGAGATAGTCCATGCAGTGAATGGAAAAGCCCCGCTGTTTATGATATTCTTCTTTGAATTCAAGGTTTTTGTGTGGATTGTTTCTATGAAAAGGTGATTAAATTATTATCGAAATACATCCTATAACAATCAGGAACAATATTTAGTATTGCATAATTTGCGTTTCCGTCATTGCCTAATTTTGGTCCAAACTCGAAATGAGCGAAATAGCTTCCCTGTACCCCATTCTTTTAACCGTCTGTTAAAGTGTTTCCTTGTTTGTTATATCTGTTGGTAGTATAATGAACAGATGCGCCACAGTAATAGAATTCCGTATTAATTGCCTTGGGTTATAGGCTTCAGTGAGAAAATTATGTTTATTCCTAGTATTATGCATAAATTGCACGATTTGTTTTGTTTACATTATTGCTTATTGATCAGGTATTAGCTCGATAAATGCATAAATTATCAACTGCAACTGCAAAATATATATGTCTGTTCTCTTGAAATGCATCAAATTATTTAAAAATCTAACATGTTCAATTCACATGAATTTCTCTACATCTGTGCAACAAATTATTGTTAAAAAGCTTATTCTTCCATTTCTTTCATGCTAATCGGGAAAAAATTAGCAGAGATGGTCTTTATACTTGCTTCCTTGTAACTAGAAGGGAAATAAGGGAATACACTAGGCTAAAGCGATGGTCAAATCTTTTAAAAGCTGGTTGCTATGTGATTGAAGTGTCTTTGTTTGTATGGCCAGAAATTGACAAAGTCCTGTTTGAGAAAAGTATAAGAATTTTAAAGCTGAAACCATTAACAAGGAATATCTAAAAAACCTACAACTCCACGGAAAATAAAGTGTACAGCATAAATTGTGTACTCTAATGAGCTCTACATATATGTATAATAACTTTTTGTCCATCTCTTACGGTTTACCAGTTAAATAAAATTCCGCAAAATTCACCTAGAATTTTCATTGTCTTCGGAAGCTATTTCCAGAAGATATGCTTTTGTTTGTCATGTAAATATCTTTAATATACGATATTTTTTTTCAAATTCGTTAGAACCATATTTGAGAAAATCAAAAATTTTGAAAATGTTATCATGTAAAGGATAGTTGGGGATCTTCGTGTCGCATCCTTAAAAGATACCAAACTTAAATACCAAGTTAGGTATTTAACGGTGTTTTCGTTTTTGAGCTAGGCTACACACAGACACACATAAGCGTGCGCGGACCTTTTTCTAAAAATGCTTTTTTTTATTCAGAGAGACCAAAACATGTATTTCCGGCGAAATCTCGGTATCGAATTTTTGTATGCAATACAATACATTCTCTATACACTATGCACTACATAGCACGTGTAGAGAAAGTAAAAATCTAACGTGTTCCATTCACATAACATTCTCTACATCGCTGTAATGCATTATTCTTAAAAAGCTTCAACTTCTCTCTACTTCACGTTAATCGAGGCAAACATTAGCAGAAATGGTCTTATTACTTAGTTCCTTATAAGTAGAAGGGGAATAAACAGGCTAAACCGACAGTCAAATATTTTAAAAGCTGGTTGATATACGATTGAAATTCGTTCTCTTTGAATGGCTAGTAGTTGATAAATTTTCATATGATAAAAGTTTAAGTATATAGAATTGAATATATATCTATACAATATATATATATATATATATATATATATATATATATATATATATATATATAGAGGACATTTTGTGTTCTAACGAGCTCTACATTTTTTGTGAAGTAACTTTTTGTTAATATCTTACGATTTACCGATTATGCAACAGTGTTTTCAGAATGAAGAGAAGTTCAGAGGCTATTGCCAGAAAATTCAACATATAAATGTTTTTCATTTAAGTATCTTTAATACGCGGTACTCCGGTATTTTAATCAATATCGTAAAAGCCATTTTTAAAAAAAATCCAAATTTTCTATTTTTTATACATAGAAATACTACTTTGAGGTGGGGGAATTTTCTTGAGTATCTTCGTCTCGCATCCTTGGAAGATACTGAACTTAAATATAAAATTTGGTATATAACCGACTTTCGTTTTTGAGTTATCGTGTTTACGCGCGCACACACACACACACACACACACACACACACACACACACACTCACACACACTCAACCCCTTATTCTTAAAATCTGAAAAATCTTATGTGTTCCAATCATATGACTTTATCTATTCTGCAACAAATTGTCAAAAAACTCTTCTAGGTGCTTTATTCTAATCAAGATAAATGCTAGCAGGAATGGTGTCATTACATAATTCCCAGCAATAACAATAATAATAACTAGAATAAGGAAAATAAGTAATTCACTAGGCTAAAGCAATTATCAAATCTTTTAAAAGCTGGTTGCAATGTGATTTTGGATGGCCAGTAGTTAGCAAATTCCCGTATGAGAAAAAAGGTAAGTATTTTAAAATTGAAATGAATAACAAATAATGTCTCGGAAATTGTTAATAAAAGAAATTAAATGACTCATATTGTGTTTTGACTATATATATTGGTTTTGGTCTGTCTCTCCTTCCCTCTCCTTAATGGTTTAACGGTTAGGCAAAAATAGTTTGATTTTTTTTTCTTAGACATTGCCTATTTTATTTTTTTCAACACAGGAAACCTTAAAACTTGTATTTCGTGTGAAATCTTGGTATCGAATTTTTATCTACTCTGTACTAAGTAGAGAAAATGTATTGTGTTTATATATTTTTACATTTTCATTGTACGCTTAGCATTGGGCTACATATTTTTAAAAAATGTGATGTGGTTCAATTTGCATGAATTTCACTTTCAGTTCTGCAACCAAGCCATTCTTGCAATAGATTAATAGATTAATTAATGTCTACATCATGCTAATGTAGTCATTAGTAGAAATTCTTATTACTTTGTTCGTTACAAGTGGATTGGATATACAATACACTAGGCTAAAGCGGAAGTGAATTTTTTTAAAAGCTGTCGTCATGTGTTTGACATTGAAATTCGGTTCTTGTTGCATGGCCAGAAGTACGGTTTACCAGTTATGTAAATTTCATCCAGAACGAATACGTTTTCAGTGGCTATTCACAGAAAACTCAAAATAATACGTTTTATTTGACATTTTTATCATAATCGTTAAAGCTAATTTTGAAAAAAAAAAATTTTTTTTTTTTTTAGCTTAACATCCTTTAACCTGGTGACCATATCGGACGATGAATGAAATTCGTGATATGATGCTCAAATGATCTCAAGGTCCATGGAAATATATTTCACCGGAAAAAGAATATTTAGAAAAATTGTCCGTGTACGTGTGTGAGTGTGTGTGTGTGTGTGTGTGTGTGTGTGTGTGAGAGAGAGAGAGAGTGTGTGTGTGCTTGTGGACAGCATAGCTCAAACACGAAAAAAACCTTTAAATACTAAGTTTGCCTAGTATCTTCCTAGGATGCGACCCAAAAATTTGCAAGAAAATCCCCCCCACCATAAACTTTCCTTTACATGGACAAATTTTTGAAAATGTTGATTTTCTCAAAAATGACTAACGATTTTTATTAAAATACAGTATTACAGATATTTACATCACAAATGAAATGTATATCTTGACTTTTCTGGGAATGGCATCTAAAGACCTCTTTATTCTGGATGATTTTTATTGAATTTTGCATAACTGGTAAATCGTAAAAGATAGACAAAAACTTACTACACAAGCAATGTAGATCACGATAAAACATACAATTTATATCATACTATTAATTTTTTTCGTGGAGTTGGTTGCTTTCGAGATATTCCTTGTTATTGATTTGTTTTAAAATACTTAAACCTTTCTATACGGGAACCAGTCAACGCTTGGCCACGCAAAGAAACGGATTTCAATCCCATAGCAACCACATTTTAAAACATTTGAGCATCGGTTTAAGCTAGTGTATTCCATGATTTCCCTTCTACTTACGAGAAAGCATTTCTGCTAATGTTTATCTCGATTAGCATTAAGTAGATAGAAGAATGAGCTTTTAAACATATCTATCTGTTGTTGATGGTTTGGATCGTTCAATACTTGGTCATTCTTTCTAAAGTCCTTTAGATGCTCAGATGTTTATCGCCATATCATGAAAAGAATATAGAATTTAAGAACAGTATAAGTAGCCTCGTCTTGCTCTTTCTGTATCTATAGCGAAGTGTGCTGTAACTATTTCTGCAAACATGTATCTCAAAGTGAAGAAACTAGAAATATAAGCTTTCGTAAGAAGAGTTACTATACCCACGATAGAGGGGTCATGTGAATGCAACAACACATATTACTTTCTCTACACGTACTATGTAAAAATTTTATTTTCTCAAAAATGGCTCTAACGATTTTGATTAAAATTTCGAATATTGAAGATATTTACCTGACAAATAATATCTATATCTTGAATTTTCTGGGAATATCCTCTGAAGACTACTTTATTCTAGATGAATTTTACGAATTTTTGCATAACTGCTAAACAGTAAGAAATGGAAAAAATACTTACCATACAAAAAATGTAGAGCATATTAAAACACACAATTTATGTTATATACATTTTTTTCGAGGAGTTGATCGTTTTTGAGATATTCCTTGTTTTTGGTTTCAGCTTTGAAAACCTTGTACTTTTCTCATACAGGAATTTGTCAACTCGTGTCCATATAAACAAAGGAGCTTCAGTCACCTAGTAACCAGCTTTTGACTTCACTTTAACCTATCATACTCCCATATTTCGCTTCTACTTATAAGGAAGCAAGTATTACGACTATTTCTGCTAATGTTTTCTCGGTTAGCATGAAGTAAATAGAAGAATAAGCTTACTAACAATAATTTATTACATAGAACTAGAGAAAGTCATGTGAATGGAACACATCAGATTTTTTTTTTTTGTCCGGGTATCTAAACATTTTCCCCCTTGCCTGGTTATAGATGCAACTTGAAGCAAATGTCAGCAGGTTTTGAAGCTACGCCATGAACGATTTCACTTTCACAACCTCAGCCCATTGTCCGGACTGAACAAAGAGCATTGGGATAAAATCGGGCTTAGCAGACGCACGAGGGGTAGCATGAGATATGGAATGTTGAAAGGAGATTCGTGATGTACTCAACCATTAGCTGTGTCTCTCTTTCGGTTCGGTTCCCAGCGTGGCATAGTATTTAGTGGCTCGCTTCGTGGAAAACGCCCTCAACAATACCTAAACATATGAGTGCCTCCGTGGTTGAGTGGTAATCCAGGTGACTTTTCTTCCGTAGGTCCCGGGTTCCATGCCTGGCTGGGGCGAGACATTTTTCTTTAACCAGAATTATATGTATGTGTGTTTAAGGAAAAAAATCTGTGTGTTCCATTCATATGATTTTCTCTAAATCTCTGCAAAAAAAAATCACTAAAAAGCCATTGCTTCCATTTCCTTCATGCTGATCGAAAAAAAATTAGCAGATATAGTCTTATTACTTGCTTCCTTGAAAGTAGGAGCGAAATGAGGGATTATCATAGGTTAAAGTGATAGTCAAAAGTAGTTGCTATGTGACTGAAGTTCCTTTATTTGTATGGACAGGAGTTGATAAATTCCTGTATGAGAAAAGTTACGTTTTTCATAGCTGAAATCAAAAACAAGGAATATCTCAATAACAATCAACTCCAGGAAAAAAATGTATATAACATAAATTGTGTGTTTTAAAGTGCTCTACATTTGTTGTGTGGTAAGTTTTTGTCCATCTCTTACGGTTTAGCAGCAAATACACTATAGGTTAATACTGGACACTTCCATTTTCCCCTGTGTTAAGCTGAGAGACAGGTATACAGTGGCGCTCCTAGCAGCCAGGCCTTAAGGAACAAGCGATTAGATTTGAATGCTAGGAAAGGGAAACCCAATAATCATATTATAATAGGCATTGTTATGTTTTATTTTTTCAAACAATATTTTGTCAATGCAATACAAAACAATGCAGAAAAACAATGTAAAGCTAAAGATTGCATCTATAGGAATTATTTTTAGTTGCATGGCATTTTTTGCTTTAATGTTTCTACCTGGCTTTTTCTTGTTCTGTTTTCTATTTTCATCATTCAAATAAAATTTTATGAACACATTAAAAGCTTTGCCAATAAACACATATTTACAACTTTCACATATGCAAGTGAATAATGCATCATCTACACGCATATTTAACCTTAGTCTAACATGGGGTTTACTGTCAGAAAGATAATGAAGACAATTTTCATTAAATTGAGTATTGCTGCTGATGTACATTGTATAAGCAGATTCGTTGTGAAATATGAATCTAGCATTTCCATAACGCTTCAGAGCAAAATGCACATTTTAATTTACTACTTCTGCTCTCATCAATGTCTACCTATTTATTTATACATTTCTCACGAGGCAATTTTGTACATATCCACGTGCATACACATGAATCTGCACGCTGCTGAAACATTAACTGGAAAATTATCACTTTTGCTGTTCTGGTGTAATTAGTGTAGAAGCCTGAATTACAAATGATTTACATTTTTCAGGTAAATCAAACTTTAGAACTTGCTTACATCCATAGGCACAATTACTGTCGTCAGACGATTGTAATAACTGATTTGTAATTGCAAGTCTAAGACATTGTCTGAATCTTGAGGAATCTGGGGTTACATTGTTCCCACCCTTGTCCCTAATAACAGAAAACAAAATTTCCAAACAGTCTTGTGTGAGTCGTCTTGTAAGTAAATATGAGAAACCATATTGACATTTTAGTTCCTACCGCAATAATTTTAATGCCAATATGTGCATTAAAACAAGCAGGTTTCTTACGCTGACCATTCATTACAGTGGTTTTCTAAGAATTTTCATAATTCATTCAAATGCAGTAAATGTTTACGTTCGTCATTTATTGCATAGCGCAACTATTTAGCACAATGATTTTGAGACGAGTTGAAAATGTCAAATAGACAGTCCATTTTTACTTTCTCTACACGTAATATGAACATCGTGTATAGAGAACGTATTGTATTGCATCCAAAAATTCGCTACCAAGGTTTCACTGCAAATATATGTTTTGAGACCCCCTGATTCCAAAATATGCATTTTTGGAAAAATGTCCGCGTGCGCGCGCGCGCGTGTGTGTGTGTGTGTGTGTGTGTGTGTGCGTAGCGTAGCTCAAAAACGAAAAGTTCGTTTAATACCAAACTTAGCATTTAAGTACAGTGTCTTCCAAGGATGCGACACAAAGATTTTCAAGAAAATCCCCCACCCCCAATTACTCTTTACATGGGAAAATTTGCGAAAATTTTGATTTTTTCAAAAATGTCTCCAACGATTTTGGTTAAAATGTCGTATATTAAAGATATTTATGTGATAAATAAAATTTATATTTTTAATTTCCTGGGAATAGCCTCTGAATACATCTTTATTATGGATGAATTTTGCGGAGTTTTGGATAACTGGTAAACCGTAAGAGATATGTAGAGCTCTTTAAAACACACAATTTGTGTTATATACCTTTTTTCGTGGAGTTGATTGTTTTTTAGATATTCCTTGTTATTGGTTTCAGCTTTTTAAAACTTACTTTTCTCATACATGAATTTGTCAGCTCCTGTTCATACAAACAAAGGAACTTCAGTCACATAGCAACCAGGCTTTTGACTATCACTTTAACCTATGGTACTGCCTTATATAGCTTCTACTAAAAGGAAGCAAGTAATAAGACGATTTCTGCTAAGCTTTTCTTGATTAGCATTTCAGATTTTTAACAATGCTTTGCTTTAGAGATGTAGAGAAAGTCATGTGAATGGAACGCGATAGCTAATTTTTCATCAGACGTGGAGTTAATGTAACAACAGACAGAATGGCTTAAAACACGAACGGCCAAACATACCCTTATTGGACTAAATGGTGGTAGTTCAATACATTGGCTGGTCAACCTTGGAGCTAACCGAGGTTTCATGGCTCTGTCTTTTTTTATAAAATTCTACAATATGGTTCCAAGAAACCTTTCTATCTTCACAAATTATAGAATGCCGTTTCAAATTATTCTTCATTGATTTCGAACAGATGTGGAGCATCATGGAAGAAATACACTCTACAGTTATAAATTTCAATAAATGGATTTTCCTCAGAGATGTTCAGCAATGATCTCATTTCATTTTATTGCTTCCCTGGAGTGATTATGTACATTAACGTTTCACAATAATATAATCTTCTTATATTATTTTATCTCGTGGAAAGCGGAAAAAGGACTTGGAAAACTTCAGAAGTTCAAAGTTACTGCATGTACATATGTATGATCTACAGGACGAATAAAATATCTGTCTGGTCTCTCTGAATCATCAGTGACAAAAGTTTTTGTTTATATTAAATCTGTCCTCATATTTTCCACAAACCTTATAAGACATGGTTCAGTACTTCTCTGTCTGATAATCCTTATAACACTGTGCAGACCGATACAGAGCTAAATTACATTTTAATTAATCTTTATTGCTATTACACAGGCACAACTGGCACAACGGGTGGATGTGACTCGAAAGTTGAGGTGAAGACAACACATCTAGGGTAAATGCCCGAAAAGCATCTGCGAGTTCAGGAGCAGAGAGGTGGCAGCCCCACCACTGAACTAGCTCTGCGCAGCGTTCGTACCGCGGCCAGAGTGAAACTTTTACATACTGAACAGCCTCAAAATAATAGCCGGATTGATAATATCGGATTTCGACCACAGCAAAAGAAAAAGGACGCACGATTTGGAATTGCAGAACCATTAAAAATAGGAACATGGAATGTGAGAGGAATATCCACAAAAGAAGAAGAATTAGTAAAAGAAATAGAAACAATGAAGGTAAATATAACGGTACTTACAGAAACTAAAAAGAAATTAAAAGGTACAGAAAAGATAGGGAAATACACTTTAGTATATAGTGGGGTTTCATTAAAACAAAGAGCAGCAAAAGGAGTAGCAATATTAATTGATGAAAAATGGACAAAGAGAATTGAACACTATACTTTTATTAATGAACGAATTATACAAGTAACGTTTAAAATCCCCAGAGGGCATCTAATTGTTGTGGGAGTGTATAGTCCTGAAGAGGGAAAAAAGGAAGAGGTTTTAGAATTCTATGAACATTTACAAGAAGAAGTAAATAAAAGCAAAACCCAATATATGATCATTGCTGGAGATTTAAATGCAAGAGTTGGGAAACAACCTATACCTAAAATTGTAGGAAAATTTGGAGAAGACCACATTAATGAAAATGGTAAACAATTACGACAGTTTGCAACTTTTAATGAACTTAAGATAACAAATACATTTTTTAGAACAAAAGATGTTCATAAATATACATGGAATGCACGTGGTCAAAGATCATTAATTGATTATATTATGGTAAATAAAAAATTAATATCACAGATTATACATACTAGAGTTTACAGGGGCTGTGATATATCCTCCGACCACTATTTAGTGATATCTAAAATAGAATTATGGACAAGATGGAAAAAATCAAAAATAAGGGCAAACGAGGAACAAAATAAAACGGTTTTCAAAATAAACCTACTTCAAGAACCTAGTATCAGGAGGCTTTACCAAGAAAGATTAAACATTTGCCTAGAAGATACAAAAGTAGAAGAACATATTGATAAAGAATGGTCCAATATAATTAAAGCAATCAAAGGAGCAGCAGAAGAAGCAATTGGAAGAAGAAATATATATAGAAGAAAAATTGGCTTAAGAATATGGAATGAAGAAATTAAACAAGCTATTGACAACAAAAAAGCAGCGTATAAAAGGCTTCTACAAAATAAAACTGAAGAATCAAGACAAAATTATAAAGAAAAAAGAAACATCGCAAAAGCAATTACAAGAAGAGGACACCAGAATTCATGGGAGAATTTTATTAGCCAGATAGAAAACGACATACATGGCAGACAACAATTTGCCTATAAAGTGATTAAGACGTTAACAAAACAAGAGAAAGACAAAGTGAGAATAAACAATATATCTGAAGAAGAATGGTTGAAATATTATAAGGAACTATGGTATAAATTAGAAGAAAATGGAAAGTCAATAGAGGACCAAGTAATAGTTAAAACATCTATAGATTTAATCACCGAAGAAGAATTACAATTAACTTTACAAAACATGCAAAATAGAAAGGCTCCAGGACCAGATGGAATAAATGCAGAATTAATAAAGTATGGAGGAGATAAATTAAATGTAAGACTGCTTAATTTTATCAACAAATGTTGGAAAACGAATAGAATTCCTAAATGCTGGTACGATGCACACGTCATCAATATATTTAAAAAGGGCAAAAGAAATGTATGTAGTAATTACAGAGGTATAAGTCTCCTGAACACAGGCTATAAGCTGTATACAAAAATCATAAACAAACGTCTAAGTATAATTACAGAACCGTTATTATTAGAAAACCAAATGGGATTTAGAAAAGGACGATCCTGCACCGATAATATATTTTCTATTAACCAAATTATTGAAAAGAGAAGAGAATATAATTTAGAAACACATATAGCTTTTGTAGATTTAGAAAAAGCTTTTGATAAGGTAAGCAGAACTAGACTCTGGCATATATTAGATAAAAAAGGATACCCAAAACAATTGATAGATGTACTCAGGAATATATGCCAAGAAACAAAAATAAAAATAGTTTTAGGAAATGGACGATTATCACAAGATATGATAATTAATAATGGTTTAAGACAAGGATGTAGTTTATCTCCGCTTTTATTTAATATTTATATGGATGATATTCTCAGAAAATTAAAAGATGAAATACCATTAGGAATAAAAATAAATAAAGATAATGCCTTAAATATGCTACTCTTTGCAGATGACATGATGTTAATACAAGACCGAGAAGATAAGCTGCAAATAAGTATGTACAAGCTACAAAAATTGATCCAGGATTATGGTTTAAGTATATCAATAGAAAAATCAAAGATAATGGCATTTATAGGAAAACATATAAAAAGATCAAAGATAGTGTTAAGCAATAAAGTGTTAGAACAGGTGATAAAATTTAACTACTTGGGTTGTAATGTAACCTTTAAGACAAACAATGAAGAAATAAATAATAAAGTGAGTAAGTTCCAATATATTTGTGGAGTAATAGCTCGTACCTTAAAAAGGAAAACCCGAAAAGATACAAACCTAAAATTCTATAAGACAATGGCTGTTCCAGTTTTACTGTATGGTTCGGAGACATGGACTCTTAAAAAGAAAGATTGGAGCCAAATACAAGCGGCAGAAATGAAATATCTCCGAGCAGTAAAAGGTTGCACCAGACAAGATCATATTAGAAATGAAGACATAAGGAAAGAATTAGACATTTTTTGCTTAAAAGAAAGGATACAAATAAATAGAGAAAAATGGGAAAGCCATTTACAAAGAATGGATAACTCTCGCATTCCATTTCAATCATACAAATACAAACCTCTAGGCTACAGAACGATAGGAAGACCAGTTAAAAGATGGGAAGAAATATGAGGCCGGAACAGGAGAATCCTCCTAATCCATGAAGAGTTGATGATGATGATGATGATGATGCTATTACACAGGCTATACTGAAGCTACAGCAACACCAGCTGATCTTCGCTCAAGGCCGACCCGCTAGAATGCGCTGGCAGCGCGTGTCGCGCGAAATATCACAGAGTGTCCTGTATTAAGCTATAGTGTATTGTTGGCAGTTATGAAAAATTCCGTAAAATTCACCCAGAATAAAGTAGTCTTCAGAGGCTATTCCCAGAAAATTCAAGATATATATTTCATTTGTCAGGTAAATATCTTTAATATTCGAAATGTTAATCAAAATCGTTAGAGCCATTTTTGAGACAATCATAATTTTCGAAAAAAGTTCCATGTAAAGGATAGTTGGGGGTGGGGGGATTTTTCTCAAAATCTTCGTGTCGCATCCCTGGAAGACACTAAACTTAAATACCAAGTTTGGTATTTTACCGACTTTTCGTTTTCGAGTTATCGTGTTCACACACACACACGGACACACACACACACACACACACACACACACACACACACACACACACACACGGGTCTTTTTCTGATTTTTTTATTTTTTTTGGGATACATGGTACCCTAAAACGTATATTTCTGATGACATCTCGGTATCGAATTTTTGGGTGGAGTGCAATACCTTCTCTATACACTATACATAGTGCGTATAGAGAAAGTAATAAAAAATATGTAAACCGAACGTAAAGAACCTACAGTCAGCGACTTATTTCTAATGTAAAGCCCAAATATGGCCAGAGTTAAACTATAAATGAAAGAATTAAAAAAAGGAAATAAAAAACCTGAAAATAGTTCGTTATGGTATTTAAAATAAAGTAGTGGTGTATAGAGTATGAGAACCTTTCTCAGAGAACAATTTTATTGCATTAGCATTAATATTCACGACTAATTCCAATACTATTTAAGAACGGCGTGGATCGTACCTTCAACTTTTACGGTTTGCCCATAAACACAAAATCGTATTGTATTATTACTTTCTCTCGTACATAGTAGGAGAGAAAGTGTTGCATTCCACCCAAAAAATAAATACCTTCCTAGATTTCATCGGAAATACACGTTTGAGATCCTCTGAAACCAAAATAGTTATCACTTCCCCATTTCCATGCCAGGTATCGGGTTGATTACCCATTTGGCTTCTCCCTGATCCAGGATCTCTACTCCTCAACAGACGCTGGCCCAACAGTCCAACATGTGAGGAGGATAAACAGAGCAAGAAAGAAAGATTCTAGCTTTAACTTATTTATTTCCTTAATTTTTTTGTAGAATCAAATAATGTGTAATAAAAATAATTCTGACTGCCTTCGTGGTGGTCTGTGTCTCAAACGGGAGTCATGGGTTCGATTCCCGGCTGAGGTGGGGAATGTTTCTTTAGCCAGACTTATTCCCTATTCCCCACAGAGTCTGGAAGTATGAATGTGAGAGTGAGTGAGCGTGTGTTTAATGATATCAACATTTAATGTGATCCATTCACATGTCTTTCTCTACATCTCTGTAACAAGTTATTGTTAAAAAGCTTATTCTTCTATCTATATCATGCTAATCGACATAAACATTAGCAGAAATTGTCTTTATTACTTGGTCCCTTGTAAATAGAAGGGAAACAATCTAATGTATTCCATTCTCATTGATGACTTCTAGCTGTACAAACCGAAACAAACCTTTTATTCAAAAGTGTAATCTGCATCTACATCATGCTAATTAAGATAAACATTAGCAGAATTTGTCTTAATATTTCCCGTTTGAGAAAAGTTAAGTGGCTAAAATAGAAACCAATAATCCGGAATATCTCGAAAACGGTTTACTTTAAAAAAAAACAAAAGTTTACGATAAATTGTGTGTTTAATGAGATCTACCTTTTTTGTTTAGTAAGTTTTTGTATATTTTTTTACGATTTTCCAGTTATACAAAAGTCATCCAGAAGGAAGTGGCCTTCAGAAAATTAAAGATATTATACATTTTGTTGGTCATAAAAACATCTTAAACTTAAGGTATATTAATCAAAATCGTTAGAGCCATTTTTGAGAAAATCAAAATTTTCGAAAAAGTTCCATGTAAATGGTAGTTGGGGGTGCGGGATTTTCTTGAAAATCTTCGTATGGCATCCTTAGATACTGAGCCTAATATAAAGTTTGGTATTTAACAGAGTTTTCGTTTTTGAGTTATGCTGCACAAATACACACAGACAGACATTTTTTAAAACTGGTTTTCTGGATTCAGAAAATCTCCGTATCGAATTTTGGGTGGAATGCAATACCTTCTCTATACACTATGTACATAGTACGTGTAGAGAAAGTAAAAATGATTAGCCTAATATTATAAACCTACCGCAATATGAATTGTTTCACAAGACGAAATGGCCATTGAAGTTAAAGGGGGCTATACAAATAAAACAATAAAAAAAAATTTGCTAATATTTATCTTAATAAGCATGGAGTAGATAAAGCAATAAGCTTTTGCAAGAATAGGTAGAGAAAGTTACGTGAATGTCACATCAAAGTTTTCATGCCCGCGCGGCTTAAGAATGAATACATGGCCTCATAATGGAACGGCGTTCACTTGAACACTGTTTACGAATAAATTACATAAATATTTGTTTTGTGCTGCACATCACATTCGTCCAATAGAATCACGTAAACGCTACGTGTTTGCCGTGTTGATGTGGCACATAAAAACAAAGTGTTGACAAGTCACCTTTACACATTTTTTGATGTAATTTGCTGCGGCCGGTCGCAGACTGTTGATGCGTCCATTGTAAAGCCAGGCGTACAAACATTACCGTGATGAAACATTTGAATGAGAAGAATAAGTGAGCAGTTCGGGGCTGCTGAAGACGTCAGGAGGCAGGAGGCGGGTAATGACTGGCTTCCTCAATTTAAACGAGTCCAGCAACAGAGTCTTCTTCCGCTCTCAGCATTGTATTCAATAATCAAGATGAGCCAACCCAGTCAAGGTACGCCGCGATCGATTTGCTGCAGACACTCTGGTCTTAAAGTAATCACTCTAAACTCGTGCTGCCATGCATTCATCCGTCTTTCCTTCAAGAACATGACTTCAGCCTTCATTTCTGCTCAAGGATCTGGACTACCTTAAGACATATTGGTAGGGAAATTTTGACCACAATCGGTCAAATAATCGAAAACTGATTTTGTACATTCTCTACCACGTATGCACAAAGTATGTAATTGGTAGAAAAATTATTGTATTCCATCCAAAAATTTGATACCGAAATTCCACCGGAAATTGGGATTAAGATAGCTCAAAAACGAAAAATCAGTTAAATACCAAACTTGGTATTTAAGTATCTTCCAAGGATGCGACACGAAGCTGTTCAAGAAAAGCACCCTACTCTGAACTACTCTTTACATGGAACATTGTTCGACAATTTTGATTTTCTCAAAAATGACTTATTATTCTGATTAAAATGACATATGTTTAAGTTTTTTTAAGATAAACTAAATATATATCTTACATTTTCTGGGAATAGTCTTTGAAGACCTCTTTATTCTGGATTGCTTGTGTACAACTTTTGTGTAACGTAAACTGTAAAAGATAAAAAAAATCTTACCAGAGAAAAAAATGTAGATTTCATTAAAACACAAAATTTATGGCTCTCTATTTATTTGAAGAGTTAACCGTTTTCGAGATATTTCGAGTTACTGGTTTCATTTTTAAGGTATTTAAACGTTATTCAAAAGGTAACTAACTATCTTTGTTTTCGTCTCTTTTGTTAATGTAGAAAGATAAGAGAACTGAATTTTAATTGTTTCATTAGCGACCAGTTTTTAAAACGTTTTTTCTATCGCTTTTCCACTATGTATTTCCTTATTTCCCCTATACTTTCAAAGAGCGACGCCGTAGCCGAGGGGTTAGACCGCTTGCCCCCCACTTAGGCGGCCCGGGTTCGATTCCAAGCGTCCGCGTGTGTGGGATTGGGCCTGGTCCTCCAGTTTCCCCCGCCACCTTTCCATCACCTTTCCTCTCATCCATTTCGCTTGCATTTCATCTCATCAGTTTCCTCACGCTCAAATCTTGCTACGGGCGACCACTCGCTCCTGATTCTCCATTCTGTGGTTTCATGCCATTGTCTCCCCGACAGGCTTCTGACCCCTAGGCATTCGCTTGTAAGTCCTAGGAGGGTGTCAGTCCTACATAAGGGGAGGGGGGAACTTAACAAAGAAGCAAGCAATAACACAATTCTCCTAAATTTTATCATGGTGTAGATAAAAATGATATTTTGTAAGAGAAGTTTGTTTGCAGAACAGCTAGAGAATGAAGTACATCAGATATTTACTTTTTATAGCACATATGTACAATGTACATAATTGGTACGGAAGCTGTTGCATTCCATCCCAAAATTCAATACCGAGATTTCACCGGAAATACAAATGTTTCGTAGATTCTGAATAAAAAATAGATCAAAATCGAAAAGTTGCAAAATAACAAACTTAGTATTTAAGTATCTTCCAAAGATGCGACACAAAGATTTTCAGAAAAACTACGCTACACGTGGAATATTATTCGAAATTTGCAATGGTTTTAAAAATGGCTCTGAGAGTCTATTAAAATACCATATATTAAGGTCGTGGGTTCAAACCTGGCGGAGGGCGGTGGATTTTTTCGGGCGTAAAAATCCTGAGCATGACTTCCTTCGGAAGAGAAGTAAAGCCGTTGGTATCGCAGATTTGTGGCATGCAAAAGAACCTCGAGCCTGATGAAGAGGCCTTTGAGCAATCTTTCACCCCCAATATAGAAAGGGACGCTCAGAACCACAGTAGTTAAAGGGCATCCATAAATAAAACTCCATTTCCATATCTTTACCATATAGGTTTTAAAGATGTTTACATGAATAATAAAATTTACATCCTGAACTTTTTGGAAATAGCCCCTGAAGTCCTCTATTTCTGAATGACTTTTGCATAACTGGTAAACCGTAAGAAATAGACAAAAACTTAAACAGCACAAAAAATTGAACATTATAATTTAAATAATTAGATACATATTTTAGATTCCCTGAATAAAAAAAAAAAAAACATTTGTAGAAAACGTCCCTCGCGCGCGTGTACGTGTGGTTTGCCTGTGGACAGCGTAACTTAAAAACGAAAACACGATAAATTCCAAACTGATTTAAGTTAAATATCTTCCAAGGACACGACATGAAGATTTTCAGGAAAATCCCCCACCCCAAACTACGCTTTACATGGAAAGTTTTCGAAATGTTTAATGTTCTCAAAAAATTGTGCTAAAAATTTTGATCAACATACCGTGTGATGAAGACATGTCGATGGCAAATAAAATGTATATCTAAATTTTCTAGGAAGATCTATTCACGCGAGTTTTGCATAGCTTATAAACGATAATAAATAAACAAAACCTTACTACACAAATAAGTAGATCTCGTTAAAACACACATTAATATCATACTCACTTTCTTTGTTGCAGAGTTAAATGTTTCAGAGATATTCCTTGTTATTCGTTTCAGTTTTAAACTACTTTAACATTTTCTCAAACATAGGTCATCTTTTGTTTCATATATCTCTTGTTTTAATCCTGGCCACGAAAAGATAAGGGATTTCAATTCTTTCACGTAGCGACGACGCTTTCCCTTCTAATTACAAGAAAGCAAATAATAAGACGATTTCTGCTAATGTTTATCTTGATGGGCATGATGTGGATAAAAGAATAATATTTTATAAGAATAATCTGTTTGTAGAACAGGAAGCGAAATTCATGTGAGTGGAACAGATCAGATGTTTTTATGTTTGTATCAGAAAACTCTTAGAATATTTTATTTTTTTGAAAACGTATTGCTGATGTATATGTGACGACAAATATTATGAAACGTTTCAATAATTTAATGTTGCCTCATATTACTTTCCCTACACTTTGTAAACTCTTACTAACGCTCATTTTTGTCTCTCCTCATGTTAATGGAGATAATAATTTGCAGAAATTGAAATACTATATATTTCATTGTAGATACAATGGGATTAGGAGAATGCACTGGCTTTAAGCAGTGTCAAATCTTTTAATCAACCCAGGGATCCCAGGTTCGATTTCTGGCTGGGGCGGGGCATTTTACTTTATCCGGAGTCATTCTCTATGCCTCACAGAGTCTGGAAATATGATCACACATGCACGCTCAAACCTTTTTGTTTATTTATTTATCTATAATGTGAATAGTACAGATTTCCCTAATAACAATGTTCACTTAAAATTTACAATATCATTTTGATTACAAAATAAGTGACAAAAACACCACAAAATTAATTACAAAATAAATCTAGCAAAACATAAAAAATAACATTAATAAAAAATTACAAAGTTGGTAACATTGATTCACATGTATTTCAAATTGATCAATCTACTATTGGTAATAAATAATCACTGGATATAGCAAAACTTAATCTTTATATGAAATATATCATTGCTCAAGGAATGCTGTTCATTGTATAGTGATTGCATTCTAAGCATAGGCGAATACTAAAAATGCTTTTTATACAGGGCAACCTAAAACCGTATTTCTGGTGAAATCTGGGTATCGAATTTTTGGTTGGAGTGCAATAACTTCTCTATCTCTACACATTTACTAAGCAGAAAAATCTGATATATTCCATTCACATGACTTTCTCTACATCTCTGCAACAAATTATTGTATAAAAGCGTATGCTTCTATTTACTTCATGCTAATTGAGAAAAATTAGCAAAAATAGTCTATTACTTGCTTCCTTGTAAGTAGAACCGAAATAAGAGAGTAACATAAGTTAAAGTAATAGTCAAAAGCTGGTTGCTAGGTGACTGAAGTTCCTTTGTTTCTATGGACAGGAATAGACAAATTCTGGTATGAGAAAAGTATGCTTTTTAAAGCTGAAACCAAAAACAAGGAATATTTAAAAAATCTGATGTGTTCCATTCACATGACTTTCTCTATATAACTGCAACAAATTATTCTATTTACTTCATCTAATGGAGCAAAAATTAGCAGAAATATTCTTATTACTTGCTTCCTTGTTACTAGAATCGAAATATGGGGGTACCATAGGTTCAAGTGATAGTCAAAAGCTGCTTTCTCAGCGACTGAAGTTCCTTTGTTTGTATTGACACTAGTTCACCAGGTCCTGTATGAGAAAAGTATAAGTTTTAATAGCTGAAACCAAAAACAAGGAATATCTCAAAAACAATCAACTCCACGAAAAAATGTATCTAACATAAATTGTGTGTTTTAAGGTGCTCTACATTTGTTGTGTGGTAAGTTTTTGTCCATCTCTTACGGTTTATCAGTTATGCAAAATTCTGTAAAATTGACCCAGAATAAAGTAGTCTTCAGAGGCTATTCCCAGAAAATTCAAGATATACACTTTATTTGTCAAGTAAATATATTTAATATACGATATTTTAATCAAAATCGTTAGAGCCATTTTTTAGAAAATCGAAATTTTCGAAAAAAGTTCCATGTAAAGGATAGTTGGGGGTGCAGCGATTTTTCTCAAAATCTTCGTGTCGCATCCCTGGAAGATACTAAACTTAAATACCAAGTTTGGTATTTTACCGACTTTTCGTTTTTGAGTTATCGTGTTCACAGACACACGGACACACTGACACATGGACACACACACACACACACACACGGACCTTTTTCTGGAAATACTTTTTTTGGATACAGGGGACCCTAAAACATATATTTCCGGTGAAATCTCGGTATCGAATTTTTTGGTGGAGTGCAATATCTTCTCTATACACTATGTACATAGCACGTATAGAGAAAGTAAAAACGATCAATTCCATGAAAAAATGTGTATAACATAAATTGCGTTTTAATGTGCTCTACATTTTTTGTATGGTAAGTTTTTGTCTATCGCTTACGGTTTAGCAGTTATGCAAAATTCCGTAAAATTCATTCAGAATAAAGTAGTCTTCATCGGCTATTCCCAGAAAATTCAAGATATACATTTTATTTGTCGTGTAAATATCTTTAATATGCGATATTTAAATAAAATCGTTAGCGCCATTTTAGAGAAAATAAAACATTTCGAAAAAAGTTCCATGTAAAGGGTAGTTGGGGATGGGGGGTTTTCTTTAAAATCTTCGTGTCGCATCCTTGGAAGATACCAAACTTAAATACCAAGTTTGGTATTTAACGGTATTTTCATTTTTGAGCTATGCTGTCCACACACACACACACATACACACACACACACACACACGCACGCACACACACAAACACGAACCTTTTTCCTAAAATGCTTTTTCTGGATTCAGGGGGTCCTAAAACATGTATTTCCGGTGAAATCTCGGTATCAAATTTTTGGTGGAGTACAATACCTTCTCTATACACTATGTACATAGTACGTATAGAGAAAGTAAAATTGGTTCTTTTACACTTGAAAATTTGCATATATCAACTCCTATTTGAATGAATCTGTCGTAGATAATGGTTAACGAAGTTCATTGTGCATTGCTGCAAAAACAATGTTGTACATAATATAGAGTGACTTTTCACAAAAGTTCAGAGACATCTCCTAAAAAGGCTCGCTAAACACAAAAAGTATAATTCTATGAAACGGGCTGATGCCTGTATATCAGTGAATTCGCTGAAGTCCATCAAATGGTTGTTAATTTTCAATAGCTGCCCAAACCAAAACGTTGGCTTTGGTAGCTGCATTGCCAGGCGAGTCACGAACCTCGACTATTAACGTGTAGCCAGTCGGTCATCTGGAGGAGGGCAGACGATACCTCCATTTCAAGTCATGCAATTTCTGCTTCATAAATTTCGATGGTTACCCCGAGATAGTCAGCCTTAATTTTAATCCACGTTAGCATAACTGTTTCGTAACATTCTTAGAAACTATTATGTTTACTTTGTTGTGTTTCCTCATCTGTTAATTGCAGGCTGTTCCCGGTAGCGTTTACAATTGGTAATTGGAGCTCACGCAGCCTTGGTTGGGCTTCTAAATTTCAGGCTCGTCAACATTACGGATACTGATTGTATCTTAACATGGCTATCACGGTTGCAATGTTACTGTATTTTAACAAACAAATATCGCCAGGTCTTCTGAACCACCAGAAGAGGACGAGAGGTGCCAGAGGGGGCTATCTGCTCATGTAATGTAGTACATTTATTTAATACGAAATTGTGTATCTATGTGAGTCATTCATGCTGTCGCATCTAACTGATATCATTACACATCCAGATTCTCAATGCTAGCACACGAGCTATATGACAACGATCTTAATGTTTATCGGTTAAAGCGTGCAAGAACTTTATCGCCGGGGCTGAAAATGTACAAGCAGCACATTCCTTTTGCTCGCTTTCTTCTCGTAGTCAGGCAGTATCTGGAAATATTGTAACAGCAGCAGCACTCACTGCACGTCATAGAAGTCGTCACACACTCGCTTGGAGAACAGCACTTTTTTGTGCATCAGAAACGTACTCACTATCTTACTAGCTCAAGAAAGTTTCGGTTATTTAGTCGCTGGAAATTTCACAGCCAAGAGGAAGAGAAAGCCCTAGAAGATTCTGATTATATGACCATAGCGCTTTTGGCGTTTACCCTGACCGAGCGCGCTGCTTATCTCTGTTCATCCCTCACATATCTTCCGAAGCTTGGGCTATAGACGCAGCATCATATTATTTTTACTTTTCCTACAGCGTTTCTAGTATAAGGAGCACGGATTGCACTTCCACACAAGAATTCGACATTCGTTTTCTCAAGACAAGAGAAAACTCTGTAAAAATATCCTTATAAGGGTAACTTAACCAACCGAAATTCGAACTCAGGATCTCTTAGAGTGTGACACCTACAGGCTGTAGGCTCACCAGATATTACTAATGCATCATTAGATATTATAAAGTGACTCGTGTAATAATTGGCACGGTAAAGTCGTTGCCTAGCAACTGTGTCGAAGAAAAATGCATGTTAGGATTTATGCGTTCTTTCCTGTCTTGGGTTATCCTACGCACGTTCACCATTAACTAAGGAAGAAGATAATCGTGACGAAGGGGCTGTGATATGAAAATAAACACCGTAAATATATTGCAGGGCGCCTAAAGTTGGAAGAAGTTCAAGAAACAAAGTCGCTAAGTTGGCAGCATTGGTCACGATCCCCAGAGAAAGTTTCATCTCGGAATACTCAGTGTTGAGGATAAAATCCTGATCCCACCCCAATTATCGACCCATGATTCCCGCGGGAAGCATTCAGTTTATGCTACACGAACTCCCGATATCCCTCTCAGAACGGCGCAGAAATCACGCGATTTCCTCGGTTTGTTTCTTTTGTCTTCACGAAAATGTCCGCTACTGATTTCCAGTAAACTTTGAAATAAATGTTGGGAACCGGTACAATTATTGTCTATTATGGGTTCTTAGACACAGGTACTAATTTAGGCACTGTGGGTAATGACAAACGACGATACTCATATATTAATTTGCTATTTAAAATCATTTTGTCAGTGATAGATCAATATAGAAATATCAAATAACCATATCCCACATATTGCATTTAATACATTTTATAATTTTCTTAATAGAGTGCAAGCTGCAATAGTACTATGGTTGGAATCTTAATAGAGGCAACTATATGTTTACAACTCATACAAAAAAGTTGCATGTTACTATAGTCTGGCTAGGTAATTAAAAATGCTACCATTTTTCGGTTCGCGCAGCTCAAGCCTTGAACTGCATCCCCTCTTTCCGGAGATGGAAAGAAGGTAGGAACGTAGGGAGAGTTTGCCATCACCCCAATATCATTGTTGCCATACGCCAGTGCATGACTGTTTTCGTAAGTAAGGGCAACATTATAAACAATCTCCCTAGCCTATCCTGTAAGGAACTTACCAGAGGAGAACTTAGGTGTTGAAAGTGCTGACATTACTGTTAATAGTTTTCAGTGTATATACTCTTATAATAACCAGTTTACTATGAATTTTGTGATCACTCACTGCAGTGATTCCCCTCTCCCACCACTGACAAAACCTTGCGTGCATGTCTGATGTCACATGGACGTGCGGGAGAAGGGAGAATGACTTAATCGCAATAGTTGTGCCCACAACATTCTGCGCAGCTTTTTCATTGCCCTGCAAGGGAATAGATTTTACTGTACTTCATAATAGTCACCAGCATTGTGTACAATTCATTGCCAGCAATGTGAAAGTTGTACATACCTTTTAGCAGCGCATATTGAGTTGATAGTTCCATTAAAGCGGTCTGCTGCCTGACGAGTCTCTAGAACAGTTCCTTCGTCTTCGGAAGGAAGTCATGGGCAAAATGGCTTAAGTTCGAGGAGTATGGTAGATGGACAGCACTTCCCGTGATTGATGCTTTCTACAGAAAATGTCGCTGCTGGTCAAAGCTGGTCGCAGGTTGTGCTCCTAAAAGAATAGTAATACCGCTCAAATTACGAGCTCGAAAGTTCATCAGAACCTCAGCAGTGTGAAAGATTGGAGCTTCTCGTGTACGACTGTGGTGGTATTATCCTAACGCACTACGTTCCCCATACAATAAAGCGACGTCACTTTCCTTGGCACCCACCATAATTCTCGGTCGCATAAAGCGCAAGCTGTGCCTGATGTTTTCTGTCGATGGGGCTGGGAAACTACTCTTGTAACTTTGGCTTGATTCAGAAGATGAAATTAAATTGAGTTTTATTTATGGACGCTTTTTAACCATTACTTAATTTTGCTGAGAAACCTCTTTATCACCCTCGAGGTCTTTTACGTGCTGTGAATCTAATACATGGAACCAACGGCTTTACTTCCCCACCAAGGAAGCCATAGACGCCCGAAAAAAAAAATCCATCGCATTCCGCGGGATTGAATCCGCGACCTTGAGAACCAGAGATTAGCATGTTACTCTTAGAACCATGCAGGAGGACGGATTCCGAAGATGAAGGAACCATTTAGTGGCATTCGCTTCAGAACTCTTCCAGAGATACGTCAGGCAGTAGACCGCTCCATTCGGCATTGGTAAAGGTATCTACGACTTTCACATCGTAAGCAGCAGGTTTACATAGTGTTGGAGACTACTTTGAAATGCAGTAAAACTTAGTAATATGGTATTTTTACTGTCTCTACGCACTATGTGCATAGTGTATAGAGAAGATATTGCACTCCACCCAAAAATTCGATACCGAGATTTCACCGGAAATATATGTTTTAGGGTCCCTTGTATCCAAAAAAAGCATTTTCAGAAAAAGGTCCGTGTGTGAGTGTTCGTGTGTCTGTGAACACGATAACTCAAAAACGAAAATTCGGTAAAATACCAAACTTGGTATTTAAGTTTAGTATCTTCCAGGGATGCGACACGAAGATTTTGAGAAAAATCCCCCCACCTCCAACTACCCTTTACATGGAACTTTTTTCGAAAATTTTGATTTTCTCAAAAATGGCTCTAACGATTTTGATTAAAATTTCGAATATTAAAGATATTTACCTGACAAATAAAATGTACATCTTGAATTTTCTGTGAATAGCCTCTCAAGAGTACTTTATTTTGCATAACTGCTAAACCGTAAGAGATAGATACTTACTACACAAAAAATGTAGAGCACGGTAAAGCACATCATTTATGTTATATACATTTTTTTAATGGAGTTGATCGTTTTTTAGATATTCCTTGTTTTTGGTTTCAGCTTTAATACACTAACTTTTCTCATACAGGAATCCGTCAACTCCTGTCCATACAAACAAAGGAACTTCAGTCACATAGCAACCAGCTTTTGGCTTTCACTTTAACCTATGGTACTCCCTTATTTCGCTTCTACTTACAAGGAAGCAAGTAATAAGACTATTTCTGCTATTTTTTCTCGATTAGCATTAAGTAGATAGAAGCATATGCCTACTAACAATAATTTGTTGCAGAGATATAGAAAAAGTCATGTGAATGGAACACATCAGATTTTTTGAGTTATAAATAAATACTTACCACTATTAAACTTTCAGTCTTCGTATATTATGCAATGAGACTATAATTAAGATGTAATATATAATATTTATACGAGTATCTGAATTGCCATTATAGGAAACTTTCATGCGACTATTTATGCTCAGATATGTGTCTTAAGTTTAAAATATTTATACAGTGTTTTTAATATTCTGAAAATGATATTATGGGTTTTGATTTTCTCCTATCCATGAATCGTAATTTTTTTAAATTTTATTTTTGTTGCAATAAGCTATTAGTCACATCGTGTGTCTTTTCAACATTTATAGCATGTAAATTGGATCTCACTGTCACTTATGTCCGACATTTTTATTTTTTCTAACTTGGCGCTAGGTGTTCTTCGGTTGAACATACGAAAAATATTCCATAGTTGGTGCATGGTAGCATTACGAGATGTGCGCAGACGCGAAGGTCTTGATTATTATGTCGCCCTCTTTGGTGTAGTGGTTATCATTCTAGCCTCATATACCCAAACCCGGCGGAGGGAAGGGAAGTAAAGTCGGTGATCCGTGTCGTAGATTTACGTAGAAGCTTAAGCCTGATAAAGAGATCCCTGAGCAAAATTAAGCAGCGTTTCACGTCCAATATAGAATGGGACGCTGAGAATCACAGTATTTAGAGAACGTCCATAAATAATACCCCATTTCCATTTTTTGTTACATATAGATCTTCTGAGTGATGGAAACCTGCACTTTAATAAAGGGGTATATTTAAATGAAGTCCATTAAAGTGCAGCTACCATATGTGTAATTACTACATTAATACATGGTCGAGAGTAAATATTATTTCTTTGAATTGTATGCTTTAACGATATATACATTTTTACTTAGTAAGTCTTTGTGTACCAATTATGCAAAAGTCATTCAGAATGAAGAGGTCTTCAGAGGCTATTTCCAGATAATTCAAGATATACATGTTTTTACATTGTTATGTACCCACATATCTGTAGGTATTTTAATCAAAATCATTAAGAGCCATTATTGAGAAATCAAATCTTCAAAATTTGTTCCATGTAAAGCGTAGTTTGCCATAAGGGGGGAGGGGGGCATTTTTCTCAAATTCTTCGTGTCGCATTCTTGGAAAATACTAAACTATTGTTATTTTACTGACTTGTTTCGTTTTTGAATTATCGTATTCATAGACACACGGACACACACGGCACACACGTACCTTTTTCTAAACATGCTTTTTTGGTTACAGGGACCCCGAAACGTGTATTTCCGGTTAAATCTTGGTTTCGTATTGTTAAATGGCGTGTAATACCTACATACTAACTAGAGAAAGTATTAAAGAAGGCGGATATAGGAAGTCTAGAAAATGCAATGAATGTATTTTTTGATAAAACCTGGGTACTACTACAGGAAGGTGGTAGAAACAATAAGCTTGTATGTGGGAAATTTGTGTACCAACTATGAAGCTAAATGATAATAAGAACATAAATTAATGAAAATGTTACATTCTGAGGAGCTGAAAATGCTTGTTTTCGATCAAATTTCAATATCGAATTTTTAGTTTGATTACAATACTTGCTCTACGTGAGGCAAACTTTGGGAAAGTAAAAGTCTGATGTGTGCCTTTCACATGACTTTCTCTACACCGCTGTAACAAATTTGTTAAAAAGCATATTCTTATTTCTATTTTATTATCAAGATAAACGTTAGCAGAAATTGTCTTAATTACTTGCTTCTTTGTAAGTAGACGGAAACCAAGGGTAAAACGACAGTCAAATCTTTTAAAAGCTGGTTGCCATGTAGTTGAAATTCGTTTCTATGCAGGGCCGGGAGTTAATCCCTGTAAGTATTTTAAATCTGAAACAAATAACAAGGAATATCTCAGAAATGGTCAATTCCACGAAAAAACGTGTATGACAAATTGTGTTTTAGCGTGGTCTACACTTGTGTAATAAGTTTTTGTCTAACTCTTACAGTTTATCAGTTACACAAAATTCAGCAAAATTCATTCAGAATAAAGAGGTCTTTAGAGGCTACTCCTGGAAAATTCAAGATATGCATTTTATTTGCCATGTAAATACCTTTAATATGCGACATTTTAATCAAAATCGTCACAGCAATTTTTGAGAAAATCTAAATTTTCGAAAAAAAATTTCCATGTAAAGGGTGGTTTGGGAGGGGCGGGATTTTTCTCAAAATCTGTGTGCCGCATCCCTGGAAGATAGTACATTTAAATACCAAGTTTGGTATTTTACCAACTTTTAAAAGTGGTAACAGAGGTGGGCCCCGCGTTACATCTGTGTCAGCCTTTTCAGCAAGCAAATCTATTAAAAAGCTTGAGAACGGAAATGGGAACACATTGATGCGAGGTGAAGGAGTGGATATCGGGTTATAGGAAATCGAATGCTGCACAGCATTTGAATGTTGCGGGAAAAACTCGTGTTGAGCTGCAAGAGCTTCTTCTCCTTTTACGTGCCCGGAATTGTGTGTGAAATAAATAAAACATACTTTTTTGCTTCAATTCAAAGTAACCACCGCTAAGACGTATATAGCTGAGTGGATGGTTTGCTTGCATAGAAGAGGTGGAAATATCGCCTTTTCGGTGGAAGTGCTTTATTTATACGCCAGCAAAATACGTGCAATGTGCTTCTGAAAGTTACGACCTATCTCTCTTTCTGAATTATGGCTAAGAAACTCTCAAAATTGACATGTAGCTGCTGCTTCAAAGTTATCTTATATTGATAACATCAGTTGGGAATATGGAAGAAAGTGATTTGCTTGAAAGTGCAGTAACTCATAAAACATATTTTATCCTATCATTTTTTATTATTACTTTCTCTGTACGTACTGTGTACATAGTGTATAGAGAAGGTATTATACTGCCACAAAAATTCGATACCGAGATTTCACCGGAAATATATGTTTTGAGACCTCCTGAATCCAAAAAAAAAACATTTTTAGAAACATGTTCTTGTGTGTCTCTGTCTGTGTGTATGTGTCTGTGGGCAGCATAGCTCAAAAATGAAGACCGTTAAAACCCAAAATAGGTATTTAAGTTTGGTATCTTCTTAGGATGCGACACGAAGATTTTCAATAAAATTCCCCACCCCTAACTATCCTTTACTTGGAAGAAAATTCGAAAATTTTGATTTTCTTAAAAATGGCTCTAACGATTTTGATTAAAAGCTCGTATATTTAAGATATTTACTTGACAAATAAAATGTATATCTTGAATTTTCTGGGAATAGCCTCTGAAAACTACTTTATTCTGGATGGATTTTACGGATTTCTGCTTAAATGCTAAACCGTAAGAGATGGACAAGAACTTAACACACAGAAAATGTACAGCAAATTAAAACACACAATTTATGTTATATAACTTTTTTTTTTTTTTCATAGAGTTGATCGTTTTAAGATATTCCTTGTTTTTAGTTTCAGGATTGTAAAACTTATACTTTACTCATACAGGAATTTGCCAACTAGTGTCTATACAAAGCAACTTTAGTCACATAGCAACCAGCTTTTGACTATCACTTTAACCTACGCTACTCCCTTATTTCCCTTCTACTTATATGGAAGCAAGTCATGAGACTATTTCTGCTAATGTTTTCTCAATTAGGATGAAGTAAATAGAAGCCTAACTTTTTAACAATAATTTGTTGCAGAGATGTAGAGAAAGTCATGTGAATGGAACACATCAGATTTTTTTTCTCTAGCACATACTACAATGTATATAGTAGATACAGAAGGCATTGTGTTCTACTCAAAGGTCAATACCGAGATTATAATGGAAATATATACTTTGAGGACTCCTGATTCCAAAAATCTGATGTGTACCATTCACATGACTTTCTCCATATCCCTGCAACAAATTATTCTTAAAAAGCTTATACTTTTATTTAGTTTATTCTAAACAGACAAAAAATAGCAGAAATAGTCTAATTACTCGCTTCCTTGTAAGTAGAAGCGAAATAAGGGACAACTGTAGGTTAAAGTGATAGTCAAAAGCTGGTTGATATGTCAATGAAGTTCCTTTGTCTATATGGATAGGAGTTGACAAGTTCCTACATGAGAAAAGTATATGTTTTTCATAGCAGAAACCAAATATAAGGAATGTCACAAAAACGACGAACTCCACGAAAATAATGTATATAACATAAATTGTGTGTTTTAATGTGCTCTACATTTTTTGTGTAGCAAGTTTTTGTCCATCTCTTACGGTTTAGCAGTTATTCAAAATTTAGTAAAATTCATTCAGATTAAACTACTCTTCAGAGGCTATTCCCAGAAAATTCAAGATATACATTTTATTTGTCAGGTAAATATGTTTAATATACGAAATTTTAATCAAAATCGTTAGAACCATTTTTGAGAAAATAAACATTTTCGAAAAAAGTTCCATGTAAAGGGTAGTTGAAAGTGGGGGGATTTTTCTAAAAATCTTCGTGTCGAATCCCTGGAAGATACTAAACTTAAATACCAAGTTTGGTATTTTACCGACTTTTCGTTTTTGAGTTATCGTGTTCACAGACACACGGACACACACACACACACACACACGGACCTTTTTGTAAAAATCCTTTTTTTGGATATTGGGGACCCTAAAACATATATTTCCGGTGAAATCTCGGTATCGAATTTTTTGGTGGAGTGCAATACTTTCTCTATACACTATGTACATTGTGCGTATGGAGAAAGTAAAAAGAGCATTTTAGAAAAGTACAGTGCGTGTGCGTGCGTGTGTGTGTGTGTGTGTTGGTATTTAAGTTCAGAATCTTCCAATGAAGATACGAAGATTTTCAGGAACATTCCCTCACCCAAACTACACTTTAATATGGAAAATTCTTCGAAATTTTCGATTTCCTAAGAAATGGTCTATCCGTTTTGATTAAAATGCTGTAGGTATATTAAAGATATTTAGATGACAATAAAATATATATCTTGAAATTTGTGGGAATACCTACTGAAGACCTTTTCATTCTGGATGAAATTTCTGGTAAACCGAAGAGATAGACAGACAATAACTTTCGTTTAAACGCACGATTTATGCAATGTACATTTTTTTTATGAAATCTAATCATTTCAGAGATATTTTTGTTGTTTTCAGTTATAAAATACTTGAACATATCTCAAACGGGGAGTCGCCTTTATAACTACTGAAGAACCGAATTTCAACTGTTTCATATAGCGATAGCATTTAAAAAATTTGACTATCGCGTTGGCGTAGTGTATTCTCTTATTTCCCTTTTGCTTACAAGGCAGTATGTAATAAGACAATCTCTGCTAACGTTTATCTCGATTTGCATGACGTAGATAAAAATGTTTAACAAGAGTTTGTTCGCAGAACAGATTGAGAAAGTCACTCGAATGGAATACATCACATTTTTAAAAGTATCGTGTGTTGTTATTTTATATATTTTTTTATTTATTTAATGCCTTTTGTGGGCATCTGTTACAGGGTTCAATGAACAGTTGTCTAAGTGGCGACTGAATAAATCACACAGATTTGAATAGAGATCACTTGTTTAATTTTTAAAAGTACCTGTGTATCATTTTTGTTAAATATTTAATAGTTTTTTGTGGATCACCTCATACAGGTATAGCAATAATATAATGTAATTAAATATTTAAATAACTGTAACTTCTTGCATATAAAGAAAAATGATAAAGCTAGATGCTGAAATGTGTCTTATTTCAAAAGCACCGTGTCAACGATTTTGATTAAAATAAATTAACAATGTGTACATGTTCTGTAGGCAATATGCAATCCCAGTTGTGGTGGGAACTCATAAAAAAGTTATCATAAGTAATATAGATAAGAGCTCCAACTTTTATAGATAAATTCGCGAGCAACTTGTTGTGAGCAAATTTATCTAGAGAAAAGTTTAGCTCGAGTTGTATTTAATAAAACTTTTTCGTGAATATAATAACAATGATTAGCCTATATGTACGGAAGAATAAAATCCTTAAAATTTCATTTTTGACGTATATTTGATCTTCATATCATATATCATGGCCTCGTTGCTTACAGAATTCGTTGAACTGGTTCCACTCTTTCTGTTGTTTTTAGGTTCTGTCTTGGCTTTTGTCTATTTCAACGTTTTGGAACTTCCACCATTATCTACAGAATATCATTGCATACTACTATTGCTATAAGACGAGCATTAGTTCAGAGAGAAAACAAATGCAGTGGGTGTGATAAAAACGATTAAAATGTAGAGATGAGGTCCTATTGGTTGTAATTTTACGCGCCAATATACTGCATTGGCCACTTGCTACGATCACGTGTCATGAACGAAATAGTCATAGTAAACATTGAAGTTTGTCTTCCATGAAAACTTATAAGTAAAATCAGTGTATCAACTGACAAATGATGAAGTAATTACTCCAGCTGGTATTGAGTGTTTGGAAACCGCAGTGTAATAAGATACCCTTTGGTTAATTTTCCTCCGGAAGATTGGGACGAGCAACCTAGTGCCGGCTTCAAAAGCCTTCCCGTATCTACATCATGTGCGATGTTCCATTACCGGCGTAACCAGATTCATTCTGTAGCTTGATGAATTTATGCATGAGTGGGAACCTCAGCACTCGACCTTTCATAAGCACCCTTCGTCGGTCGGCTCCACTAGAGTACTTGTATGTCGAATTACATACAGCACCGCCGTCATAAACACAACTTCCTTTACTGTGTTTACGATTTCCTCGCCACTGTTCGGTCGCTGTTCATCTGGCAGTCGGCACTTGTCTCTAGCTTTAAGGTTATGCATGTCAAATTTGGAAAATCCACAGTATATAGGATATCTTACAGAAATTTATTTATACCAGTATTTATACACGATAATAGTGATATTTTTGAAATATACAAAAATTCTAGCTTCCATTGTTATTAAAACCCTAATTCTCTTGTCAATTCATTGCTGTAATAAAAATCTAATGTGTTAACTATCACACGACTTTCTCTACATCTCTGTGACAAATTAGTGTTTAAAAACTTGCTTATTCTTCTATATATTTCATGATAATCGAGATAAACATTAGCAGAAATTGTCTTAATTACTTGCTTCCTTGTGAGTAGGAGGTTAATAAGGGAATACACTGGGCTAAAGAGATAGTCAAAGCCGGTTGCCATATGGATGAAATCCGTTTCTATGCAGGGCCAGGAATTCACTACTTTCTGGATGAAAAAAAAAATAATTATTTTAGATCCGAAACAAATAACATGGAATATCTCAGAAATGGTGAATTCTACGAAAAAAAAAACGCATATGGCATACATTGTGTATTTTAACGTGATCTACAATTGCTGTGCAGTAAGTTTTCCCCTATCTATTACGGTTTACCAGTTACGCAAAATTCATTCAGAATAAAGAGGTCTTTGGAGGCTCTTCCTAGAAAATTCAAGATATACATTTTATTTGCCATATAAATATTCATATACAGTATTTTAATCAAATTACCGCCATTTTTAAGAAAATCAAAATTTTCGAGTTTCTTTCCATGTAAAGGGTAGTCTGGGGTGGGGAGATTTTTCTCAAAATCTTCGTGTCGCATCCCTGGAAGATAGTAAACTTAAATACCAAGTTTGATATTTTGCCGACTTCGTTTTTTTTTTGAGTTATCGTGTTCACAGACACACGAACACACACACACACACGCACGGATCTTTTTCTGAAAATGATTTTCTTTTTGGATTCAGGGGACCCTAAAATATATTTCCATGAAATCTCTAAAATATAAGTTTTTTTCTCACAAAACACTGTTTTTACAAAATTAGTTGTGGTATTAAAATATTTTTGCTGTCTACCAGTTCTCTACCAGTACAATTTATATGAGCACTGTAGGTAGATAGGGTATTGTATTCCACCCAGAACTTATACCGGGATTTCATCGGAAATACATGTTTTGAGGAACCCTGCTTTTAGAAAAAGGTCCCTGTCTAAAAATGTATCACGTGGCTCAATTTTATTTGAACAATGAATTTATACAGTAAAAATTATTATTATTAAGTAATATGTAAGCTTGTTTTTTTATACATTGCAAAAATATCACTATTATTAGTGTATAATAACTGGAATAAATTACAATAAGATATATGATGCTGGCTTTTACAAATTTCACAGTGCATCACTTAAATAAGAGAATTTTCTATCTGCTAATTTTGTTCAGAATGGCAATGAATATTATCATAAGTAATACCAAGAGTGTTTTCATCTTATTGAAAATTCACAACCGAAGTGAAGCGATACGAGTGAATTGTTCTTAGAGACGAAAACAAGGAGTTGTATTTGATAGGACAATTCAGCGAAATGGACTAATAATAATTTATAATATAAAGAAAGGGAGATTTTATCAGGTTATGATTGTAATACTTACATTAATGCTCAAACGCATTCGACCATGTTTATTTACCGAATGTTTCTTTTTCTTTCTTCAGTGCCTCCTGAATGGCCGACATGTCTACACCCAATGTACGAATATAGATAGCAAGAATCGAAATAGGGAACAATTATTTTATATCAGCTTTTAATACGTAATGGGAACTCATCTCATACATAAGAAACACAAATAACTATTTTCACTCCTTTTTTACTTTCCCTTTCATACTATGTACATAGTGTATAGAGAAGGTATTGCACTCCACCAAAAAATTCGATACCGAGATTTCACCGTAAATATACGTTTTAGGGTCCCCTGTATCCAAAAAATTATTTTCAGAAAAAGGTCCGTGTGTGTGTGTCTGTGAACACGATAACTAAAAACTAAAAGTCGGGAAAATACCAAACTTGGTATTTAAGTTCCGTATCTTCCAGGGATGCGACACGAAGATTTTGAGAAAAATCCTTCTACCACAAACTACCCTTTACATGGAACTTTTTTCGAATATTTTGATTTTCTCAAAAATGCTCAACGATTTTGATTAAAATTTTGTGTATTTAAGATATTTACCTGACAAGTAACATGTATATCTTGAATTTTCTGGGAATGGCCTCTGAAGACTACTTTATTCTGGATGAATTTTACGGAATTTTGCATAATTGCTAAACTGTAAGAGATGGACAAAAACTTGTCGCACAAAAAATGTAGAGCACGTTAAAACACACAATTTATGTTATATACATTTTTTTCGTGGAGTTGATCGTTTTTAATATTTTTAATTTTTTTGGTTTCAGCTTTGAAAATCATACAGGAATTTGTCAACTGCTGTCCATACAAACAAAGGAACTTCAGTCGCACAGCAACCGGCTTCTGCCTATCACTATAACTTATGGTACTCCCTTATTTCGCTTCTACTTACAAGGAAGCAAGTATAAAGACTATTTCTGTTATATTTTTCTCGGTTAGCATGAAGTAAATAAAAGCATAAGCTTTTTAACAATACTTTGTTGCAGAGATATAGAGAAAGTCATGTGCATGGAACACATCAGATTTTTTAACTCGGTACATTATAAACTGGATACAATTTTAAATAAACAATTGTAAGTGAATTAATTGAAAGTACAATTGTGGAACTGTTAGTTACTAAAAGTGAAGGTTGACTGCCTGGATTGTCACCTTGTTACCAATAACCAAGACAGGAGATTGAACATACGAACGTCAGGTGCGACAAGATTTCAAAAAAATGAACATCAGCTGCGATAAGATATTTCGACAATGTCGCTCCAGTCAGTTGTCCGCGATTGGTTGAAATTGCCTAATCCATTAGCGGTTTTATAGTTGAGCTGAATTGTCAGGAGAATATTTCTAGCTGCAAAGGCATGAAGTTCATTTAGTAGCAGTTTGGCGCATGTGTGGCGAGTGTTGCGCCTAAGCGTCTCAAGTCCTGGCTTACAGTTAACCCTAATCTCGTGAGGTAATCCTCTTTACGTGGTCGATGTAGCGAGGTTAAGTTAATACCGTATTTAGTTGGCTTTATTTTCTACTGCACCCTCTCCCGGTTGTAAGCTTGCATGACGTGACGGTTCTACCCCAGGGAATCCTCACATACCACATGGCATTGCCGTAAGGGTCGAGGGGGAAGCAAAGGGGGAAAAAGTGTTCCTCCTTGCTTCGGCATCTCAACCCAGTATAATTAATTAACGAGGGCACAGCAGCTGATGGATGGCTGGTAAAAACCAGAAGCAGCACCTGAAAATACTTCCTTGCTTTCTTTCGCTGCTGTAGGTGCAGGGCAAGCCGTGATTCTCTGGCACTGGAGGTGGGAAGCTAATGTGCCTAATATCGGATTGATTTCCTAGCCTCTAGTTGATGTACCCTGTTCTACGTCTATTTAAATGACAATTGAAACTTAAACAACTTGTCTATAAAGGTGTAGATACCCTCAGATTTTGTTTTGGTTGAAAGCCTTCAAAACCGTAGAAGCAGATCAAACCGCAGTTTTTCGCTTTTAGTCCACTTTATCTTCTATGGTCAATTCGACGGCTTTGATTTAACAATCAACTGATGTGTTTTTGTTTTCACTGGGAGTTATATATTTTCTTTGACGCAGTTACTATGTGGGCCCATGTGGATGATAGTGTCATTCAGATCCGGCGAATGTTTAGTTGGAGAGATAAGCAAGGTGGCGCTTTATCCATGTAATACCAGGAATGCCTTCGAGACGCAACGAAATATTTGGTTATTTCTCCCGCCTCCCGCGAACTCTCGAAACTCCTGCGAGTGTGCTCGCGACAGTGTGGTCTACCTGAGATTGTAATGTACTTTTGATGTGCGTGATTGCTGCTTAGCGTGCGATAGAAGAAACACACATGTAACACTTCGACTTAGGCCCATTGCCACTTAGAGGAATTGAATCTAATCGAGTGGAACCAAAACTCCTCCTGCAGCTCTCATCTAGCGGAATTGAATTGAATAAACGTGCAGAGCATAAGCTGTGTACTTGAGGAATAAAACTCTCCGTTTTTTTTTTTTCTTTTATGTTTAACCTCCGCTTTTACTACTATAGCATTGCAGGCGATGGCACTTGTGATACATGGATTGAAGATGGACCGGTGAAGTGCGATGGCGGGGAAAACCGAAGAACCCGGAGAAAACCCGCCCTATGCTGCTTTTTCCACCACAAATCCCGCATGCAGTCGCTTCGGATCAACCCGGGACGGCTAGGTGAGAGACGAGTGGTCTAACCGCGCGGAGTAAAACTGGATCGTATTATAGGATTATAACATTTATATGTAAAGAGGAGAAAGAAAAAAAAATAATAAACGGAATACTGAATTCTGATATATTTTAACAACACATGTGATTCCAATTAATTTATTAATTTCATTGTAAGCGCTATCATGTATTAGAATATTATTTATTAATTATTCATTTTGTCATGGAATAGCTTTCAACTAGATGTATTATTAGTTTATTTTGTAGAACTGTAGGCTTAATGTAACTAATATTCCAGCCTAACCTCAAATAAACTAACAATTTTTACGTGTTAACCACTTCCATTGTTTTCTACGAAAACACACGATCGCTAGCGATTGTAAGCGAAACAAAAAGTTCCACTCTGGCTGTAGAACAAATATTCTTGCCAACGTATTCTTTTCGGTTCTATTCGACGCGTTTCGACTCGACGCGCCGCCTTTGTTCCTATGTAAAATCATCGTAAACGGGAGTTCTGTTCAATTCCATTCCGCCAAGTGGGAGCAGACCATGAAACGGCAGCGTCTGATTCATTACTCTGCTGACGCAACAATTGAGGTATATGAAACAATTGAGGTTCGGTTCGCTTTGTATGGTCCCGTTTGAGAAAAGTATAAGTATTTTAAAATTGAAACCAATAGCAAGTAATATCTCAGAAACGGTCGCTTAAAAAAATAAGTATATTGCATAAATTATGTTTTTAACAAGATCTACATTTTTGTGTGTTAACTTTTTATCTATCCTTTACGGTTTACCGTAAAATTCATCCAGAATAAAAGGTCTTCAGAGGCTCTTTCCAAAAAAATCAAAATATACATATTATTTGTGATGTAAATATCTGTAATATACGATATTTTAATCAGGCACATTTTAACATTTTTGAGAAAATTTAAATTTTCGAATCTTTTTCCATGTAAAGGGTAGTTCGAGGTGCGGGGATTTTCTTTAAAATCTTCTTGCTTCATCCTTGGGAGATACTAAATTTAAATACCTAGATTGGTATTTAACGGACATTTCGTTTTTGAGCTGTGCTGGCCACATATGCACACCCGGACCTTTTTCTAATTTTTTTTTTCGGACTTAGGCGACCTCAAAACAGATTTACAGTGAAAACTCGACATCTAATTTTTGGTCGGAATACAATATCTTCTCCAGCCGCTGTGTACATTGTACATACGGGCTAGAGAAAGTAAAAACTGGTATAAAATTACAGGTATTTTAAAAACGAAACTATTAATAAGAGTATCTCGGAAATGGTTAACTAAAAAAGTATATAGCATAAATTGTGAGTTTTAATAAATCCTATTTTTAATGTAGTAAGCTTTTGCCTATCTCTTTTTGTTTAGCAGTCATGCCAAAAGTTCATTCAGAATGAAGAAATCTTCAGAGGTTATTCCCAAAAAATTCAAGATATAAATGTCATTCGCCCGCCTGGGTAGTGTGGTGGTAGCGTATCACATTCAAAAGGTCGTGAGTTCGAATCTCGCTTAGGGTGAGTTACCCAGATAAGGTTTTTTCGGGTTTTCACTTATCCTGAGAAGACGAATGTCGAGTAAATTTAAGCTCCATGGACCCGAAAATCATTTGGGCATCGTTTCACCAATTTCATTCACCTTCCGATTTGACCAACCAGGTTAAAGGACGTTAAGCTACCAAAAAAAAAAAAAAAAAAAGTCAAAATAATGGAATACATTCTGTACTTATATTTATTGTACATATGCGATAGAGAAAGAAAAATGTACAATCTGGAAGTCAGTGGTAGTTTATGCGCTGAAGTTAATTGTTGTTTTGATCCACGTGCACATTTCGAGGCATAGAAACGTAGAACTTAACCAGAAGATCAAAGGTTTGCTGGTTGCTTTCGAAAAGATAACGTTGTGTAAACATGCACTTTTGAAAACAAAGCACCACATTCTAATGCTTTTGTTTCCTCATTGGATGCACTATTTCCTTGTTAGAAGAGATACATGCCTAAAGAAACGTCATGCTTTATTAACAGGAATATTGTACTGCAACGAAATGTTTGTTATAAATGAAACATACTCTCTGGAAATCACAAAAGTGGAGCTAGCTTACGGCATCAAACAAAACATAACAAACAGTGTGCTAACATCAACATTTAATGAGCAGACATGCTAATGATATGCCCTAGCAGAATATTGTAACATTTTGCGGATTAGAACTTTGGTTTAAAACACAGAGTTAATTGAGAGCTCCTGAATTATAAATGTTTAACCGTACGTTGGCGTATACAGCTGTATGTGAAGCTTCTGAGGTCCATCGCTAGATGTGGGTTTGCTGACATTTACAGCCCTCCGGAATTCAATATTAAATACGCGCTTCACCGACATGGCGCTTCTTGTACCTTAATATTTACCTAGGTAGAGAAGGTATTTACTACACCCAAAAATTCGATACCGAGATTTCAATTAAATATGTTCTGAAGTCCCCTGAGCACAAAAATATTTTTTAGAAAAAGGTCCGCTTGAGTCTGTGAACAGCATAGCTGAAAAACGAAGAGACCGTTAAATACCAAACTTGGTATCTTCCAAGGATGAGACACGAAGATTTTCAAAGAAATCCCCACCCCAAACTACCCTTTACATGGAAAACGTTTAGATATTTTTTTAAATAGCTCTAACGATTTAGATTAAAATACCGTAAAACTTTTTACGTCACACTTAAAATATATATCTTGAATTTTCTGGGAATAGCTTTTGAAGACTCGTCCATTGCTGAATTATGCATAACTGGTAAACCTAACGAGATAGGCAAAAACTAACTGCACAAAAGATGTAGACCTCTTTTTAAAACACACAATTTATGTCGTATAAATTTTTGTTGCAGGGCTGACCGTTTCCGAGGTACTCCTTGCTATTGAGTTCACTTTTAAACTAAATATCTTCTCAAACGGGGCCAACTTTCGTTTCTCTCTCTTTTGTTTTTCAGGAAATATAAAGCGAATGGAACTTTAATTGTTCACATAGCCTTCGGCTTTTAAAACTTTTGACTATCGCTTTAGTCAGTTATATGCCCTTATTTTTGTTCTGCTTGTAAGGAAGTAGTAAGACCAATAATTTGTGTTAATGTTTTTCTCGACTAGCATGATGGAGATAGAAGAATAGTGTTTTATAAACATAGTTTATTTCAGAACAGGTAGAGAAAATCATGTGAGTGCAATACATCAGATGTTTAGGAAAATGTCCGCATGTCTATGAATGCAATAACTTAAAAACAAAAGTAAGTAAAATACCAAACTTGGTATTTAAGTTTAGTATCTTCCAAAGATGCGACACGAAGATTTTGAAGAAGCCCCCGCCCCCAAACTACCCTTTACATGAAAAAAAATCGAAATTTTTTTCTTCTCAAAAGTGGTTCTAAGGATTATAATTAAAATGATGCATACTCCTATCAAAGATATTTACATCAAATAAAATATATATCTTGAATTTTCTGTGAATAGCCACTGAAGATCTCTTTATTCTGGGTGACTTTTGCATGACTGGTAAACCGTAAGAGATAGGCAAAAACTTACTGCACAAAAAATGTAGATCTCATCAAAACACACTATTTATGTCAGTTGCATTTTTGTTGTGCAGGTAACCGTTTCCAAGATATTCCTTGTTATTGGTTTCAATTGTGAAGTACTTATACGTTTCTCAGTCAGGAAGTATCCGTTTTTCTTTTGTTCTACTTCTGGTCAAGCAAAGAAGCGATTTGCATTGACAATCGCATAACGACAGCTTTTAAAATATTTGACTATCACTTTAGCATAGCGCCTTCCTTTAGTTCCTTCTACTTATAAGGAACTAAGTAACAAGAACATTCTGCTAATGTTTATCTCGATTAGCATTGTGTAGAAAGAAATTAGTCATTTGTAAGAAGCTTGTAGAGCAGCTAGAGAAAGGCATGTGAGTGTAACACATCAGATTTTTTACAGTATGGTGTATATATTTCAGCAAAGAAATAGAACCAATTGCTGTATTCATTTTATTTGGCCCAGTGTGGGAATAAATGCAGTTTCACTCATTCCATGATAAGAGTAGTTTTATACAGTATAAATGGTGTAAATAAACTCTTCGAAGCGTGGGATGTTTATGTGCCAATCCTCAACATAGAATGTCAAAGTGAAACCAAAGCCCGCTTGTTAATGCATCCTCCTCCCCCACGTGTCCAACAGATTTGAGACACATGTAACTGGTATCGATGTTGACACTGTGAACAGAAAGCTACGCAATTACTGTCTCTGGCATATCAGACCATTGCACAGCCAGGCACGAGATAAAAGGAACAGTTTCCCCGTCAATATTTACTGGTGTGTTGCTTATAGCTCTGGAGCAGTAATTATATAGGGTGAACTGGGGAGAAATGACCATTTGACAGTCCATTTATGGTTATTTTTGGCTGCTTTGCAACAGGTGGCTCAGTACTCACCAGGAAAACATGAAATGATGTTCATTTTTACTTTCTCTACACGTACTATGTACATAGTGTAGAGAAACACGTATAAAATTACTTTCTCTTCACGTACCATGTACATGGTGTATAGAGAAGGTACCTATTGCATTCAACCCAAAAAGTCGATACCGAGATTTCACCAGAAATAGGCGTTTTAGGCCCCCCTGTATCTAAAAAAAAAGTATTTTCAGATTATGATCCGTGTGTGTGTGTGTGTGTGTGTGTGTGTGTGTGTGTGCATGTCCTTGAACATAACTCAAAACGAAAAGTCGGTGAAATACCAAACTTAATATTTAAGTTCAGTATCTTCCAAGGATGCGACAAGAAGATTCTCATGAAAATCCCCCACCCCCAATTATCTTTTACATGGAAAAAAGGGATCTAACGATTTTTATTAAAATATTGCATATTAAAGATATTTACATGAAAAATAAAATGTATAGCTTGAATTTTCTTGTAATAGCATCTGAAGACCTCTTTATTCTGGATGTTTTTATTTGTTTGTTTTTTTAATTTTGCATAACTATTAAACCGTAAGAGATAGACAAAAGCCAAAACACAATAATGTATGTAGATCCCCTTAAAACACACAATGTATATCATATACATTTTTGTCGTGGAGTTGACCGTTTTCGAGATATTCCTTGTTATTGGTTTCAGTTTTAAAAAACGTTTCTCATAGGAAACTTATCAACTCCTCGCCACGCAAAGAAACGGATTTCAATGCCATAGCAACTACATTTTAAAACGTTATATTGTCGGTTTAGCCTCATGTATTCCCTTATTTCCCTTCTACTCATAAGGAGTAATGTTTATCTTGATTAACATAAAGTAAATAGAAGAATAAGCTTTTGTTTGCTGCAGAGATGTAGAGAAAGTCATGTGAATGCAACACATCAGATTTTTAGAAAAATGTCCGCGTGTGTGCGTGTGTCTGTGAACATGATAACTCAAAATCGAAGAGTCGGTAAAACACCAAATTTGGTATGTCAGTTTAGTATCTACCATTAATGCGACACGAAGATTATGAGAAATATCCTCCCTCCCCAAACTACCATTTACATGGAAGAAATTTCGAAAATTTAAATTTTCTCAAAAATGGCTCTTACCTTTTTGATTAAAATTCCGTATATTAAAGGCATTTACATGACAAAGTGTATATCTTGAATTTTTTGGGAATAGCCTCTGAAGATTTTCATATTCTGGATCAGTTTTGCTGAATTTTGCATAACTGGTAAACTGTAAGAGATAGACAAAACATTGGTTTACAAAAAATGTAGATACGGTTAAAACACACAATTCAAATCATGTACATTTTTTTCGTGGAGTTGACCATTTTTTAGATATTCCATGTTATTCGTTTCAGTTTTAAAATAGAGATGTAGAGAGTCATGTGAATGGAACACTCCAGATTTTTACTTTCTCTTCTCCTACCTATATTAAATTATTTCGATACAGGTTAGTCCAAAATACAAGTTTTGAGCTTGAGGCGGGGGATCTGGGAGATCTGGGTGACGTACCTTAGTTGCTGGGCTGTGCAGCGACGACTGGTCCTCTCCGGCGTTGCAGCTGGTGACGTCCATTCTCAACGCTCCTCGGCTATTTGTGGATTCAGCGACGAGCAATTGAGACTTATTTATATTTAGCTCAGGTGTTGAGCGACGGTGATCTCAAGGGATGGTACGGGAAATTTGCTCCAAATAAACGTCGGCACTTTCATTTGATTAAAGGTTTATTTCCCTTTTCAAGCGCTCTAGAGACAGTTCCTGGCGCGATTCTATCTCGGTAATTTCTCTCGAACTAAAGCGTAATGCACACAAAGGGAACTCGAACTTACGCGGCAATAATGTCAACTGTTACGTGCAGGATTATTGTAGACACTTTTAACTTTCTAGCGTGGACATCTTATCAGAAGTGTCGCAGGTTCCGCGTTAAGTTACATTTCAACTGAGTGAGTAACAATAATAAACTTTGCGGACACTTTACTATTTTGCGGGAATTCTTTATTCTGGGTGTCGCAGATTCCGCGTGTAGTTACATTTCAACTGCGTGAATCACAATAATTAACTTTGGGGGCACTTTACTATTTTGCGGGAATTCCTTATTCTGGGTGTCGCAGGTTCCGCGTATAGTTACATTTCAACTGCCTGCAATTTAGGGCGAATACTCTACATTTATAGCAAATCCTACCCACGCGCAAAATTCTCAACTCGCAATCTCATTGGCCCATTTTGGCGCCTAAAATATCTTGGGGTGCGCTTGTGACGTGACGTGATATTTTCGATTGGTCAACACTCTTTCACGTGATTCTTGACCCCAATTTTCTCGTGATTCCCCTATTTGTATGTCACATCCACTTTCTCTTTCCGAGACGTGACTAAATAATAGCATTTTTTCTCCTCTCGTAATACAAAAGCAGATATCGTAAACACTGAAATAGCCGCTTGAGAACTCTGGGTTTAAAGTTAGAAATGCCTTCCAGGAACAGTCTCTCTGAACTTCCAATATACATTGTGATACAATAAATACATGATATTTTACTTAGTAAACTTAAACAATCTAATTAACATATGCTGATGCACTCACTCAGGTTGGCGACATACCGTTTGAGGCTACGCTAAAAAAAAAAAAAAAAAAAAAATATATATATATATAGTTTGTTACAGAATAAGTATAATCCATTCACGTGATTTTCTCTACTTATTCTGTAACAAACTATTCTTACAAAACTTATTTTTCTATCTGCGTCATGCTAGGCAAGATAAACGTTAGCAGAGAAAAAAAAAGCGTTCTTATTACTTAGTACTTTGTAAATAGAAGGGAAATAAGGAAATACTGTAGGCTAAAGCAAGAGTGAAATATTTGAAAAACTGGTTGTTATTTGATGAAATTCGACTCCCTTTACTTGGTCAGGTGTAAAACTAAAGAAACAAGAATAACATTTTTCCGTATGAGAAAAGTGTTATGTATTAAATTGAAACCGTTAACGAGAAATATCTCTGGAAATATAAGGTATTTCGGGAAAAAATATATGACAGAAATTGCGTGTTTTAGCGAGATCTACATTTTTTTGTAGGTAGTTTTTGTCTCTCTAGCGGTTTATTACTTATGCAAAAGCTATTCAGAATGAAGAGGACTTCATAAGCTATTATATAACGAATTCAAGATTGACATTTTATTTGTCTTGTAAACATCTATAATATAAGCTAGTTTAATCAGTTGTCAGCCATTTTTGAGAAAATCAAAAGTTTTGAAAATGTTTCATGTAAAGAGTAGTGGGAAGAGGGTTTTCTTGAAAATTTTCACGTTGCCTCCAAATGAAATGCTAAACATAAGTATCAAGTTTGGTATTTAACCGACTTTTCCAAAGACACGCACACACATGATTTTTTTTATAATTTTTCGGGGGTCCTCAAAACATGTATTCCGGTAAAATCTCGGTATCGAATTTTTAGGTACACAGCTTTTGTATTACCTACTATGAATGTACATAGTACTTAGCAGAGAAAGTAATAAAGAATAGTGGGTAGAGAAGATCTTGCGAATATAAAAAACGTCAATACTTTATTGAGAGCTTTCCATATTTACAGCCCTTGATTTCATATGGATTGGAACCGAATATAAAATAAGCATATGCACGTATATAGCTAGTGTAATAGGCACACCGCATGGCAATTAGGACACTAGGAAATTAATAAATCCATTTCGCATGTTTTACGATGTATGAACGCCATCTAAAACATATACTCTAAGGGCGAATGTCATATCACTCCGCAACTAAAAATGTAATGTGCCCAAATTGGATTAACTGCTATAGTTTTGTGTAGTGTTGAAATTATTGTAGCATGTTGACATAACCCCAATAAAAATTAACGAAAACACGTTTCATAACGAACAATACACGATAATAACTCACAAGCTCGGCCATAACTGTCGATTATAATGCGATAGATTGAAATCGATTATCGTAAGCAGAGGTATATAATATAATTATGGGAGTATGCGAGGATGCAATTAATATTGAAGCAACACCGCTAGCGTGCATAGCATGCTTAAGTAACTCTATTATTCCCGTTTCGCGTCATAGTTTTCATTTTTACTTTCTCTACACGTACTACGTACATAGTGTACAGCGAAGGTATTGCATTCCACACAAAAATTCGATACCGATATTTCACCGGAAATACATGTTTTGGGACCCCCTAAATAAAAAAAAAGCATTTTTGGATAAAGGTCCATTTGAGTGCGTGTGCTGTATGTGGTAGTGTGTGTGAAATACCAAACTTGGTATTTAAGTTTGGTATTTTCCAAGGATGTGACCTGAAGATTTTCAAGAAACTCCCCCCACCCCAAACTACGCTTTACGTGGAACATTTTTAGAAAAGTTTGATTTTCTCAAAGTGGCTCTAACGATTTCTATTAAAATATCCTATATAAAATCATTTACATGTAAATAAAACGTATATCTTGAATTCCGGGGAATGGCTTTTGAGGTCCTCGTCATTCTGAATGACTTTTAACTGGTAAACTCAAAAACCCAACACATAAAAAACGTAGAGCTTGTTAACACACACAATTTATGTCATATACATTTTTTTCGTGGAGTATACAGTTTTTGAGATATTCCTTGTTATTAGTTTCAGCTTTAAAAAACTTATATTTTTCTCATACGGGAATTTGTCAACTGCTATCCAGAAAAAAAGAAAGGTACTTCAATCACATAGCATTTAAAAGACTTGACTATCGGTTTAGTCTAAGGTACTCCCTTAATCTCCCGTATTTCCCTTTTATTTACAAGGAAGCAGGTAATAAGACCTTTTCTGTCAATGTTTTTCTCGATTATCATTAAGAAATAGAAGAATAAACTTTTTTACAATAATTGATTGCAGAGATATAGAGAAAGTCATGTGAATGGAACACATCAGACTTTTTTTTACTTTCTCTAGCTCTTATGTACAATGTACATGATGGATAGAGAAAATATTGCATTCCACCCAAAAATTCAATACCGAGATTATACCGGAAATACATATACTGTATAAAAAAAGCCATTTTAGGAAAAGTCCGTGTCTGTATGTTTGTATGTCTGTGGACAGCATAGCTCAAACACGAAAGTACCGTTAAACACATTTGGTATTTTAGTTTACACGGAACATTTTTTAAAATTTTGTTTTTCCCCAATATAGGCTCCTACGATGTTGATTAAAATACCGCACATCAAAGATGTCTACAACACAAATAAAATGTATCTTTTGAATTTTTTGGGAATAACCTCAGAAGAACTCTTTATTTTGAATGAGTTTTGTAAAATTTTACATAACAGCTAAACACAATATATTGACAAAAATTTACTACACAAAAATGTAGGTCTCGTTAAAACACATAATTTATGTCATATACGTTTTTTAGATATTCCTTGTTATTGGTTTCAATTTTAAATTATGTACCTATCTTTTTCTGAAACGGCACCATGCAAAGCGAACCGAGCTTCAATTGTCCTCATAGCGACCAGGTATTAAAAGATTTGACTATCGCTTTAGCCTAATATATTCACTTATTTCCCTTCTACTTAGTACAAGGAAGCAAGCAATAAGATAATTTCGATTAGCATGATGTACATAAATTAATCTTGGAAACCACTGGGATGGGATGCGTTTGAATGGCGGGGCAGGCAAACAGACGGAGTATTTGGAGAAAAATTAAGAACCGTCTCTGTGATATTGACAGGCGGCAAATAATTGCGCAATGCACGGAGAAAATTTCATTAGAAGTACAGTCTGGGCTAAAATCGAGTGGGCTATCGAGCAATTCATTAAAACGGGTACCAAAATCATTAGTGAGGGGCTTGCGTGGATTAGACTAGGAACATGGCGGAGCATAAAAAATTCTGACGAGAATGGTATGAGAATCTGCCCCATTTGCGAGGAGGAAGAGTCGTGGACCCAGGATGTAGGGGTACGGAGGAATGTAGGGAAACATATTTAGCACAATCTTTTGCCACCGCGAATGTAGAGCTAGTAGCATGTTGGACACTACTGGCAGGCACGGAAGACATATACGGTTTAGGAAAATTTATACTTAAGTCAAGACAGCTGAGATCTGAGATGGCTGACAATAGAGAATAGAGGGGGATAAGAATAGCTAAACAAAAGTGATTACAATGTTTTACAAACTTACATTTTATGTCATACTTGTGCTATTGCTGTGTTATGATTTTATATGTTGTGTACATTGTATGTGTATATATTTCTCTTAAGTTTATTTGTCTATTATAATAGGGTACATTAACACATCTGAATAAGCTGTACTCTGTGTTGTAAATTTAAATTGCTGTATTTGAATATCTTTGTATTTTTATTTTCGTGTTTACTCTTTTAATTCCTTATTGTTTTTTGTTATTTTAATATCGCTTTCTATTTTGTGTATTGCAAAAGCACGCATGGTCTGTGGACCCGTGCGAATGTTGATACTCAATGTATGATACCGTTATGCTAATAGACGCACTTATTCTTTCACACACACACACACACACACACACACACACACACACACACACACACACACACACACACACACACACACTGTCGTTATCATCCGGTTAGCGCTGTTGGTAGATTTAGGTTATTATTTCTGTTATAATCTTAGGATTTTCTTGTGGACTTTAGGAGTTATCTTACTTCAGGGTAAACTTAAGAAAGAAATAAGCCTCTAAACAAGAACTTATAATTCTCGATATTGGAAATATCTGTTCGATATGCTGCGATACATATAAACGAACTCACTTCCTCAAAGGGATGCAGAAAAAAGAAAGAAAAAAAATAATAAACTGCGGCAAAAACTGAAAGAAGTGAAAAAAATCCACGGTATTGCTGTTTTTCTCCAGAAACCTTTCACCACAAGGAAGAGTTTGTCTGGGAAGATTTGTAAGTAGTCCAGCTGTTTCTGAGCCCCAGGAAAGAGAGGAGATGAAGAAAAGACACCGTTTCTAGGAAATGGCGTGCTCTGTAAAGCCACGCTCCCTCAACATTTTGATTGCTATATTTAATTCAGTAATGTAAACGGAAGCAGGAAGGCGTTCGGCAATGGGACGTGGTAGAAGAGGAGGAATCCAAATATTGGCCGAATGGCGGGGCTTTGTCTAGCGTTGTTCCTTTTCCTTTATACATGAGACCAGCGCACGAGGCAGTTTTGCTTATCCATGTATCGGAGTTCCTCTGGTTCTCCTTTAATAAGACATGCTCGTTTATTCCCGTGATTAATTTTGAAACACGAAATTCTGCTTTTAGAAGGATGATAAGGCGTCGCATTTGTGCTGACTAGGCACTGCTGTTTTTTGAGCTCAGCTCGAGTAACTTGAGAAGTGTCATTTCTCCAGTAATGAATCTCGAGCTACCTCCTCCAAGTTGCGAACTAACGACATTTTTACTTTCTCTATACGTACTATGTACATGATGTATAGAGAATGTATTGTATTGCACCCAGAATTCGATACCGAAATTTCACCGGAAATATATGTTTTGAGAAGACCCTCTGATTCAAAAGAAAAGTATTTTTAGAAACGTGTGTGTATGTGTGTGTGTGAAAAATAGCTCAAAAACAAAAAGAGCAATAAATACCAAACTTGGTATTTAAGTATATGTGTGTGTGTGTGTGTGTGTGTGTGCATAGACACAAGAATTTACTTACCTACTTTATTTATTGATTTTAAAATCAAACAATATATCATTTTAGTCACATACTTTTAAAATATGTTTCAAAGCTAAATGATAATAGTTACTTTATACTAGATCGTTGAAAGGAAACTATTTATTATGTGGTTCACAACACAGAGATTTATATTACGTGTACAAGATAAAGGAATAGTTATAAACGTGAAGATTATAATTTGTTTAACCACAGAAGATGTATAGTAGTTATTGTATCAGAGACAAATCCACCACTGCATCTCATTTGTATCAAATTCCACGCCACTCTTGGACTAGGCATGCTCCCTCCCTACTTTGCTAGCCGGGCCCATGCCTATGTTAGTGTTTTAAGAGCGATGATGCATGTTGTTCCAAATCTACTCATCTGAGTCGGAGTATTTGTTAGGTACTCAAACCACAAACCTCGGAGCCGGCTAGCGGTGAGGGTGATGGCCGCTGGCGAAGGTATTGGTACAAAGCTTGCGCTTGCATTCTATACTTAATTCAGCTGAGAGGATAGGTTGCCTTCAATGATCAGGTTATTGCATACTGCAGGCATACTCTATGAGTAACTCGCTGCTCTTTGGCGAACAACCAAACTGCACTAAAATCACTAGTTAGCCATCACTGATGGTCATAACTAAAAGTTTACATACAGGTTTACAGTTTGGTCATATCGGACGATGAATGAAATTGGTGAAATGATCTCGGGGTCCATGGAGCTGAAAGTTACTTGACATTCGTCTTCTCAGGATAAGGGAAACCCCCGGAAAAAAAAACCTTATCCGGGTAACTCACCCTAAGCGAGATGCGGGCTATGACTTATTTGTTTTACGACTTAAAAAAACTCCTAGTGTATCACTCACAAAACGTTCTCTAGGTAGTATCATTTAGTTGAATGTATTTTCCGTAAATAATAAATACAAAAATTCGTTTATCTTCAGCTTATTTTTCTCTCTACGCTGATCCCGAAAATCGTTTGTAGAAATGCTTCCGTTATACATTTTGCTGTGGGTACAAAGGGGATTTAAGATGTTCAAGATGCGAGTCAAATTGTTGAAAAGCGCATTCCTGTACTCCTACCACAGATCGGAAGAAAGAAAAGTAATGGTGACAGATCTTCAAAAAATGGTAAAAATCCAGACCAATAAAACAATAATTATCTCCGTAAATGGCTGATGCTACAAAGCATATTTGAAACACATTGTTTTAAGAAGATAATATATGAAGCACTTTTAATTAAAATAGTTGTATGTATAATTTAGGGGGGGTCCTAAACCACCCTTTCCCTGTAAAGGTAGTTTAGGATTGGAGGATTTTCTTGAAAATCTTTAAATTGCATCCGTGATAGATGTTGAGCGCAAATGATAATTTTTTTTTTTTTTTTTTTGAGTTATACTGTTGATAGACAAATAGGCGCGCGCAAATGCTTTTCCGAATGTTTTAATTTGTGGCATCTCAAAATATGTATTTCGGGTGAAAGATCGGCATCTAATTTTTGGGTAAATTGCAAAGCTTTGTTCATTTGCTCCCCTAGGTGCTAGAGACCGTATGGTCAAAAATCTGATGTGTAGCATTCACATGACTTTCTCTATATCCCTGCATCAAATTATTCTTAAAAAGCTTATACTTCTATTTCCTTTATGCAAACCAGAAAAGATTAGCAGAAATAGTTTTATTACTTGCCTCCTTGTAAGTAGAAGCGAAATAAGGGAGTACCACAGGTTAAAGTGAAAGCCAAAAGCTGGTTGCTATGTGACTAATGTTCCTTTGTTTGTATGGACAGGAGTTGACATATTCCTGTATGAGAAAGTACAAGTTTTTCAAAACTGAAACCAAGAAAAAGGAATATCTCAAAAACGATCAACTCCACGAAAAAAATGTATATAGCATAAATAGTGTTTTACCGTGCTCTACATTTTTGGTATGTTAAGCTTTTGTCCATCTCTTACGGTTTAGTAGTTATGAAAAGTTCATCCAGAATAAAGTAGTCCTCAGAGGCTATTCCCAGAAAATTCAAGATATACATTTCATTTGTCAGATAAATATCTTAAATATACGAAATTTTAATCAAAATCGTTAGAGCCATTTTTGAGAAAATCAAATTTTTCGAAAAAAGTTCCATGTAAAGGGTAGTTGGGGGTGGGGGAATTTTTCTCAAAATCTTCGTGTGGCATCCCTGGAAGATACTAAACTTAAATACCAAGTTTGGTATTTTAGACTTTTCGTTTTTGAGTTATCGTGTTCACAGACACACGGACACACACACACACACACACACACGGACGTTTTTGTGAAAATGCTTTTTTTTGGTTACAGGGGACCCTAAAACATATATTTCCGGTGAAATCTCGGTATCGAATTTTTTGGTGGAGTGCAATACATTCTCTATTCACTATGAGCACAGTGAATATAGAGAAAGTAAAAATTAAGTGATTCAACTTTTCTTTCATCACCCCAGAGAATAATGAAATAACTGTAACTTGAAATGTATGTGTTATTCATCAAGATTCTTACGTGCTGATCATGTTATTAATTTAATTATTGTTAAAGCCTCGCAATAAATAAATAAATAAATAATGTTTCTAAAATTAGAAACCCCGAGGACTGATCAAAACAAATAATTTTAAGAATAATAAAAATAATCAGTTCATCATCTAACGTTAAGAAATTGGAAGCATTGCTTTGGGTCTAAAAATCGGCTAGACATTCAAGAAGATTCCGAGAATTCTAGGATACCGGTGTTTACTTTCTCCATACGCACTATGTACATAGTGTATAGAGAAAGTATTGCACTCCACCAAAAATTCGATACCGAGATTTCACCGGAAATATATGTTTTAGGGTCCCAGTATCCAAAAAAAAAAAAAAAAAAGCATTTTCACTAAAAGGTCCGTGTGTGTGTGTGTGTGTGTGTGTGTGTGTGTGTGTGTGTGTGCGTGCGCGCGTGTGCGTCCGTGTGTCCGTGAACACGATAACTCAAAAATGAAAAGTCGGTAAAATACCAAACTTGGTATTTAAGTTTAGTATCTTCCAGGGATGCGACACGAAGATTTTGAGAAAAATCCCCCCACCCCCAACTACCCTTTACATGGAACGTTTTTCGAAAATTTTGATTTTCTCAAAAATGGCTTAAACGATTTTGATTAAAATTTCGGATATTAAACATATTTATCAGACAAATGAAATGTATATCTTGAATTTTCTGTGAATAGCCTCTGAAGCGTAGTTTATTCTGGATGAATTTTACTGAATTTTGAATAACTGCTAAACCGTAAGAGATGGACAAAAACTTACTTCACAAAAAATGTAGAGCACATTAAAACACACAATTTATGTTATATACATTTTTTTCGTGGAGTTCGTCGTTTTTGTGACATTCCTTATTTTTGGTTCTGCTATGAAAAACGCATACTTTTCTCATACTGGAAATTGTCAACTCCTATCCATATAAACAAAGGAACTTCATTGACATAGCAACCAGCTTTTGACTATCACTTTAACCTACGGTCCCTTATTTCGCTTCTACTTACAAGGATGCGAGTAATAATATTTCTGCTAATTTTTTCTGATTAGCATAAAGTAAATAGAAGTATAAGCTTTTTAAGAATTATTTGTTGCAGGGAATTGGAGAAAGTCATGTGAATGGTACACATCAGATTTTTTGCATTTTCGATCAGACTCCCCACTCCGGATAGCGAAAAGAACTTCTGTAGAATGAGCGTATAGGCAATGTTAATAAAAGCCATTCATTTGTTTCGAGAATGCTTCTGTAGTTGTGTTTTTTCAGTTTCCTAAAAAGAATCGTAATTTATGGCTCCATAAAACTGTTTGTTGGCACTAAACGACTGAAAAGCCAATTTGGCATTCATTCATTGGAGAGAAGTAGGGTTAAATAGTCCATGAAGTTTTGGGGACAAAAATGGGTTTGTTTATAAATAAGAAGGAAACTCCTTACGTCGTTACAAGTCACTACTGCTGACAGTATGCTTTTAGGTTTTGTAGCTCCGATGGAGCAAAATATTTGTCCTATTTTTACTTTCTCTAGCCCCATATGTACAATGTACATAGGGATAGAGAAGTATTGCATTCCACCCAAAAATTCGATACCGAGATTTCACCGGAAATACATGTTTTAGGACCCCGTGTATCCAAAAAAAGCATTTTCGGAAAAAGATCCGTGTGTCTGTGAACACGATAACTCAAAAACGAAAAGTCGGTAAAATACCAAACTTGGTATTTAAGTTTAGTATCTTCCAGGGATGCAACACGAAGATTTTGAGAAAAATCCCCCCAACCCAAACTACCCTATACATGGAACTTTTTTCGAAACTTTTGATTTTTTAAAAAACGGCTCTAACGAATTTGATTAAAATATCGTATGTTAAAGTTATTTACCTGACAAAGAAAATGTATATTTGAATTTTCTGGGAATAGTCTCAAAAAATGTAGAGCACATTAAAACACACAATTTATGTTATATACATTTTTTTCGTGGAGTTGATCATTTTTGAGATATTCCTTTTTCTTGGTTTTCTTGGATATTCCTTTGAAAAACTTATACTTTTCTCATACAGGAATTTGTCAACTCCTGTCCATACAAACAAAGGAACATTAGTCACATAGCAACCAGCTTTTGGCTTTCACTTTAACCTATGGTACTCCCTTATTTCGGTTCTACTTACAATAAAGCAAGAAATAAGACTATTTCTGCTAATTTTTCTCGATTAGCATGAAATAAAAAATAATCTTATTAACAATAATAATTTACAGAGATATAGAGAAAGTCATGTGAATGGAACACATGAGATTTTTATTTTTGAATTGACATCTAAAACTGATATATATATATTTTTCTTTCTCTGTTGTTACTGGAGCAGGCAAGAGGAAGTAGGTATACTATGTAACTTCAGAATTCCGAGCGTTATATTTGAGTTTAACATTTGGATGCGACATCATGATTTTCAAGAGAATCCCCCAACCCAATAATAACCCTTTACATGGAAGCACATTCCTTATATTTTAGTTTATCAAAAACTGCTCTAGGATTTGTATTGTATAATATATCATGTGTATATTAACAGTAGAAATGAAATTTGTAGCGAATTTTCGCTGGATATCCTGTGAATTTTCCTTTATTTAATTGAATTTAATATAGATAATGTTATGTAAGTAACGAGCAAATCTTAACAAATAGAAAACATTTGTAACAAAATAATTTCGTAGCATTAACCATTTTCAAACAAAAAAAAAAAATCTGTAACAAGTTTAGACTTTTCCGAGGCATCACCTAACGGACATGCTTGAAAGTTTACGATTCTTGCTTCTTCTCACTTTATTTTCTTTCGCAAGCTCTTGTGTTACGAATAATTATTTGCATTCGGATTCCGTATGTTGAAAGCTTTTAGCTTACTTAGAAACAGTATAGATTAAAATATATTGTGATTAACAGTCAGGTTGAAAGAATAAGTTTTATATAAATATAATAAAATATCACGAATATGTTGGTATATGTATGTATTTATTCCACTGCAAGTGGTATTACCCAGCATCAGAATTAAATATTTGTACAAAATATTGTCACAAAGTATAATGCAATCAACAATAAAGTACATATATGAACAAAACAGTCCGAGTAGAATCCAATTGCATTAAATGTTTAAACATTAAAATCATATAAACAACCATATTTAGACACATTATCTATTAGTATCACCCAAAGGTTTCCATTAGACAACAGCATGAAATCACAGACATGCACTTAAGGTATCGTTTACAATATATTATTCCTAGATTTATGGTATTGAATTTCCTAAATTTCCTGAATCACCGAGGACAGGGAATTCATTCCATTCTGTAATGGTTCTATTAGCAAACGTTATTGTACTATTATCCTTAATTTTAAACAAAGATCGCTTCGTGCCTAATATGTTGGGTTCTCTAATCAATCAGTAAATATGTTGGGTTCTCTAATCGATCAGTAAATATGTTGGGTTCTCTAATCAATCAGTAACACCCATCCATACATTTAATTCAGCACAAGCTTTAAATTTTGGGCATAACCAATAACGTATTATTGGGAGAGAAAATTATAACAGTGTCTGAGCAATTGCTCTGTTTTACTTGCCTTACTACCACTTAGAATGCATGGCGGCGTATAAATTATTTTCCCCAGAAACGTTTTATACTGCTGCAGGAATTGAAAACATTGAAACATAATTGGGAAAGGAAACTTGGGAAGAAAATGACCCAGCGCTAAATAAAAAAAAATCTGAAGTCAGGGAAGACGGTTGTGGGGGATTTATAACGGTTGACCTCCTCGTTCGCGGGTCTAAGTCTAATCGTCCATGACCATCCGTGTCGGCATTAAGCTTCTTCGAAACACATTAGTATAATCCTACAAAGTGCAGAACGAATAGTTAAATGGTTAAAACTTACTCACATCCTATAGAATTGTACAGTATAAATAACGAGGAAAATTAATATATAGCTATATATAGCTATTAAGGAATTAGTTGGAAAGGTAGAGTCAGACTGAAAAAAATCGGATGTGTTCCATTCACATGACTTTCTCTATATCCCTGCAACAAATTATTCTTAAAATAGCTTATACTTCTATTTACTTTATGCTAATCAGAAAAAAATAGCAGAAATAGTCTTATTACTTGCTTCCTTGTAAGTAGAAGCGAAATAAGGGACTACCATAGGCTAAGTGATAGTCAAAAGCTGGTTTCTATGCCGGTTTCTATGCCAATGAAGTTCCTTTGTTTATATGGATCGGAGTTGACAAGTGCCTGTATGAGAAAAATATATATTTTTCATAGCAGAAACCAAAAATAAGGAATGTCTCAAAAACGACGAACTGCACGAAAAAAATGTATATAACATAAATTGTGTGTTTTAACGTGCTCCAGCGTTTTTGTGTAGTAAGTTTTTGTCCATCTCTTACGGTTTAGCAGTTATTCAAAATTCAGTAAAATTCATCCAGGATAAACTACTCTTCAGAGGCTATTCCCAGAAAATTCAAGATATACATTTTATTTGTCAGGTAAGTATGTTTAATATACGAAATTTTAATCAAAATCGTTAGAGCCATTTTTGAGAAAATCAAAATTTTCTAAAAATGTTCCATGTAAAGGGTAATTGGGGGTGGGGGGATTTTTCTCAAAATCTTCCTGTCGCATCCCTGGAAGATACTAAACTTAAATACCAAGTTTGGTATTTTACCGACTTTTCGTTTTTGAGTTATTGTGTTCACAGACACACGGACACACACACGCGGACCTGTTTCTGAAAATACTTTTTTTTGGATACAGGGGGTCCTAAAACATATATTTCCGGTGAAATCTCGGTATCGAAATTATTGTTGGAGTGCAATACCTTCTCTATACACTATGTACATAGTGCGTATAGAGAAAGTAAAAATCAATGCCATAGCCGGGATTTGAACCACAGAACTTACCGGTCTCTAACGGGTTGTTCAAACCACTGATCTCCAATAGCAACATACCGACACGCCATTAAATTCTGAAACTGACTCGCATGTCTTCCTGTTAATTACAGGGTAATTTCAAATTACACCCCAATGGTGGCTTTTAATGTTGTAAGTTCTTTAAGTCCTGGGTTTTATAGTTTAACCAACTATTAGGTCAATTGGTATTATTTCATTGTATACGTACTTTTAAGTCCCAGGTTTCAAAGTTGAACTAACAATTAGTGTTATTTAGTTGTTTTTGCAAATCCCGGCTTTGACATTGCATGTTTGCTTTCTCTACACGTACTATGTATATATCTATAGGGAAGGTATTGCATTCCACCCAAAATTTCGATACCGGGATTTCATTGGAGATGCACGTCTTAGGGTATCCTGTATCCAAAAAAAGCTTTTTTTAGTAAAAAGGTCCGTGTGTGTGTGTGTGTGACTGTGAACACGATAACTCGAAAACGAAAGTCAGTAAATCACCAAACTTGGTATTTAAGTTTAGTATCTTCCAGGGATGCGACACGAAGATTTTGAGAAAAATCCCCCTGCCACAAACTACCCTTTACATGGAACAAATTTTGAAAGATTTTATTTTCTCAAAAATGGCTAGCAATTTTGATTACATTACCGTATATTAAAGATATTTACATGACAAAAAAATGTATATCGTGGATTTTCTGGGTATAGTCTCTGAAAAACCTCTTCATTCTGGATGATTTTTATTGACTTTTGCATAACTGGAAAACTGTAAGAAAGAAACAAAAACTTACTACACAAAAATGTAGATCTCCTTAAAACACACAGTTTGTCATACATTTTTGTCATTTATTTAGCCCCCCTTTAACATCTGAGGTCATATCGGGGGCTTTGCATTTGAAAGAACTCTTCAGTAGCTTTAAATAATTTTGTTTTCTTAAAGCATACACACATTCACTCTCACATACATGCTTCCAGACTCTGTGGGGGATAGGGAACAATTCTGGCTAAAGAAAACTTCCCCGCCCCAGCAAGGAATTGAACCCGGTACATCCAGGTGACAAGTCAGCTCGCTGACCACTCGACCACGATTCTTTGTTAGTGATTTAATTTTTAAAATACAAAATTTTCTCATACGGGAACTTGTCAACTGCAGGCCACGTAAAGAAACGGATTTCTATATCATAGCAACCACATTTTAAAATATTTGACTATCGGATTATCCTATTGTGTTTCTTTATTTCCCTTATACTTATAAGGAACTAAGTAATAAGACAGTTTCTGCTAATGTTTATCTCGATTAGCATTAAGTAGATAGAAGAATAAGGTTATTAACAGTAATTTGTGAGAGATGTAGAGAAAGTCGTGTGATTTTTTAGTCTGACTACCTCTCCAACTGTTGTCCTGCACACGGCTTGTGTGGAAAAAACAAATAATATTAAGGAATTACTTTGTGATTTTATTGGAAGGCGAGAAGGCAATATGCCTCAATCGAAACGTAAGTGGTTCCCTAGGTGAGAAGGGGATTCATTTAATATCTAAAAGAGCGAGCTTGAAAATTGAGAATTGAATATTTCTGGAGAAGAGGGAACTTGAGAAGGATATCGATTGAACGGCAAACTGCTAGAGAATCTATATAAGTAATGCAAAAGGAAGGAAGTAACGTGCTTTAGAACAAAGGTAATAAATTTCGAAAAGACTGAGAAAAGGGAGTTAGATGGATGTACATGTTCCTTACAGAAAGATAAAAGGATTCACAGAGTGTGGGGAAGCAAAAGGAAACAGAAGACATCTAACGTGCGAGTTCTCGTAAGACTATTACAGGCTTCAAGAAAAGTTTCCTACTGTATTCTTTGATTCTTTATTGATCATTTCTAGGAATTTCTTTGGAAATAAATTATATCTGTGTATGACGTTTTTATATATCTGTTATTGATCAAAAATAGATGGGCGATTACATCACCCGAGAAAGTGAGGCTCAAAAGTGGAAATGTTCACTTCTAGAACTCTGATGTCTCATTCATATGACTTTCTCTACCCCTTTGTAACAAACTATTCTAACAATAGCGTATTCTTCTATCTGCCTCATGCTAATCAAAATAAAACATTAGCAGAAATAGTTTTATTACGTAGTTCTTTATAAGTAGAAGGGGAATAAAGCTGGTTGCTACGAGGGCCTTTTATTTTTTCAACCTCCGATAGGCTATAAATAAAAGACAAGTTCATAGAAAACAGTTATTTTATTACTAAAAGTTTTGTGCACTTGTGGTTACTTTTCAACATAACCACCGAAAATATTGTGACGTTTATCGTACCTGTGCACAGGCTTTGCAATACCCGCTTCAAAAAATGTTGCCGCTATGAGCATTGGCGTTGTTTTGAAGATCTTCATACTTTACGACGTTTGCAGAGAGCCTTTCAAAACAAACGAAGAGGAATGCTGATTTCAGGAAATGTGTTGATCGGTGACAACGCTCGTCCACACACTGCTGGCACAACCCATCGGGTCCTTGAACAATTTCAATGGGACGTTTTCGATCATCCGCCTTACAGTCCTGACCTGGCACCCAGCGACTTTCACCTTTTCCCTGAACTGAAAACGTGGCTAGGAGGGCAGCACTTTCATACCGACGCAGATCTTCAAAACAACGTTAATGCTTATCTGAAATTATTGGTGGCGACATTTTTTGAAGCGGGTATTGCAAAGCTTGTGCATGGGTACGATAAATGTCTCAATCCTTTCGGTGATTATGTTGAAAAGTAATCATAAGTGTACAAAACTTTTAGTAATAAAATAATTGTTTTCTATGAACTTGTTTTTTATTAATAGCCTATCGGAGATTGAAAAAAAAAAACGGTCCTCGTATGTGATTGTAATTCGATTTTCTTTGCATGATTACATTTTTGTGTATATAATTGGTAAACCGTAAGAGATCGGTAAAAACTTAAATGCATAAAAATGTAGAGTTCGTTAAAACACACAATATATATCATATAGTATATATTTTTTCGTTGAATTGACCGGTTTCGAAATGTTTATGTTATTGGTTTCAGTTTTAAAATACTTAATCTTTTCTCACACGGGAACTTGTCAACTCCTGGCCACGCAAAGAAACTGATTTCAATCCCATAGCAACCACATTTTAAACCATTTGATTGTCGGTTCAGCCTAGTGATTTCCCTTATTTCCCTTCTACTTATAAGCAACTAAGTAATAAGATCGTTTTATCTTGATTATAGTTAAGTAGATAATTTGTTTCAGAGATGTTGAGAAAGTTATGTGAACAGAACTAATCACATTTTTAAAAATTCGATTAAACTTAAAAGCAAAAGAAAGACTTCTATACCAACCTGAGAATTTATATATATTTTCAGCTAAAAGCTTTTGTATCGAAAATATGTAGCAGTATTTAGACTCAGCTGATAACATTCCCTTATGCTGTAATTGGTATGTGATTTATTACTTATGCAACAATAGCGTAACCAGGTACAAGTATAAATTCCAGGAAAGGTTAAAAAACTTAAAGCCAATAAATCAATACCTGCAATGGCCGAAATATAATTTTCTTGCAACACATAAGAAGTCATACATAACTAACATCGGAGGATTATTCCAGGCGCGAATATCATACGATAAATGGTAATTGAATAGTAAAAATCTGTTACACTCACATGACTTTCTCTACAACTCACCAACAAATTATTGTTAAAACGTTTATGCTTCTATTTACTTCATGCTAAGTGAGAAAAACTTAGCAGAAATATTCTTATTACTTGCTTCCCTGTAAGTAGAAGCGAAATAAGGGAGTAACATAGGTTAAAGTGATAGCAAAAGATGGTTGCTATGTGACTGAAGTTCCTTTGTTTGTATGGACAGGAGTTGACAAATTCCTGTATGAGAAAACTAAATTTTTTAAGGCTGAAACAAAAAACAAGGAATATCTAAAAAACAATCACCTCCACGAAAAAATGTATGTAACAGAAATTGTGTGTTTTAAAGTGCTCTACATTTGTTCTGGGGTAAGTTTTTGTACATCTCTTACAGTTCAGCAGTTATTTAAAAGTCCGTAAAATTCATCCAGAATAAAGTAGTCTTCAGAAGCTATTCCCAGAAAATTCAAAATATACATTTTGTTTGTCGGGTAAATATCTTTAATATACGATATTTTAAACAAAACCGTTAGAACCATTTTTTACAAAATCAAAATTTTAGAAAAAAGTTCCGTGTAAAGGATAGTTTGGAGAGGGTTTTTTTTTTTCTCAAAATCTTTGTGTCGCATCCCTGGGAGATACTAAACCTAAATACCAAGTTTGGTATTTTACCGACTTTTCGTTTTTGAGTTATCGTGTTCACGGACACACACACACGGAACTTTTTCTGAAAATACTTTTTTTGGGTACAGGGGACCCTAAAACATAACGAATTTTTTGGTGGAGTGCAATACCTTCTCTATACACTATGTACATAGTGCGTGTAGAGAAAGTAAAAATAGGTATGCTTGATTAATCTTTTTCTTATTGTTCCGCTTCAGGGATAGGCTATATTGCCCGTTCCGGCTCAAAGTCATCTTCCCATCTGATTCTAGGAGTCCTATCGAGTGTCGATCTTGTGGTCTATAATTTAGTGCCCGTTTTGTTATTCAATTGTCATGCATTCTCCTTATATGTTGGAACCATTGATATTTAACATTGTTTATCTTATTCTCTAATTTATATATTTTTTGTATTAGGAACGTGATATTTGTATATTAGGAAAGTGACATTTTATTGTTTAACCTGGCATTCTTCTAAGGAGCATCTCGGCTGTTTTAATCTTTTGTGTTTGCTCTATTTAAAATCCAGTTTTGGCTGCCAGGGATAGCCAGTGCCTTACACAATTTCATAATTATTTCTTTTATGGTTATATATCTTAATGTTCTTTGTATAACTCCACATATATTCCAACGTATATTATTTATTAATTTAGAACATAACAATGACCGCGAAGTACATTCCCTACAACAAATCTGGTGTGTGGGAATTCTTTCTGTTCGAGTACAGGGATATGAAAGGCGAATGGCACTATCAAGCGGTGCGTTAAATATAGAAATCAGGCAGACTGCCAGCCAGAGGGAAGCATTGTTGCATTTATTTCTATCAAAATACTTTAATTAATAATATTCAAATCTATGAAATATGAAATAAAATACACATGAACATTAAACGTTTTAATAAACTAAAATAAAACATTAAACTTATGAACCAAAAATAAGTTTTAATCTTTTTTTCTCTACACGAACTGTATACAGAGTGTAAACAGAAATACAAAAATTGATACCGAGAATTCACGGAAATATATGTTTTGCGACCCCATGAAAAAAAAATAGAAAAAGATCAGTGTGTATGTGTGTGTCTGTGTCTGTGGACAACATATGTCAAAACGCAAAGTCCGTTAAGTACCAAACTTGGCGTTTATGTTTAGTATTTCTCAATAATGCGACACGAAGTTTCTCGAGAAATCCCCCCAACCCCTTTTATATGGAAAAATTTTGAAAATTTTTATTTTCTCAAAAATGGTTAACCATTTTGATTAAAATATTCTATATTAAATGAAATTAAAAATAGAATGTACATCTTGAATTCTCTGCTTTTGCACAGCTGCTTAACCGTTAGAGATAGACAAAAACATTCTACACAAAATATCTAGATATTCTTAAAACGCACAATATTTCATATACGTTGTTTTGTAGAGTTAGCTATCTCCGAGATATCCTTTATGGTTTCAGTTTTAAGCTACTTAAACTCTTCATGAGCAGGAGGTCATCTTTCTTTTCATGTCCCTTGTGTTTACTCCTGGCCGGGCAAACCGAACAGAATTTCAATTGTTTCAAATGAAGTGACTTCGCTTTAACCTAGCGAATTGCCTTTCCTCCCTTCTATTTAGAGGAAACTAATATAACCACTTCTGCTAATGTTTATCTCGAGTACCACGATGTAGATTAAGAAGTAATTACTTTCTCTACACGTACTATGTACATAGTGTATAGAGAAGGTATTGTAATGCATCCAAAAATTAGATACCGAGATTTCACCGGAAAGACATGTTTTGAATTCTCCTGAATCCAAGAAAAGCATTTTTAGAAAAATGTTCGTGTGTGTGTGTGTGTGTGTGTGTGTGTGTGTCTGTGGGCAGCATAGCTCAAAAACGAAAAGTCCGTTAAAAACCAAACTCAGTATTTAGGTTTGGTATCTTCCAGGGATGCGACACGAAGATTTTCAAGAAAATCCCCCCACTCCCAACTACCCTTTACATGGAACATTTTTCGAAAATTTTGGTTTTCTAAAAAATGGCTCTAATGATTTTGATTAAAATATCATATATTAAAGATATTTACCTGACAAATAAAATGTGTATCTTGAATTTTCTGGGAATAGCCTCTGAATACTACTTTATTCTGGATGAATTTTGCATAACTACTAAACCGTAAGAGATGGACAAAAACTTAACACACAAAAAATGTAGAGCACGTTAAAACACACAATTTATGTTATATACATATTTTTGGTGGCGTTGATCGTTTTTGAGATATTCCTTGTTTTTGGTTTCAGCTTTGAAAAACTTATACTTTTCTCAAAAAGAAATTTGCCAACTCGTGTCCATACAAACGAACTTCAGTCACATAGCAACCAGCTTTTGGCTTTCACTTTAACCTATGGTACTCCCTTATTTCGCTTCTACTCACAATAAAGCAAGAAATAAGACTATTTCTGCTAATTTTTCTCGATTAGCGTGAAATAAATAGAATAAGCGTATTAACAATAATTTGTTACAGAGATGTAGAGAGAAAGTCATGTGATTGGAACACATCCGATTTTTTTGGTAACAATAGTTTTTAGAAAAATGTATGTGAATAAAACACATCGAATTTTTAATTCGTTGTGTTATTTGATTATCATTTACTATTAAGACTACATACATTTTAACGGAATTCAAACATAATGCAAGGTACGTATTCGTCATGCTTAAGATACTTATATGTTCGTAAAATATAAAACAAATATATCATTTCAAAATCATTTATCTAAACTACAACAGAAAATTTATGATAATTCAGAAAGTATCGCCATGCGTTTAAATGCAAATGGCCTGTGTGTTGCTCCGTTAATATCAATCTCATTCTTTTACATTTCAGTATTCAGCAGTTTCATAATACCCTTACCCATAATAACTCGGATACCTTCAGCATAAAATATTGACCTAGCACGCGGTACATTGCTAGCATATTATAATTAATTATATTCATATACAAATAAGGGCTTAAAATGGATCCTTGATGTAAACCATAATTATGCGCTGGGATCAGATATTTTATATGGTTATAGAATTACATTATAATTGGTGGTTCTCACAACCGTTACAACCAAGTTATATGTAGTAAATTAATATAAATTTACGTTACACATTTAAATTTTTTTCTATAAATCTTAACGTTACTTTTGTTTGTTGTAGGTAAGCAGATTCCCACACATGGAGACTTTCAAAAACGAGACGTGTTAGTTCTTATTGCATTATCTGATCCTGAGAGGGAGGTGAGTTTTTGATTCTTATTACATTAATTACTTTAATGAGTTTTTTTTTTTTTTTTTTTTTTTTTTATATTATATTAAATATACATCCTTCACTTGTACACAGGTAGTAGATAGATAAGTAAGAAATTACATTCCATCCAAAAAGTCGATGCCGAGAGATTCCACTTGAAATGTACATATTAGGGTCTTCTGCATAAAAAAAAAAAAACATGATGTGTACCATTCACATGACTTTCTCTATATCCCTGCAACAAATTATTCTTAAAAAGCTTATACTTCTATTAACTTCATGCTAATCAGTAAAACATTAGCAGAAATAGCCATATTACTTGCTTCCTTGTAAGTAGGGGTGAAATAAGGGAGTACCATAGGTTGAAGTGATTATCAAAAGCTGGTTGCTTTGTTTGTATGGACAGTAGTTGACAAATTCCTGTATGAGAAATGTGTAAGTTTTTCATAGCAGAAACCAAAAATAAGGAATGTCACAAAACCGACGACTCCACGAAAAAAAATGTGTATAACATAAATTGTTTGTTTTATCGTGTACTACATTTTTTGTGTAGTAAGTTTTTGTCCATCTCTTACGGTTTAGCAGTTATTCAAAATTTAGTAAAATTCATCCAGAATAAACCACTCTTCAGAGGCTATTCCCAGAAAATTCAAGATATACATTTTATTTGTCAGGTAAATATCTTTAATATACGAAATTTTAATCAAAATCGTTAGAGCCATTTTTGAGAAAATCAAAATTTTCGAAAAAAAATTCATGTAAAGGGTAGTTGGGGGTGGGGGGATTTTCCTCAAAATCTTCGTGTCGCATCCCTGGAAGATACTAAACTTAAATACCAAGTTTAGTATTTTATCTAATTTTCGTTATTGAGTTATCGTGTTCACAGACACACGGACACACACACACGGACCTTTTTGTGAAAATGCTTTTTTTGGATTTCCGGTGAAATCTCGGTATCGAATTTTTTGGTGGAGTGCAATACATTCTCTATACACTATGTACATAGTGCCTATAGAGAAAGTAAAAATTAGAAAAAGTTTCGTGTTCATTATCTGTGAACACGATAACTCAAAAACGAAAAGTCTGTTAAATACCAAACTTGACATAGAGTTCAGCATCTTCCAGGTATACCATACGAGGATTTTCAAATCCCCTCACCCGAAATTACTCTTTACATGGACTTTTTTTCGAAAACTTTGATTTTCTCAAAAATGGCTGTAACGATTTTGATTAAACTGCCGTGCATGAAAGATATTTATTTACATGACAAATAAAATGTCTATTGTGTATAGGTTCTTTCATATATTATGCAATTTTTAAAATTTTTAAATTTTGTTATCAAATTTACAGCACTGTATTTTTACTTTCTCCATACGCACTATGTACATAGTGTATAGAGAAAGCATTGCACTCCACCAAAAATTCGATACCGAGATTTCACCGGAAGTATATGTTTTAGTGACCCCAATATCCAAAAAAAGCATTTTCACAAAAAGGTCCGTGTGTGTGTGTGTGTGTGTGTGTGTGTGTGTGTCCGTGTGTCTGTGAACACGATAACTCAAAAACGAAAAGTCGGTAAAATACCAAACTTGGTATTTAAGTTTAGTATCTTCCAGGGATGCGACACGAAGATTTTGAGAAAAATCCCCCCACCCCCAACTACCCTTTACATGGAACTTTTTTCGAAAATTTTGATTTTCTCAAAAATGGCTCTAACGATTTTGATTAAAATTTCGGATATTAAACATATTTACCTGACAAATGAAATGTTTATCTTGAATTTTCTGGGAATAGCCTCTGAAGAGTAGTTTATTCTGGATGAATTTTACTAAATTTTGAATAACTGCTAAACCGTAAGAGATGGACAAAAACTTACTACACAAAAAGTGTAGAGCGCTTTAAAACACACAATTTATGTTATATACATTTTTTACGTGGAGTTCGTCGTTTTTGTGACCTTCCTTATTTTTGGTTTCTGCTATGAAAAACGTATACTTTTCTCATACAGGAACTTGTCAACTCCTATCCATATAAACAAAGGAATTTCATTGACATAGCAACCAGCTTTTGACTATCACTTTAACCTACGGTTGTCCCTTATTGCGCTTCTACTTACAAGGAAGTATCCATTGCCATTGCGATTACTTCATCTATTGTTTATGTATTTTAGGAGTTTAGTTGACATGGAGCTGCTCATTAGAGAGGAACGTATTATTGTGAAAACCCATTATAGGAGGAGTTCTATGTAGAGACTGTAGACTTTACAGGACATTCTGGTGCAGTAATACTCCTACAGCATCAACAGTTCTGCGGTTGATAAAGAAATTGAGGAAACGGGTCCGTTGCAGCCATAAAATTCCCTCAGTCTTTGATTTCACCTCGTGCCGACTTGGAATGGCCTCCAAGATCTTGTGACCTTACTCCATGTGACTTTTTTATGGGGCTACACAAAGTCCAAGGTCTACATAAACAGTTCTAACTTCAGGAAGAAATTCAACGTGCCATCAAAAGAGATGTCTGTGAAAGAGTCATCACAAAGTTCATAAATCGAGCAACTAAGACTGGAGATAGATATATGACATATAATTTAACCGCATTTAAATGGGAGTGTGTGCAGATGAAAATAAATAAATAAAAAGAAACTATTTTGACTTTTTTATTGAATTTTTAAAAATTGCGTATTTCTTGGGAATAGTCTCTGAATGGCTTTCGCATATCTAGTAAATCGTAGAGATAGAAAAAAAAAACTTACTGCACAAAAAATGAGCTCCTTAAAAAACACAATTTATGTCCTGAAATGCACATACTGTCTGAAACAATTAATTTTGGAAAGCACCAATATTTTGAGCCACTGATATGGAAATATCAACAGAAAAAATGTTTTCAGGGTCTCTAAATACATTTCAAATTCATTGGGTAAACGTTTCGTTACTAAAAGGGAAATAAAGTTACTTGCCTCTCGGAATCAGTGACTCGCCAATAATCGGCGTCAGGTATTGGAAAGACAATGAACACCAACACAAACGCCTGATTCAGATGCGGTAGCTGAAGGAAATTAGTTAATCTATACGAAGCGAAACAATGCGGTGTTTTCGGAAATTATCCAAAGCATCGTGTCCTGGTCGCACCCTTTGTTGAAATGCACCCACTTGACACAGCGGGGCCTGGATTGGAAGCGATACAAATTTAGCAAAACGTATTTATCCACGTGCGATAGCTCATTACAACGTTCCATTCATTGGATTACATAACACTTTCCAGGTAATTAGTTTGGCAGGCGTCGTTTGACCTGGCTCGTTATCTCCTGTTCGTCGCAGGAGTCGACGGCTCCCATGATGCCTTAATTAAAATTGATGGACTAGCCGTTTAGCTGACGTGGACTTTAATTTGAGCAAACTGCATTTCCAGAAACACAGCAAAATGTTCCCCAAGGAAGGTGCCTGTTTCCTTATAAGTCTGTGGTTTATTAACTTTTTCTGTTTCTGAAACCTTCCGTTTAACACATTTCGCCCATATGGTGAAAACCAAATACATATGTACTTACCTTCAAAGTATTTTGGTCGTTCTGTAAATTACACGATCCGCCGATGGTAACATGAGAAAGCGGCTATACTACAGTGACTTTCAAATGGGATGAGGTTTGTCCTTGAGCGCCACCAGGCCGGCAACCAATCGGAGTGCTGCTGTGTTGACATATTGCATTCTCGCTTAACTGGGGAGTAACGCGCTAAGTGATTCCGTCTCTTATAAATACTACTTGCGTTAAGACAAAATATCCAATTTTTGCAACAAAAAAATTGACCAGGAAGATGGAGTAATGTTCTTAGCAGAACTATAAAACCCACAGACTTTTTGCTCAAGTAGTTTTCATAATGCACATGAACAAACATTATGTGGCCAGGAAGATTTATATGCCCAGTGTGCGAGTGATAGGTAAATATGAAAAGAGTGGTGGTAGCGACCTGGCAACGCAGAGGTCGATAACGCTTCTCATTTGCAGCAGCGTAGAGCTCTTCCCATTTGAAAAGCATTATAATGCTTGAGACGTACCAACACCACCTAAAGAGAAATGCACTACTATGTGTGATGTCTCCTCTTTGGGTTCTCGTCCACCGTGTTCTGGGGATAATATGCCTCGGGTTCTCAAGGTTGGGTTTTCAAATTCAGCGGAGGGTGATGGATTTTTCCGGGCTTAAAAATCCTTAGCATGACTTCGTTCGGAAGGGAAATAAGTCGGGTTCACGGATTTACGGCGCTCTAAAGAACCATAAGCCTGATGAGGAGGCATCTGAACAAAATTAAGCAGTCTTACCGCTGAGGATGCTGAGAACTACAGCCGTTAAAGAGCGTGCAAAAATAAAGCTCACTTTCAATTTCTTACCCTTTGGACTTTTAGCAGCAAATCAGCACTGTGCGCTAAAGCTAATGCTCTGTATACCGTATATTTGAATATATTAAGTGCACTTTTTAAATTGCTTGCTAGTACCAAAAGTAGTGCGCAGAAGTTTAAATGTCCAATGCAGTACCGTCGTTAATTATGTATTATTAAAGAAAGCTGCGGTCGTCTCCTTAGCGCGGTGGTAGCGTTGCTGCTTGCCAAGTGGAAGACCTGGGTTCGATTCCCAGTACCGGCGTGGGGATTTTTCCCCCGCTGGAAGACCTGACCGGGGTGCACTCAGCCTCGTGAGGTCCCTGGGGGGCCAATTGAGGAACTACTTGATGGAGAAGTAGCGGCTTTAGGTCGTAAAGACCGCATTAACTGGTCGAGGGGGGGTCGAAGCGCTGACCACGACTCGCCCCCCAATACTGCACCCCATCCATGACGTCTGTAATGGACCCAGATGGGGGACGCAGCGGCCGGGTGGTAGTGATATGCGCCATGGAGTTAGTTAAAGAAAGCTGCAACGACAACAGAACACCTGAAATGCGGAATAATTTTATTATGTTTAATTTTTTCTCTCCTGAATGTTAATATTTTTAAGTGTTATTTTGGCAGAATACATTACTTTACTACCATGCAGTAAGTAGGGAGTAGCTTCAGCCTGGTTGGCTATATTGGACGATGAATGAAGTCGGTGAAATGATACTCAAATGATCTCGGGGTTCATGGAGCTTAAAGTTACTCGACATTCGTCTTATCAGGTTTAGGGAAAACCCCAGGAAAAAAACCTTATCCGGGTAACTCACCCTAAGCGAGATTCGAACTCGCGACCTATTGAACGTGAGGCAGACACGCTACCACCACACTACCTAGGCGGGCTGGAGAAGTATTGTATTCCATCCAAAAAGTCGATATCAAGGTCTCATCGATAATATACGATTTGAGACACCCTGAATCAAAAACGGCATTTTTTTTCGAGAAAAAAAAGTACGTCAGCGTGCGGAGCATTAAAAGGGATGATTCTTTTAGCAGGTCATAAAGATCTAATGTATTGTTGACAAACAACTGAAACTGCGATAGTGAAAGAGGTGTGTGTGTGTGAGTGTGTGTGTGTGTGTGTGTGTGTTCGTGAACAGAATAACTCAAAAACGAGAAGTCGTTTAATCAAACTTTATATTTAAGTTCAGTATCCTTGAAGGATGTAACACAAACATTTTCAATAAAATCCCCAAACATCAAGCATGGAAAAATTTTCGAAAATTTTAATTTTCTGAAAAATGACGAGTTTGAATAAAACATCGTATTTATATTATATTTAGATACGCGACACAAAATATACGTGCTGAATTTTCTGGGAATAGTCTCTGAAGTTCTCATTTTGAATGACTTTTGTGTAAATCAAAACTTACTTGTCTTAAAAGCATCAGTTTATGGTATGTGTGGAGATATTCCTTGTTATTGGCTTAAATATTTTATAAAATATTTATACTTTTCTCAAATGGAGAGTAGTTAAGTAGGTATTGTTTTCCTCTCCTGGTGATGCAAAGAAAACGAATTTCATATCTAAGCTCCTAACTCTTTGGAGATTTTTAATGTTTGAATTGGATCTTGTTTGTGAGGCGTAGATTGAGGGGGGGGGGGGAGACAAACGTTTATCCTTTCAAAATGACAACATTTAGCCGATTTAAAGCATTATTTGTTTATTAACGTTTAATATTTTGTACGATTCGTAGATTCCATTTAAGCCTAGTGAATTCAGCTATTCCGTTGTATCTAAGGCAATAAATGTTTTCGGGAAATATTTTCCTAGATTAGCATGAAGGAGGTAGAAGAATACGCTTTTGTGAGAATCATTTGTGGAAGAATGGTTGGAGAAAGTTATAGGATTTTGTCTTATGTTGCCGCTGGTGATAATAGTGAATGTTTTATGGCGTATTTCGGGAACAAAAGAACAAAAGTTTGTAAGTCGCAGTTTGTGGGTGGAGTTGGCTACGGTCACTAAATGAAACGGGAGTTCTCACCAAAGGCTTCTTTTCATTGCCCCATATTCCGCTTTTGTGAAAGCCAGAGTAAGAATTACCGTAACTTCGCTAGATTACGTACTGTGCCGCAGTTACGCTCTAAACATCTGTGTGGGGCATGCTTGCATTCAGCATTACAAGATATGCAGATGACGTTTCTTTGTTCCTTATAAACATTTTATGGCGCAGCCACCTGCGTGGCAAACTTGGTCAGGGCGTGAGTTAAAATCAACGCGAAGGTTTTACAAGACCACATTTATATAAGCTTTCTGTGCCCGTCAGCTGAGAAAATATTGAAATTGATCAAAACTCGAAATCGAAACTGAACCGAAATTACACACTTTGAAGATCCCCAGAATTGCTTGTAAGTAATATGTCTCTTATAAAATCCCATTCAGGCGGGGCCCGGGTTCGATCCCAGACTCACCGCGTCGAGATGAATTGCTTGGGAACTGTTAGGGACTCTCCACGATGGCTCCCTGCCGCAGGCTGGTTCCAGCTGCTCTCATCTCATCCTTTCCTCCCGAGGACTGACTTACAAAATGCATAATCACTGGCTGAGGCGCGGAATCCCCTCCAGTACACTGCACTATAGACTACCTAGCTGGAAAGAATTTATTTACGAGGACCATCCAGAAAGACGTTCTTCATAACTAAATAATTACGAAAGATATCAATAAAACAGTACCCTACTCAATCTCTCAACCAAATCGTAATTGCTATCACGATATTTATTGTCACGTGGTACCGGGTTTTCAATGCATATGCTCTACTCCTCCACTGCTAAAATTTTTAGAGAAGATGTCACTGCCACTTTGAGGTCTTCATCGGTCGGGAAATCTTTGCCACCCAAAAAAATCATATGCGGTGTCTAAAAGTGAAAATCCGGGTTTTGTAAATCCTTTTATTAACATTTTCTTTCAATTCCTCCATGACGTTTTATGAATTTTCATTGTGCTCTTTGTCGTGCGCACTGGCTCTTCCTTGATTACTCGTAAATTATGCGCCATTTCCTCACTGAAGACTCGTTTATTACATTATCACCATGTACTTGCCTTATTTACCTATAAAATTCGATTGACCGAAATTCTGTGCATTCGAGAAAAACGGAAAAGTTCTTTGGTGGTAGAAAACTATAAAAAAATCTGATGTGTTACAATCACATGACTTTCTCTACATCTCTGCAGCAAAGTATTGTTAAAAAGCTTATTCTTCTATCTACATCATGCTAATCGAGATAAACATTAGCAGAAATTAGTCGTATTACTAGGTCCTTGCAAGTTGAAGGGAAGTAATAAATGCACAGGATAAAGCAATAGTCTCGTCCTTTAAAAGCCCATCTCTTTGCCAGGAGTAAACAAACCAGAAACGAGAAGAAATATCTCTTCCCGTTTGAGAAAATTGAAACCAGTAATTCGGAATATCTCGAAAACGGTTAACTCGACAAAAAAATGTATATAACATAAATTGTGTGTTTTATTAAGATATTCATTTTTTGTACGCAAGTTTTTGTATATCTCTCACGATTTGCCAGCAGTCATCCAAATTAAGAGGTCAATCTATTTCCAGAAAACCCAATATACACATTTTGTTTGTCATAAAAGGATCTTAAACATGCGGTATTTTAATCAAAATCATTTGAGCCTTTTTTGAGAAAATCAAAATTTTTGAAAAATGTTCCATATAAAGGGTAGTTGTGGATGCGGGGGGAGTTTGGTATCTAATGGTCTTTTCGTTTTTTAGCTATGCTGGTCACAGACACACACACGGATGTTTTTCTAAAAAAAAAAAAATTATTCAAGGGGGCTCAAAACATGTATTTTCGGTGAAATTTCGGTACCAGCTTCTTCACCTCGACCTCGTCTTAAAATACAAGCACTGGATAAAAGATACCTCAAATACTTAACGATTGATTTCTGGCATTTTGGACGTAATTCTTAAAATTCTAATTTACATTCAGAGGGTGGCAGACACGGTACACCCACACAAAGAGGCAGGTTAATGGCCTTCGAAAAAAAAGAGTGATCGATGTGTTATATAAGTAGATGACTTGCATAAGCCTCACGTTACGAAGCGTTTATAACTTATCAACATTCTTTTTACTTCCTCTACATGTACGATGTACGTAGTTTATAGAGAAGGTGTTGTACTGCATTCAAAAATTCGATACTGAGATTTCAACGGAAACACATGTTTTTGGGGCCCCTGAATCAAAAAAAATTTTTTTTTTAGCTCAAAAACGAAAATACGTTGGTATTTAAGTTTGGTATCTTCCAAGTATGCAACACAAGGATTTTCAGGAAAATCCCACCTCCAACATTTTCGAAAATGTTGTTAGCTCTAACGATTTTGATTAGAATACCCCACATTAAAGCCACTTCCATCACAAATAAAATGTATACCTTGAATTTTCTGGGAATAGCTTCTGAAGACCTGTTCATTATGGTTGAATTTTGCCGAACTGGTAAACCGTAAGAGATGACAAAACTTTACTGCACAATAAATGTACATCTATTAAAACCACAATTTATATCATATGTATCTTTATTTATTTTTTTTTTTTCGTGGAGTTGACCGTTTTCGAGATATTCCTTGTTATTAGCTTCAGATTTAAAATACAGTTTGAAATACATTTCTCGTGCGGGAACTTGTCAACTTCTGGCCACGCAAAGAAACGGATTTCAATCTTATAGCAACGACAGTTTAAAACATTTGACTGTCAGTTTAGTTTAGTGTATTCCCGTATCCTTCTACTTATAAGGAACTAAATAAAAAGATCGTTTCTGCTAGTGTTTATCTCGATTAGCATGAAGTAGATAGAAGAATTAGCTTATTAAAAATAAAGTGTTACAAAGATGTAGAAAAAGTCTTGCGGATGGAGCACATCAGATTTTTAAGCAGGTATTTATCACGATTGATAAAGAATGTCTATGAACTTGTACCAGAGGAAGTCTTGGAATAAGTTTGGGCCGGAATGGACACAGTTAATGAGGAAGGATATAATGCGTGTGATTGGAGGTTATTTTACGCATTTACAGTTTTCGCGGCGCAAAGCTGATTATTACAATTCGTGAATCAGTTAACACAGCTACATTAATGTCACAATAACACCGCCGCGAGTTGGCGTCCATTGTCCGCAATAATATAATACCGCTCAAATCGAATTGCAATAATACAAACAATGTAAGCTGAATTCCACTCACAAAGTGATATTGGTAATGAAAATGTATGTACATGTTTACAAACATAAAAAAAAATCTGATGTGTTCCATTCACATGCCTTTCAGTACATCTCTGCAACAAATTATTGTTAAAAAATGATTCTTCTATTTACATCATGCTAATCCAGATAAACATTAGCAGCAATAGTCTTATTACTTGCTTCCTTGTAACTAGAAGCGAAATAAGGGAGTGCCATAAGTAAAAGTGATAGTCAAAAACTGGTTGCTATGTGACTGAAGTTCCTTTGTTTGTATGGACAGGAGTTGACAAATTCCTGTGTGAGAAAAGTATAGGTGCTTTAAAGCTGATACCAATAACAAAAAATATTTCAAAAATGACCTACTCCACGAAAGAAATGTATATGACATAAATTGTTCGTTTTAACGTGATCTACATTTTTTGTGTAGTAAGTTGTTTTTTTTTCTTTCTTTCTTTCTTTCTTTCTTTCTTTCTTTCTTTCTTTCTATTTCTTACGGTGTACTAGTTATGCAAAATTCAATAAAAATCATATAGAATAAAGAGATCTTTTAGAGGCTCTTCCCAGAAAATTTAAGATATACATTTTATTTAGCAAGTAAATATCTTAAATGTAAGAGATTTTAATCAAAATCGTTAGAGCCATTTTTAGAAAGTCAAAATTTTCGAATTTTTTTCCATGTAAAGGGTAGTTTGGGGTGGGGGGATTTTCTTAAGAATCTTCGTGTCGCATCTTTGGACGATACCAAACTTAAATACTGAGTTTGGTTTTTAATAGTCTTTTCATTTTTGAGCTATGCAGCCAACACACAGACACACATACACACACACACACACACACACTCACACACACACACACACACACACACGCACACACATGGACATTTTTCTAAAAATGCTTTTTCTGAACTCGGGGGGTCTCAAAACATATATTTTCGGTGATATTTGAGTGCAATGCAATACCTTCTCTATACATTGTATACATAGTACGTGTAGAGAAAGCAAAAAGCTTGGTTAGACGTGTGAGGCTGGTCAGAGGAAGATTTGATATCTATGATGTCAGTTGCCTAGTAACTTAAGATAAAGAAAAGCGGTTCAGTGTGCAGTTCGCAGTCTAAGTTACCAATGGATGCCTCCATCTCGAATAGACAATGTATGACAATGATAAGACAGAACCTTCTGACGACTCCACATCTAACTTATGTTAGGCCTGTAGATGAACAATATCTGCTCGCGCACATCAGTCAGTTGTCTTTGAATTTGCCACTCCCCTCGCGTCTTGACAGATTATCTCTTCTGCTCCACTGGATGCATCTCCCCGTAGCGCCGTTCAAACTGGGGTTCTATTAATCAAACCACGCTTCGATACTCTTGACCCTATGATCCGCTAGGCATCCTCATCCTGTTCGCCGACACCATTGTCTTCCGGAAGTCGTTAGTTTTCAGCGTTTAAATGTGATTAATAACCCTCGTGTTTTACAACCACTGCGATTAAGTTAACGAATGAACTGTAGGTTATTACAAAGCCTCTCACTTAACCGTCTTATGTTAATAGTGATTTTCGCGATTTTATAACAGACAGCATATAGGAAACGGTTTATGGGGGGGGGGGCACTTTCTACCCCCCCTCCTAATTTACAAGATCAGATTCTACTGAAGGTGCCTCATTTCCCAAACATTCCAAATATTGATTTCTCATTAAAACAATTTAAGAAAAGGTTGTTTAAATAAATCAAACGGAGTTGTAAAGAGTTGCCTTCATTTCAAATACAGAGTTCAACTGTAAAACAAAAGGAATGAAAATGCAGCCAACACAGGCGCATGCTGCAGCCAAGTTTAGTATAGTTCTTTTTAGTTTCTCTATGCGTACTATGTACATAGTGTATAGAGAAGGTATTGTATTGCACCAAAAAATTCGATACCGAGATATCACCGGAAATACATGTTTTGAGACCCCCTGAATAAAAAAAAATTATAGAAAAATGTACATGTGTGTGTCTGCCTGTGTGTATGTGTGTGTCTGCCTGTGTGTATGTGTGTGTGTGTGTGTCTTTGGGCAGCATAGCTCAAAAACGAAAACGCCGTTAAATACCAAACTTGGTATTTAAGTTTGGTATCGTCCAAGGATGCGACACGAAGATTTTCAAAAATATCCCCCCACCCCCAACTACCCTTTACATGGAAAAAAGTTTGAAAATGTTTATTTTCTTAAAACTGTCTCTAACGTTTTTGATTAAAATATCTATATTAAATATATTTACCTGAGAAATAAAATGTATATCTTGAATTTTCTGGGAATAGCCTCTGAAGACTACTTTATTCTGGATGAATTTTACGGAATTTAGCATTACTGCTAAACCGTAAGAGATGGACGAAAACTTAAATCACACAAAATGTAGAGCACGTTAAAACACACAATTTATGTTATACAATTTTTTTTTTCGTGGAGTTGATCGTTTTTGAGATATTCCTTATTTTTGGCTTCAGGTTTGAAAAACATACTTTTCTCATACAGGAATTTGTCAACTCCTGTCCACACAAACAAAGGAACTTCAGTCACGTAGCAACCAGCTTTTGACTATCACTTTAATCTATGTTACTCCCTTATGTCGCTTCTACTAACAAGGAATGATACTATTTATGCTAATTTCTTCTCGATTAGATGAAGTAAATAGAATTATTTGTTGCAGAGATGTAGAGAAAGTCTATGATTGGGACACACCAGATTTTTTTCTTTTCATTCGTCTGTATTTGTTTTTTCTTTCCCTTTAGCGTACACCCCGCCCCCTTTTACTTGTAGTAAGCAAGTAAGACCAATTCTGCAAATTATATTCTCTTGATTAGCATTACCTAGGTAAAAGTAGATTCTTTTGTAAGAAGAGGTTGTATATGGAACATCTAGAGAAAGTTATGAGCATTTTTTCAGTTGGAAAATTATGTATGACTTGTGTGTAGGATTTGATGAAAGTTATTCTTAACAATGTAAGTAATTTCAATGAAACTTAATGCATATAGCAATAATATTACAATAGGACTAAGAAGAATATTTACTCATTATCAACTAGATCTTTAAATAAAAAAAGAGATACTGTATTCCTTGTTATTGACTTCAGTATTAAAGTAGTTATATGTTTCTCACATGGAAATTGTCAACTCCTGAAGGTAACAATTTGACCATTTCTGCTAATGACGTGGAGAAAAGAATAAGATTTTTAACAATAATTTGCTACTGAGATGTAAAGAAAGTCATGTGAATGGAACACACATTTTCTCTCAAGCTTGTGCAAAAGGTGGAATTTCAAAGACGTCATATCTAGAGCGAACCGCTTCTAGATATCTAGATATTTAGATATTTAGCTTACTGTATCCTTATTTTACCTGTAGTCAGAGTTTTTCTAGTGAGGTATATCTCGATTAGATAGAAGAATAAGCTTTTGTAAGAATAGTTTTAGAAGGTATGCTGGGAAAGTATGTGAAAGTAAGCACATTAAATATTATTTTCTCTACTCGCACTATGTACATAGTGTATAGAGGAAGTGATCTATTGCAACAAAATACTTGATACTGAGATTTTACCGGAAATATATGTTTTGAGATCCCCTGAGTGTGTGTTTGTGCACAGCATAGCTCAAAAACTAAAATACCGTTAAATACCAAACTTGGATTTAACTTTAGTATCTTCCAAGGATGCGACAGGAAGATTTTCAAGAAAATCCCCCCACTCCAAATTACCCTTTACATGAAAAAAATGTCGAAAATGTTGATTTGCTCAAAAATGTCTAATAATTTTGATTAAAAGATCGTATATTAAATATATTTTCATGACAAACAAAATGTATATCTGGGAATAGCCTCTGAAGACATCTTTGTATTGGATGAATTTTGCATAACTGGTAAACCGTAAGAGATAGACAAAAATTTGCTGCACAAAAAATGTAGAGCTCGCTAAAACACACAATTTATGTTGACCATTTTTTATATATTCCTTGTTATTGGTTTACATTTTGAAATATTTACACTTTTGTCATACGGGAACTTAATTCTCGACAAGGAAACGGGTTTCACTCCCATAGCAACCACATTCTTTATTTCCCTTCTACTTCTATGGAACCAAGTAATAAGAGCATTTCTGATAATGTTTATCTGGATTTGCATGGTGTAGATAGGACAATAAGTTATTAACAATAATCTGTTGCAGATATGTAGAAAAAGTTATGGGAATGGAACATATCGCATTTTTTTTTTTTGTCATAAAATTGTTGATTGCTCGAGAGTTTGGCTTTTTTCCCCACAAAGGAGAAAACAAAGTAAAAATTCCCAGGTATTTCGTAAACTATGCCCTTGGCTTGTGAAATTATATGGATTATACGCACCCCGTTTGACTGTTAACAAACTTGGCATTATTGGTATGCAACTCCTACATTCAAGCGTTAGTATTCGCAATCTCAGTGAGAGAAACTTAATCCTAGTTGCCGTTTAACACATAATGGAGGTTAATTGACGATCGGAAATTCGATTTCCATGCAGCGCCTATGTTGGCCAGGGCTGCAAAGGTGAATCGGATACAGCAAATTCCATGTGGCTAAATCGTACCCACTTGCTTCTAGTAAAAGTTGGGGCCGGCATTTGATGAAGTCCAATACCTCGTTTTTTACTTTCTCTACACGTACTATGTACATAGTGTATAGAGAAGGTGTTGCATTCCACCCAAAAGATCGATACCGAGAAATCACCAGAAATATACGTTTTATGATCCCCTGTATCTGAAAAAAGTATTTTCAGAAAACGGACCGTGTGTGTGTGTCGGTGAATACAATAACTCAAAAACAAAAAGTCGGTAAAATACCAAACTTGGTATATACGTTTAGTATCTTCCAGGGATGCGACACGAAGCTTTTGAGAAAAATCCCCCCACGCCAAACTATCCTTTACATGGAAACAATTTCGAAAATTTTGCTTTTCTCAAAAATTACTAATGATTTTGATTAAAATGTCTTACATTTAAGATATTTATGTGACAAATAAAATGTATATCTTTAATTTTCTGGGAATAGCCTCTGCAGACATGTTTATTCTGGATGAATTTTGCGGAAGTTTGCATGACTGGTAAACCGTAAGAGATAGACAAAAACTTTCCATACATAAAACGTAGAGCTCACTAAAACACACGATTTATGTTATATACATTTTTTTCTTGGAGTGGACCGTTTTTGAGATGTTCCTTGATATTAGTCTCATCTTTGAAATACTTATGCTTTTCTCACACGGGAGTTTGTCAAATCCTGTCCATACAAACAAAGGAACTTCAGTCACATTGCAACCAGCTTTGGACTATCACTTTAACCTATGGTACACCCTTATTTCGCTTCTACTTACAGGAAGCAAATAATAAGACTATTCCTGCTAATTTTTTCTCGATTAGCATGAAGCAAATAGAAGCATAAGCTTTTTAATAATTTGTTGCAGAGAAGTAGAGAAAGTCATATGAATGAAACACATGAGATTTATTTGCATACAACACTTGGAAACAAAACGAGCATATCATCAGGATAAAACTGTACTGATGCGGAAATCTGATGCTAAATTTACATGGCCTTCTCTATCTATTCTGCAGTAGATTACTCTTACAAAAGAATTTTCTTCTAGCTACTTCATCCTAATCGGATAAACTTTAGTAGGAATGGTTTTACCTTATATTTTCTTGTAGATAAAAGGGATATTAGCCAATTCACTAGGCTCTTTAACCTTAAGGCCTGACTGCTCTGTGAGGTGATTAAAATTCTGTTATCCTTGCGGATCCAGGTTGAAGAAAGGAAAGAAATCTGATGTATTCCATTCACTAGGCTTTCTCTAGCATTTTCACAATCAAATTTCTTACTAAAGAATATTATTCTTTAAAATACATGTTAATCGAGAGAAGAATACACTATGCTAAAGCGATAATCAAATGTTTTAAATGCTGTCGTTTGAAATTCGGTTCTTTGCATGACCAGGTAAAACAAAAGAAACACTGAAACGAATAACAAGGGATATCTTGGAAACGGTTCGCTCTGCAACTAAAATGTAAAGGAGAAGTTGAAAGTTTTGATAAGATCTACATTCTTTGTGTAGTAAGTTTTAATCTCTGTTATGGTTTACGAGTTATACAATAGTCATTAAGATTGAAGAGTACTTTTGAGGATATTCCCAGAAAATTCAAAATATACATTTGTTTGTTATGCAAATAGCTTCAGTATCTGGTATTTTAACCAAATCGTTAGAACCATTTTTTAAGAAAAACCAAGTTTTCGAAAATTCCTCCGTGTAAAGGATAAGTTAGGGGTAGCGGGATATTCTAATATATCTTCCTGTAGATATTTGGGAGTACTAAACTAAAATACTTGCTTTGTATTTTGCGGACTTTTTATTTTTGAGTTATGCTGTCCATATACAACACACACACACACACACACTCACAATGGTCGTTTTCTGAAAATGCTATATTTGGATTCAGGAAGTCTCAAAACATATATTTCCGGTGAAATCTCGACATCAAAGTTTTGTGCGGAATGCGTACCTTCTCTACTTGCTATGTACGTTATGCGCTAGAGAAAGTAAAAACTGATGTAAAATTCTCTACCTGTTCTGCTATACATATTCCTACAAAAGCTTATTCTTGTAACTGCTTCATGCTTATCAATTTTAGTAGAAAATGGTGTTAGCTCATATTTTCTTGTAAATAAAGCAATGCTAAAGAGAATCAAATTACGCTCCGGTTCTTATTTGATCTCATATAAATTACGTTCTGTTTTAAAAATTAAGATGAAGTAAAGAAAGAAAAAACAAAAGAGAATAAAGAGGAGGGGAAAAAAAAAATAAAAGCCATACCGACTACACAATTGAGAAAAAATATTGGAAAATTGAAATCCGAAACAAGGAATATCTCGAAAATGTTTAATTCCACAATCTAACGAGAGCTACATTTTTACTTTCTCTAACACGTATATACGATGATGTATTCTCTTCCACCCAAAACGCTGATACCAAGATATCACCGAAAATATATGTTTAAAGAACCCCTGAAAAAAAAGCAAGCAATTTTTTTGAAAATTCATTTGTGTGTGCACAGCATAACTCAAAAAGAAAAAATCATTAAATACCAAATTTGGTATTTAAATTGGGATTAAAATGCTGTATATTAAAGTGCCGGTCCCCATGGCCTCGCTCGCCAAATCGTCTCGCTTTGGTGTTTCGCAGCGCAGGGGATCGTGGGTTCGAGTCCCGCCTTGGGCATGGGTGTTATATGTTTGTGTATGTGTGTGTAAAAGTAAAACAGAAATTCAGTAATCATACAGTAATCAAAGTAAACAAATTAGGTAAATAAAAAGTAGGGTATACAGCGCCGGAGTCCCGATCAGACTCCGGAACTGTATTAAAAAAAAAAAGAAAAATGTTTACATGTCAGTTAAAATGTGTATCCTGAAGTTCTTGATAATAGCTCCTCAAGTCCTCTTCATTCTGGATGATTTTTATATAACTTGTAAATTGTAAGAAATAGACAGAAACACATCCCCCCCCCCCAAATGTACATCTCGTTAAATCACAGTTTATATCATACACTGTTTTGTTTGTTTTGTTTTTTGTAAAGTTAAACATTCCAGAGTAATTCCTTGTTGTTTGTTTCAATTTTATAATATTTAAACCGTTTTTCAAACGGGAAGTCATCTTCCTTATCATATCTATTTTGTTTTACTCCTGACCATGGAAGGAGAATCGAATTTGAATGACCATTGCATAGAGATGGTTTTAAAAAGTTGTACTGTCGCTTTATTTTAGTGTAATCCCTTATTTCCATGCTATTTATAAGGAACTAAATAAGATTTTGCGGTTTAACTGTTTTGCAAAAGTCATCCAGAATAAAGAACATTTCAGAGACTATTTCCAGAAAATTCAGGAAAATATGTAATTACGAAAACATCTACAGCATACTGTTTTTTAACCATTTCCAACCCGATTTATTTTCTATGATAATTTATTTTTGAAAAATAATGACATAGGATGGATGCTTATGCCTTAAAAATTGATATCACCTGTCATTGGTAGCTCAGTTGTCTAAACTTCCAAAGCATTGAACATAAACGATCAAGGTTTCAATGTATGGTTAACTTAGGTTGGAATCCTCGCTGCAGTGCTACGAAGTGTGATAAGAAAAGGGATGGGCCCAAGTAAAATAAACGTTGATTGGCATACCTAAGTGTTGACTGGACCTCGTTAGCATTTAAGGAAATGCAGTTCTGTATTTGTGCTAGAAAAAAATATTTCATCGAAGTGATTTTATTTTTACTTTTGCCTGTTTTAACCTCTTAAATAATAAAAAAAAAATCTGATGTGTTACACTCATATGACTTCCTCTAGCTGCGTTACAAAAGATTATTCTTCCTTCTGCACCATCGAGAGAAACGACAGAATGTATTTATTACTTAGTTTCTTATAAGTAATATGGAACTAAAGCAATGCGCTATGCTAGAGTGTTAAGTCAAATGTTTTAAAAACTGTCGTTATGCGATTGTCATTGCAAATCGCTTCTTTGCTTGGCCAGGAGTGGAATAAAAGAAAATTGACACTTCCTATCTGAGAAAAGTACAAGTGCTTAACAATCGAAACCAATAACAAGGAATATCTCTGAAACGGTTACCTTAAAAAAAAAAAGTAAAGGACATAAATTGTGTGTTTTGACGAGATCTACATTTTAGGTGCAGTAAGTTTTTGTCTATCAATTATGGTTTAGCAGTTAAGCAAAATTAGACAAAATTCTTTCAGAATAGAGGTCTTCAGAGGTTATTCTCAGAAAATTCAAGATATATATTTTATTTGGGATATCTTTTAATATATAGGAGCTTAATAAAAATCGCTAGAGCCTTTTTTAAGCAAATCAACATTTTCAAAAGTTCTTCCACGTAAAGGGTAGTTTGTAATGGGGGGATTTTCTTGAAAATCTTCATGTCGCATCCTAGAAGCTTCCAAACTTAACAGTCTTTTGGTTTTTTAAGTATGCTGTCAACAGACACACATACACGGATCTTTTTCCAAAAATTATTTTTTTTTATTCAGGAGGACCTAAAACATATATTTCTGGTGAAATCTCGGTATCGAGTTTTTGGGTGCATTACAATACCTTCTCTTACACTATGTACATAGTACGTCTAGAGAAAATAACATTTTAAATAAAAGATCGAAACAGGCCAATGAAAGTGAAGCATTCTTGAATATTAGCGTTTCCAAGTCCAAATGTTTACCTCGAACAATAAATACACAAGGATGTCGTATGACAGCAGTGGACTGGGCTAATTGAAATGGTTATTCAGTTTTGAAAAATCAATATTTTCTAAAAATACCTATATTTTATTCATGGAGCCTTGAAGTATATGTCAGATGGAATATCGACTTTGAATTTTTAGGTGGTGTACAGCTTACTATGCGTTGCAGAAAAAGTACAAATAACGTTATTCACGTCAATACGATAAAATTCCCAAGCACAAAAATCTGACCGTTATAAATGGAATGTGTTTGGTGTGTCAAAACCACACAAACGTAGAGCGTACATTCCTGTCATTTTATACAGTATCATGTACGTTTAATATAAGTTGACATTGGCGTGTGTCACCTTTTCACTTGAACAAATATTTGCTGTAGAGTTTATGCAACTGCTCTGCTGAATTTATCTGTCTACAACTCAGTGTTTTAATTCATCATTCTGTGAGAACTTTCGAAATAAAAATTGTTTCTAAAGCCTTAAATGAATATTTTTGCCTTCTCTACTTGTATTTCTTTATTGGATATGGAGATTTCTCGTAAAATAAATATTTTGAGGGATTCTGGACCCCCCAAGAAAACATATCTCTACACGTACTATGTGCATAGTGTATAGAGAAGGTATTGTATTGCACCCGAGATTTCACCGGAAATATATGTTTTGAGACTTCTTCAATAAAAAAAATCTGATGTGTTCCATTCACATGACTTTCTCTATATCTCTGTAAATTATTATTATTAATAAGTTTATGTTTTATTTATTTCATGCTAATCGAGAAAAATTAGCAGAAATAGTCTTATTTCTTGCTTTATTGTAAGTAGAAGCGAAATAAGGGAGTACCATAGGTTAAAGTGAAAGCCAAAAGCTGGTTGCTATGTGACTGATGTTCCTTTGTTTGTATCAACAGGAGTTGACAAATTCCTGTATGAGAAAAGTATGTTTTTCAAAGCTGAAACCAAGAAACACGAATATCTCAAAAACGATCAACTCCAGTAAAAAAATGTATATAATCTATATTGTGTGTTTTAACGTGCTCTACATTTTTTGTGGGTTAAGTTTTTGTCCATCTCTTACGGTTTAGTAGTTATGAAAAATTCATCCAGAATAAAGTAGTCTTCTGAGGCTATTCCCAGAAAATTCAAGATATACATTTCATTTGTCAGATAAATATCTTTAATATAGGAAATTGTAATCAAAATCGTTAGAGCCATTTTTTAGAAAATCAAAATTTTCGAAAAAAGTTCCATGTAAAGGGTAGTTGGGGGTGGGGGATTTTTCTCAAAATCTTCGTGTCGTATTCCTGGAAGATATTAAACTTAAATACCAAGTTTGGCATTTTACCGACTTTTCGTTTTTGAGTTATCGTGTTCACAGACACAAGGACACACTGACACACAGACACACACACACACGGACCTTTTTGTGAAAATGCTTTTTTTTAGATAAAGGGGACCCTATAACATATGTGACTTTCTCTACATCTCTGCAACAAATTATTGTTAAAAAGCTTAAGCTTCTACTTACTTCATGCTAATCGAGGAAAAAATAGGAGCAATAGTCTTATCATTTGCTTCCTTGTAAGTAGAAGCGAAATAAGGGAGTACCATAGGTTAAAGTGAAAGCCAAAAGCTGGTTGCTATGTGACTGATGTTCCTTTGTTTGTACGGACAGGAGTTGACAAATTCCTGTATGAGAAAAGTATTTTAAAGCAGAAACCAATGACAAGGAATATCTCAATAACATTAAATTCTTCTGTTAAATTAACTTTTGTCCATCTCTTACGGTTTACTAGTTTGCAAAATTCGAAAAATTCGTATAAAATAAAGTAGTCTTTAGAGCTATTCCAGAAAATTCAAAATGCATATTTTATTTGTCAGGTAAATATCTTTAGTATACGATATTTTAATCAAAATCTTATAGCCATTTTTGTGGAAATCAAATTTTTCGAAAAATGTTCCATGTAAAGGGTAATACGGGTGTTCTTGCAAATCTTCGTGGATGGTGCATCTTTGTAAGATACCAAACTTAAATATCAAGTTTGGTATTAAACGGTCTTTTCGTTTTTGAGCTATGGTGTCCACAGAGACACACACACGCACACGTACCTTTCTGTAAAAATACGTTATTTTTATTCAGGGGGACCCAAAACATGTATTTCCGGTGAAATCTCGGTATCGATTTTTTTGGGCGCAATACAACACCTTTTCTAGATACTATGTGCATAGTATGCGTAGAGAAAGTAAAAATTATGAAACATTCGGGTAGTTACGTGAAATATTTACACTTCTGTATCTCGTGCACCATTTAAACACATTGTTGCAACAAATAGAAATTTGAAAAATTCCATTTCTGATTTTGGTGTAGCACATTGTGATAATTAATGTCATCATAATTCGTCTAAAAATAACATTTCGAGATAACTAATGGGCTATTTTTACTTTCTCTAGCCCCATATGTACAATGTACATAGGGATAGAGAAGTATTGTATTCCACCCAAAAATTCGATACCGAAATTTCACCGGAAATATATGTTCTAGGATCCCCTATATCCAAAAAAAGCATTTTGAGAAAAAGGTCCGTGTGTGGGTGTGTGTGTGTGTGTCCGTGTAAGTAGCTAAAATACCAAACATGGTGTTTAAGTTTAGTATCTTCCAGGGATGCGACACGAAGATTTTGAGAAAATCCCCCCACCCTAAACTACCCTTTACATGGAACTATTTTCGAAAATGTTGATTTTCTTAAAAATGGCTCTAATGATTTTGATTAAAATATCATATATTAAAGATATTTACCTAACAATTAAAATGTATATCTTGAATTTTCTGGGAATAGCTTTTAAAGACCTGTTTATTCTGGATGAATTTTGCTTAATTTGGTATAACTAATAAACCGTAAGAGATATCCAAAAACTGTAGGCCTTGTTAAAATACACAATTTACGTCATATACATTTTTTTCGTGGAGCTTACCGTTTTCGAGGTATTCATTGTTATTAGTTTCAGTTGTGAAGTACTTATACTTTTCTCAGACGAGAGTGTCCGTTTTTCTTTTGTTCTACTCCTGGCCAAGAAAAGAAGCGATTTGTAATGACAATCGCATAACGACAGCTTTTAAAACATTTGACTATCGATTTAGCCTACTGTATTCCCTTATTTTGTTCCTACTTATAAAGAACTAAGTAATAAGAACATTGTGCTGAATACCTGGATTAAGAAGGTGCAGAAAGAAGAATAATCTTATGTAAGAAGTTTGTAGAATGGCTAGAGAAGGTCATGTGATTGTAACACATCAGATTTTTCTGTTTCCTGTTTTTGTGCAATCTGACAACCATGGTTGAGCAGTAGTCGATAGAGGGTGAGAATGTCTACTTGCCAAACAGGACAAGGCGCGGTGCGTTCTGTGGCTGACTCAAATGAAGTCAATCAAGCGAGTGCAAAGTCGTTTTCAGACAGAACGACGCCGAAATCCTCCCCTCGTTCACTCGCACCAGCATCCTGCATTAGGACCAGCAAAGGGGAGGAACGAGGAAACAACGAATTACAGTCAGAAGTAATCGACAGAGTGCAGTCGTCTGTTGTCAGAAGGCCTAGAATTGCATTTATGAATCGACAGACATATATTTTATGTTCAGAGTGAATAAACAAATAACTAAAGTAACTTGTAGGTAAATATGACGATTCTTAAGAGATACTGCGACTGTATTTTCTAACAAGTTTAGTGTTAAAAGTTATTTGCTTGAAAATTTCTACACTTAATACAAGTAAATATATAAATGATCGCGCTAAAGCTTAAATTTACAGTGAAAATAATTTCTCATATAGTAACAATGAAATAGCTTTAATAAGCGAAAAAATAATTCTAATTTTCAAAAGCATCCTTACGCTTTCACATTTTTACTTTCTCTACGCATACTATTTGCCTATTCAGAACGTACAGACAAGGTGTTATATTCCATCCAGAACTTCGATACCGAGATTTCTTCAGAAATACATACTTTGAGATCCCCGAATAAAAAAATAATTTTTAGAAAAATGTCGTATGTGTGCGTGTGTGTGTTGGTGGGATAGTATAACTCAAAGACCATTAATAACAAATTTATCATTTAAGTTTACTACCTCCCGAGGAAGCGACATTTTTATGAAAATCTCCCCACCCCAAACTACCTTTTACAGGGAAACGTTTTTGAAAATTTTGATTTTATTAAAAATGGCTGTAACGAGTTTGATTGAAATACCGAATATTAAAGATGGTATAAAAATGTATATCTTGAATTTTCTGGTAATAGCCTCTAAAAACCTTTTCATTCTGGATGGATTTTGCATGAACTTGTCAACACCCGGCCAGGCAAAGAAACGGATTTGAATCCCATAGCAACCACATTTTAAAACATTTGACTGTCGGTTTAGCCTAGTGTATTCCCTTCTACTACAAGGAGGCAAGTAGTAAGACCCTAAGTTTTTCTTGATTGGCATTAAGTAAGCAGAGGAATAAGCGTTTTAACAATAAGAGATGTAGAGAAAGTCATGTGAATGGAACACATCAGAATTTGTTTCTTAAAATTTTCAAACTTGGTTTTGTATATCATACGATAACATTCTAAAATATGATTGGATTGAGATCAGGAGAAATGCTTTTACTGGGTTTTAGCGAAGCGGAGGTTAAGAACCGATACCACCCAGTTGAAGATCCATTTCCTGCCACCATCAACCACAATACGTAACCGGAACTGCGTGACAATTCTAAAGCCATACACCCATCGATGCCACAGCGCTGTGGGCCGGAAATTAAAAGATCGGCACGCGTTTTAATATATATTCATTCCGACTGAACACAACATACCGCGCTTGCCCACGGAAGTAGCAAAACGAACCGAAAAGTAGCATTCGTAGCCAGGAGGAAATTACGCATCTTTCCTGTTTTCCATCGTTCTCTTTGTGTTACGCTGCAAAACGAGTTGATGAGCTGATCTTATACTTTAAAAAGAGGGCTGGCTGTTCTTAGCGCCCCTATGAGCTCCAAATTAACAAGCAAAAAAGATTGTGAAACGCAGCTGGGCGAGATAATAAGCAGAAATGATTCGCACAAATATAATAAATATCTCAGAGCGTTGGAGATCCAGATTCAGAACAAACTTTTACTTTCTCTGCCTGTAGGATCTTCAACAATCTGATATAGAAATAGCTCTTATTTATGTTTCTTCATATAATGTGTGAATAAGTTACAAGTAGGTTCTAAAATTAGCTATGGCTAGAAAATAACGTAAGAGTTTCGTCGTAGCGTTTATAGACGTTACTGCTACAAAGAGCAATTAAATATTTTTTTTTAATTTATTTATTTTAGGTCGCTTTAACTCCCAGGTCATATCGCGACCATACAATAGTTATAACAATTGAATTCATTATATTACAATGGACTTATTTACACATTAAACACAGGTCTGTGAATTAAAATCACATTAGAAAAGCACGTTATTACAATAAGTTATTTATACATTAAACACAGGTCTGGAATTAAAATTACATTAGCATAACAAGTTTTACATACATTTAAATAAAATATTTTGAAAAGGTACATTGCTGTTAAAAGTCAGTTTTACACAGATTTAAAATATTGTGAATTTGTACATTAGAGTTTGAAATCCAGTGTTATGCTTCTAAGAAAGAACTTGCTTGAATTTTTGTGGAGTATTCAGCGTTGTGGATATATCTTCTATAATGCTGTAGAACTGTCGTTCTGTAGTGTATCTTATGCATTCTGTGAAAATGTGTTTAATGGTGAGTTTTGTGTTGCAGAATTCACATTGAGGTGGGTTGTCTTTGGTGAAGATGTATGAATGTGTTAGTTTAGTATGTCCTATTCGTAGTCTTGTGATATTCACTTGTTCTTTCCTCTTCAGTGAACGTACAGGGCAAGGATTGGTGACGTCATCTTTCCTTACCATACGTAACTTTACTGGTGGATTTTGACTACATGTCTGGTTCCATTTTGCTCTAAGTTGCCTGCTAAAGTGTTTTATTATGTCACTATAAGGTACTGAATGTCTCGTAACTTCTGCTAGTCGAGTTGCTGCTTTGGCTGCTTCGTCTGCTGCTTCGTTACCTTTGATGCCACAATGAGACGGAATCCACGTAAATATGATGTCCTTTTTGTCTGAAATAGCGTGATGGTGAAGAGTTTGAATGTCCTGGAGTAGTTCAAGATCAGTCGACCGGTTTCTAAGACTTTGGAGGGTGCTTAGTGAATCGGTAAATACAAGAAAGTCACTGTGGCTGGATTGGTTAATGTATATTAAAGCTAGCAATTATTACACCAAGGAGAAAATACAGAAAGTAACTAGTTACTCAGTCACGGTTACAAAAGTAAATGGGATAGAGCTACCTGTATTCAGTAACGGTTACAAAAGTAAGAAGTACTGATAAGAACTATTCGGAAACGGTTACAAGAATAAGGGAAGCAAAAACTAATTAGTTATTCATTAACGGTTAAAAAAGTAAGGAAAGCTGAAAGTTATTATTCAGTAGTGGTTATAAAAAAGGGAAAAAAAAAAAATAAAAAAAAAAATAATAAAAAAAAGGAAACGGAAAGTAATTCAATGGTTGCAAACTAAGGGGATGCTCAGAATAACTATTGAGTAACGGTTACAAAAGTAAGGGGAACAGAACTGAGTAACAGCTACAAAAGTAAAGGGCACAAAACAACTAGTAATTTAATAGCAGTTACAAAAGGGGAACAGAAAGTAACAGTTACTTAGCTCGGTTATAAAAGTAAATTCAACAAAGCAACTAGTTATTCAGTAACGGTTGCAAAAGTAGGGCGTTACTACGGTAAGTGTTATTCAGTAATAGTCACAAATGTAAGGCAAATATAAAGTAAATATTTATTTAGTAACGGTTAGAAAAGTAAGGTTGATGCATAGTAACAGCTGTAAAAATAAGGGATGCAAAAATAGCTACTAAATAACGGTTGTATAAGTAAGGAATGCAGAAAATAATTAGTTATTTAGTTATGGTTACAGAATAAAGGGTGGAAAGTAAGTTGTTGCTCAGTAATGACCACAAAAGTAAGTACTGACGAGAGTAATTAGTTACATAGTTACTATTAGCGAAAGTAATTATCACTTATTTACGGTCGCAAAAAATAATTACAGTTAGGTAAGTACTTAGTTACAATTACAAAGGTAAAGAGGGCAAAGTAAATAGTTATTCAAAAATCTAATGTGTACCATTCACATGACTTTCTCTATATCCCTGCAACAAATTATTCTTAAAAAGCTTATACTTCTATTTACTTTATGCTAATCAGAAAAAATGAGCAGAAATAGTCTTATTACATGCTTCCTTGTAAATAGAAGCGAAATAAGGGACTACCATAGGTTAAAATGATAGTCGAAAGCTGGTTACTTTGTCAATGAAATTCCTTTGTTTATATGGATAGGAGTTGACAAGTTCCTGTATGAGAAAAGTATAAGGTTTTCCTAGCAGAAACCAAAAATAAGGAATGCCTCAAAAACGACGAACTTACGAAAAAAATGTGTATAACATAAATTGTGTGTTTTAACGTGCTCTACATTTTTTGTGTAGTAAGTTTTTGTCCATCTCTTACGGTTTAGCAGTTATTCAAAATTCAGTAAAATTCATCCAGAATAAACTACTCTTCAGAGACTATTCCCAGAAAATTCAAGATATACATTTTATTTGTCAGGTAAATATCTTTAATATACGAAGTTTTAATCAAAATCGTTAGAGCCATTTTTGAGAAAATCAAAATTTTCGAAAAAAGTTTCATGTAAAGGGGTGGGGGGGATTTTACTCAAAATCTTCGTGTCGCATCCCTGGAAGATACTAAACTTAAATACCAAGTTGGTATTTTACCGACTTTTCTTTTTTGAGTTATCGTGTTCACGGACACACGGACAAACACACACACACACACACACACACACACACACACACACACGGCCCTATTTATGAAAATGCTTTTTTTGGACATTGGGGACCCTAAAACATATATTTCCGGTAAAATCTCGGCATCGAATTTTTGGGAGGAGTGCAATACCTTCTCTATACACTATGTACATAGTGCGTATAGAGAAAGTAAAAAGGATATAAAAACTATATAGTTACTGAGTAACAGTTACAAAATTAAGTCTAAATATCGAGTGTCAATTACATGTCGGTCTATAAGTTTATTTGTTATTAAGGATAATATTATACTGTGCAGGAAGTAACTAACGTAACTAACGGTTACAGAATTAGGGGGAAAAGTAAGTTATTGCTCAGTAACGGTTACAAAAATAAGTGTGGGAGGGGCTAATTCCTCAGGGGTAGTTCTGTTCCCACAGTAAAGGGGATAGAAAGTAAGTTACGCAGTAACGGTTACAAAGCAAGGTGGCAGTGGGTAAATATTGCAAATGGTTGCTAAAGTAAAGGGGTGTAGTATGCACCTAAGTCATGGGTATGGGTAATACAATGATTTTGAAATAATGACACTTTCATTGCCCTTATCCACTACTAGTTTTTACATTCTCTATACTTACTATGTATATAGTATATAGAGAAGGTATTGCACTCCACCAAAAAATTCGATACCGAGATTTCACCGGAAATATATGTTTTAGGGTCCCTGTATCCAAAAAAAAGTATTTTCAGAGAAAGGTCCGTATGTGTGTGTGTGTGTGTGTGTGTGTGTGTGTGTCCGTGTGTATGTGAACACGATAACTCAAAAACGAAAAGTCGGTAAAATACCAAACTTGCTATTTAAGTTTAGTATCTTCCAGGGATGCGACACGAAGATTTTGAAAAAAATTCCCCCACCCCAAACTACCCTTTACCTGGAACTTTTTTTCGAAAATTTTGATTTTCTTAAAAATGGCTCTAACGATTTTGATTAAAATATAGTATATTAAAGATATTTACCCGATAAATAACATTTATATCTTGAATTTACTGGGAATAGCCTCTGAAGACTATTTTATTCTAGAGGAATTCTACGGAATTTTGCATAACTGCTAAACCGTAAGAGATGGACAAAAACTTACCACACAACAAATGTAGAGCACTTTAAAACACACAATTTATGTTATATACGTTTTTTCGTGTAGTTGATTCTTTTTGAGATATTCCTTATTTTTGGTTTCAGCTATGAAAATTTTTTACTTTTCCCATACAGGAATTTGTCAACTCGTGTCCATACAAACAAAGGAACTTCAGTCACATAGAAAACCGGCTTTTGGCTATCACTTTAACGTATGGTACTGCCTTATTTCGCTTCTACTTACAAGGACGCAAGTAATAAGACTATTTCTGCTAATTTTTTCTCGATTAGTATGAAGTAAATAGAAGCAAAGGCTTTTTAACAATCATTTGTAGCAGAGATGTAGAGAAAGTCATGTGAATGGAACACATCAACTTTTTCTAATAAGTGTAGTGATCTGTACTATATGTTATAAAACCGAGATGAATAACACAGGAGCTTCCTGAAATGCCGATATAGGTCTGTTTTGGTCTGAAGTAACGGTCGACCAGGACACATGCATTCCATAGTGGTTCTGATTGTATCTACATTGTCTGGGAAGGCGGTGTGGACAGGTAAATGAGCGAGCCAGGCACTCTTGAAACACTGCTTAATGATATAGGCAATGGCATCTTAATCGCTCGTCTTGAAATGTAAATGTATAGACATCATGTTTAAACGTGGCGAAGGATATATGTTTACAATAGGAAGTATGGCAGTGTTTACAGAACGTTCCAGACGGCAGGGTTGCTACAAAGTCCTGGCTTCCAGAGGTATATTCATCAAGATGTAGTAGGGTCGGCTGATAACTCCCGGAACTCTCAATGAAAGCAACATTAAACATTTTTTTTTTTTTTGCTTTATTTCTCAACATAATCTCCAGAAAGGCATTTGTTATATCGGCGTTCTAATTTAATTAAACCATATCTGTAGTGTGATTTATCAAGGTTCTCAAAATAGCTATTTACCGCATCAATGTCCTCGTTGCTATGGAATCTTCGTCCTCCCAAGACATTTTTCGAGGTTTGGGAGCAGTGGTAGTACCTGTGTGTCAGATCTGGTGAATAGAGTGGATGTTCAAGCAATTCCAACTTTAATTCGCTCGTTTTTCTCGTTGCAGTGATGAACGATTGCATTGTCGAGATAAAACAATAACTTTCTTTTTTTTTTTTTTTTTTTTTGCCAAATGAGGTCTTTTCCTTTTCACCTCAGTACTCAAACGTTGCAGTAAGCTTGCGTAGTAGTCACCAGTGATACTTTTACCTCTTTCCAAGTAATCAATAAAGATAATTCACATGCATCCTGGGGCGTATGGAGCTGGTGGACGTACCTGGCTGCGCAGCGACGACTGGTCCTCCGGCGTTGCGGCTGCTAAAGTCGATTCTCGATGCTCCTCGGCTATTGGTGGGCTCAGCGAAAAGCAATTGAGATCTATTTATATCTAGCTTTGGTATTTAGCTACGGTGATCTCCAGGGTGTGGTGCGGAAATTAACTTAAAATAACGTCGACACTTTTCGTTCAGTCAAGGTTTATTTCTCTTTTACAAGCGTTCCCGAGAATGTTCCTGGCGCGATTGAGTTTCGATAATTTCCCTCGAACAAGAGCATAACGCTCATAAAGATAACTAAACTTTACGCGGCGACGAGTGTAGCGGTTACGCGCAGAATAATTGTAGACACTTTAAATTTTCGCCGTGGCTTCCTTACGCGTGACATTTATTTCAACTGTGTGAATCCCTGTAATGACTTTACTATATTTACGAGGATTCTTGTTTCGGGCATCACAGAGTCTACGTGTCTACATTCCAACTGCCTGAAAATTGCGGCGAAAACTCTATGTTTATAACAAATTCTACCCATGCACAAAACCCTCAACTCGTAATCTCATTGGCCCATTTTTGGCGCCGAAAGTGGCTTGGGGTGCGCTTCTGCCGTGACGTGATTGATTTAATTGGTCAATGCGTCTTTCACGTGATTCTTGGCCTAAATTTCCTCGTGGTTCCTCAGTTTATGTCGCCTTCACATTCTCTTGCGGAGACGTGACCACACAATAGCGTCTTTCCCCTCTTGCAATAGACAAAGAAATAGCGTAAACAACTGAATTCTCGCTTGAGAACTCTCGGGTTGAAGTTAGAAACGCTTTCCAGAAACAATCTCTCTGAACATCTAATATACAATAAATACATTATATCTTACTTACTAATTAACCTAAACAATTTAATCAATTACAAATATTGGTTTTGCGCTTATTCACATGGGCGATAATCTGTCTCAATCCCAGAAAACACTCGCCATAACTTTGTTAGCTGACAAAATTGACTTTGCCTTTTTTGGACTTGGTTCACCTGGCGCAATCCACTCTTTTGACTGTGATTTACTTTCTGGAGTGTAGTGATGTATCCAAGTTTCATGCATGGCAATAAACCGTGTCAAAAATTCACTGGGATTTTTACGGCAGAGCTCCACATTCTTAACAGAAACAGTTTTTCTTTGCTACTTTTGATTAGGTGCAAACAAACGTGGCACCCATCTTGCCCAGGCCTTGTGAAAGCCCATAACATTACTTAAAATATTACCTGCACGTTCTTTTGATATGTTTACAGCGTCTACTATCTCAAACAAATTTAATCTGCGGTCTTGCAGGACTAAACGATGGATTTTTTCAATGATCTCTGGAGTTGTCACTTCTACAGGGCGTCCAGAGCGAGGCTCATCATTAGTGCTCGTACGTCCCATTTTAAACTCTGCAACCCACCTTTTAATCAGTGAATATGAAACAGCAGAGTCTTTCAATGTACTGTCCACTGGTACTCTTTTAAGAGATAGACAAAAAACTTACTACTCAAAAAAATACAGATCTCGTTAAAATCAACAATTAATTTGAAATATTTGTCTTTCTTAGAGTTAACAGTTTCCGAGATATTCCTGTTATTGGTTTCACTTTTACTTTCTCAATATGAACTATGTACATAGTGTATAGAGAATGTATTGCACTCCACCCAAAAATTCGATACCGAGATTTCATCGGAAATATATGTTTTAGGGTCACCTTTATCTAAAAAAAGCATTTTCGGAAAAAGGTCCGTGTGTGTGTGTGTCCCTGAACACGATAACTCAAAAACGAAAAGTAGGTAAAATACCAAACTTGGTATTTAAGTTTAGTATCTTCCAGGGATGCGACACGAAATTTTTGAGAAAAATCCCCCCACCACCAACAACCCTTTACATGGAACTTTTTTCGAAAATTTTGATTTTCTCAAAAATGGCTCTAACGATTTTGATTAAAATTTCGTATATCAAAGACATTTACCTGACAAATAAAATGTATATCTTGAATTTTCTAGGAATAGCCTCTGAAGAGTAGTTTATTCTGCATGAATTTTACTGAATTTTGAATAACTGCTAAACCGTAAGAGATGGACAAAAACTTACTACAAAAAAAAAAAAAAATGTAGAGCACGTTAAAACACACAATTTATGTTATATACATTTTTTTCGTGGAGTTCGTCGTTTTTGAGACATTCCATATTTTTGGTTTCTGCTATGAATAACATACATTTTTCATACAGGAATTTGTCAACTGCTGTCCATACAAACAAAGCAACTTCAGTGACATAGCAACTTGATTTTGATTATCATTTTAAGCTATGGTACTCCCTTATTTCACCTCTACTTACAAGGAAGTAAGTAATATGGCAATTTCTGCTAATGTTTTACTGATTAGCATGAAGTAAATAGAAGTATAAGCTTTTTAAGAACAATGTATTGCAGGGATATAGAGAAAGTCATGTGAATGGTACACATCAGATTTTTAAATTAGTTACACTTTTCCTAATCATCTTTCGTATTATATCTCTTTTGATTTACTTTTGGATGTGTAAAGAAAACCTAATTTCAATTATTTCACATAGCGATCAGTTTTTAAAATATTTGAATATTACTTTTGTCTAGTGTATTTATCTTCTACTTACAAGGAAGCAATTAAGCATTTCTGGTAATGTTTATCTTAATTAGCATGAAGTAGATAAAAGTATACTGTGTTGTTTGCAGAATAGGTAGAGAAAATCAGTGAATAGAACATATCAGATTTTTGGGGGTGGTGAGTGGCACTTAGTCATTTTAAAAATCTGGGAAGGCTAAGGACGACGATTGATTGGGCGACCAAAGAAATGTGAGAAAGGAACAGTCTTCTACCTAAACCGTGGCTAGAAGAATATTATTGTTTTATACTTAAGGTGGAATATGGTTGTGGTGTTTACCTTGGCGGCTAAGGAAAACTATAAAGAACCCTAACCAGATTAGTCGGTCCACGGGATTTGAACTCAAAATTCTGCCTCAGGCATCTTTTGCTGACTCTTAGCCCTTTTGAAGATATGTGTGAGTGAAAGTTTGAAATTTCAAACTAATAATGTATACCACAAATGTAATATAATGCAAATGAAGTACAGTTCATCCAAGTATTCTAATGGTTTGAAGTTACGGTCAAATTTATTAATGTTTTTGTTACGTCACTAAAAAGTCCCTTGCGACAAAAAATTAAAATTTTAATTCAATATTTTAACCCAAAGTTCACAATACATCCACTTTTTGAAAATGCCCTAGGTTTCTCTGTGTCTCCTTTGGTTTAGGCTCAGTAATTGATACTTTCTCTACACATACTATGTACATAGTGTATAGTATTGCATTCCACCAAAAATTCGATACCGAGATTTCACTGGAAATACATATTTTGGGTCCCCCAGAATCCAAAAAGGCATTTTTGGAAAAAAGATCCTCTGTGTCTGTGGACAGCATAGCTCAAAAGCGAAAAGACCGTTAAATACCAAACTAGGTATTTAAGTTCGATATCTTGAAATGATGCGACGCGAAGATTTTCAAGAAACCCCCCCCCTACCCCAACTATCCTTTACATGGAACTTTTTTCTAAAATTTTCATTTTCTCAAAAATGGCTCTAACGATTATGATTAAAATATCGTATCTTGAAGATATTTACCTGACAAATAAAATGTATATCTTGAATATTCTCTACTGAAGACTACTTTATTCTGGATGAATTTTACGGAATTTTGCATGACTGCTGAACCGTAAGAGATGGACAAACACTTACCACACAAACAATGTTGAGCACAGTAAAACACACAATTTATGTCATATACATTTTTTCGTGGAGTTGTTTGTTTTTTAGATATCCCTTGCTTTTGTTTTCAGCTTTGGAAAACTTATGCTTTCTTATACAGAATTTGTCAACTCCTGTCCATACAAACAAAGGAACTTCAGTCACATAGCAACCAGCTTTTGACTATCACTTTAACCTATGGTATTCCCTTTTTTCGCTTCTGTGTACAAGGAAGCAAGTAATAAGACTATTTCTGCTATTTTTTTCCTCGATTAGTATGTGGTGAATAGAAGCATAAGTTTTTTAACAATAATTTGTTGCAGCGATGTAGAGAAAGTCATGTGAATGGAACACATCAGATATTTTAAAGTTATGATTGTACTTTTTTGTCATAAAAATTATAATTTTTCTGTTTGAAAATAGAACACATATGCTTAAATAGATCTGTCAGCAAAACCTAGAGCAATTCCTATTCATTATATCTCTGTGCACTGCAAATTTATCTGTGTAACAGAAAAACTGCTCCGCAATGAGCTGAAAATAATTAACAGCGAGAAAACAAGAAAGATTGGAATGCATGGCCCACATTAAAATCCACCAAGATGGTAGATTGGACCCTGAGCTTTCCTTTGCCTGTCCTCTGCTGCTGTCTTTCCTTGCATTACTATTTTTCTTTCTGCATAACTTCGTTGTTTACTCCGCAGGGTGCGAATGAGATCTCGTCGAACTGAGTTTTGCTTACCGAGTCTATACATTTTCAGCTCTAATGCTTTGCTGTAGTGCTTAAGGTACTTAAAAATGGCGTATGGTGACCAATTATTACTTTCTACACGTACACATAGTGTATAGAGAAGGTATTGTATTGCACTGAAAAATTCAATACCGAGCTTTCCCCGGAAATATATGTTTTGGGGCAACTGAATTCCCCTCCCCCCAAAAAAAACACTTTTAGAAAAAAGTCAGTGTGTGTGGTGTATGTGTCTGTGGACACCACAGCTCAAACACGAAAATACCGTTAAATACCCAACTTGGTATTTAGGTTTGGTATGTTCCAAAGATGCGACACAGATTTTCAAAAAAATCCTCCCACCCCAAACTACCCTTTACAGGAACATTTTTTTTAAACATTTAAATTTTCTCAAAAATGGCTAACGATTTTGATTTAAATCTCTTATATTTAAGATATTTACATCAAATAAAATGTGCATCTTGAATTTTCCGGGAATAGTCTCATAAGACCGCTTTATTCACGATGATTTTAATTGAATTTTGCAAATCTCGTAAACCGTAAGAGATAGACGAAAACTTACTTTACAAAAAATGTAGATCACGACAAAACACACAGTTTATGTCATATACATTTTTTTCGTGGAGTTGGCCGTTTAGTTTTAAAATACTTAAACTTTTCTCATAGGGGAACCTGTCAACGCTTGACCACTAAAAGAAACGGATTTCAATCCCATAGCAACCACACTTTAAAACATTTGCCTGTCTGGTAGCCTAATTTATTTCTTTATTTCCATTCTTCTTGTAAAGGAACTAAGTCATAAGACCGTTTCTGCTAATGTTTTAATATGAAATAGAAGAATAAGGTTATTAACAAAGATGTAGAGAAATCCGTGTGAATGGAGCACATCAGATTTTACTTTTTTATGTTCAGGAATGTTTAAATTATTTTATAAAATTAAAATAGAAATGTAGTTTTTTCATGAAATTTCAGTCATACATACCCTTAATTATCTATTTACTGAATGGCAGTACATTTCAGATGCGTGTGTGTGTGTGTGTGTGTTTTCCATGTTATGTATATAGCTATGCTTTTGTTCGCCTAAAAGCTTTAATTTAGCATTGCCCTATTAACTCTGTATATCATTAAAGCCAATATTGTGCCTCTAATAGAAGCTTATGGGGTGCTTCTTAGCATCAGGCAAGGTTTGAAACAGAGTAATGAAACAGCAGCGGCTGAGAGCGAATGTTGCACGCAAGGGGGGGGGGGAGTGGTGAAATGGAACATTTCCCCTTGTACATATCCATCACTGCATCACGTTAATTGGGTGGAAAGTTGGAAACTAGCGGCGCGGCCTGCAAGAAGAAGGAGTGCCAACATATTTATTAGTTGGCTTCTCTGCTCATTAAATCCTCAACATTCATGTACAGTTGCAGGATTTTCATGGCACCCCTTGCAGCGTTACGACCAGAAAAATATAAACCTGGCGCCCAGACGTAGCTCTTGTTATTTCCAGAGACAACAACCTCGTAATATTTCTTTATTGTCCATTATTTCGTAAATCTGTAGCTCTCGAGATCGACAAATATATCATTTTGTATGCTCCTTTCCTCTATCTAAGGTGGTCATAAATAAAGCATTTTCTAATGCTACTTTTACTGAAAGTCATATTTCTGGACATTTATAATCTCTGTTTATTTGTGCATTGTTCCATGGAACAAGAGTCTGCAGAAAATTGAAGACGCCAATAAAATACAAACTTCAGAGACCGGAACGTGCAAAACGTTTTATTAAATGCGGTTGTCCAGAAAATGAGTGCTGACTTTTCGTCTGTTGAAAGGCAACGCGATGGAAATGCACTGTTTTGGGTGTAAATAGCGAAATGCAAATTATTGAACAAGTTGTTTTTCAATACATTTATTTGATTGTATATTGATGTATGCAGGTTAAACCTCCCGTTCACACAGAAACCTTTGGAAGACTCTCACTGAATGAATGTGTAAAATCATCTCTGATGTTTACTGCCAGAGGGGCCTCATGTGGCTGACCTCACAAAGTTATAATGTATTTTATTACTATTCTGTATAGCATAATTAATGCTGAACGAATCTAAATAAATTAAAAAAAAACTTTTAATTTTTATTGTAGTATTCCTCTATCTCTATAGTTTTAGTTAAACATATCAGTTCCTGTAATAAGAAGCTGGATTTTCAACTACATTATTTGTAGAAAGATGTTCCTGTGAATTTACGATACCCAGTAGTAAAGATAAGTTTGTGCGCAACACGGAATGCCTTTACTCGACAGCGGGCAAAGATAAACTAAGGATGGTCCACCTCAACTAAATGCACTTAAGGACGTACATGCTATCCATTTGCCTTCCTATCATATACGACCGAGAACAAATTGCAGTTACAAAAGCTCTAGGTACCGAAAATGCATAGGGAATTAAAACTTCCAAATATATTTCCTCTAAGTCTATTTAAAGGTATAAATTTCATTCATCAAAATTTCGGAACAATACCAGAAGGCATAAAACGGAAACGTCGTTTGAAAATAAATAAGGGCAAAGCATAATAGAAGGTGTGTCAGAAAAAATCCAGAAAGAACCTCCTGGACCTTGCACATAGACGATAAAGAACACATGACAAAACATTCTAGAGAGAAGTAAGGGCTATATTTTGTAACATATTGAAGAAAACTAAATAGTCAGTAAGGTTTTCGCAGTTCAAAAAGGGATCGACGCCAACGTTTGACATTCGATAATTTAAGAATGTATTATAATGCAGTGCACTTCGGCTTGTGATGGCTCTGAAGCCGTGAATAATTAGAAACTAAAGAAATTTTATGTTCTTTACCAAACAGTGTCACAGGATAATTTACGTTTTGGAAAATATGAGCTGCTCTAGAGAGCTAGATCATTATGAATCAATATACTAGTTTCTAACAGTATTACATTTCTCATTTTCAGACTGCAAGCTTGTGGTTTGTTTAAGTCGGAAGTCTACACAGATAGTGGGCATACAGCTGTATAACACAACCTTACGACAAACCGCCAGTAGCTCGTATCTTTTCCGACCTAAAACTTTGCTTTTAAAGATTATATGAAAAGTCTTCTATATTGCATAACCTGTTTACTGGTTCTTTATGAGGGGATGTCAAAAGGAAATGGAAATTATTTTTTCTGCGAATATGCGCGCGGCGAAATTCACCAATCATTGTACAGGAGAGATCTCTTGACTGTGACATACGCAACATTGTTCAGTTTTTCAGAGCGAGCCATTGTGTACTGACGTGTTTCAGTGACCCAGCATGGATTTCAAGTTAGGTTCTTGTATCCTGGAAAAATCAGAAACTGATAACGCAACAATACAAGACCAAGCTTTATCAAAATGGCAAAAATTTAAATATGGTGAAACACGCCTTGAACATGCTCCTCTGCGACGGACCTTCGCATCAAAAACAGATGAACCGCACCTCCATTGGCGCTATGTTGCAGGACGATCGGCAGTTAACATTAGCAGAGGTTGCAGACATGCATATTTCGTTTGAGTCATTTAAAGGCATAATTCATAATGATTTGTGCTACAGGAAAGTCGCAGCAAAAAAAGATTCCACGAATGCTTCATGAGGGACAGATGTCTCATCGAATCTAGGCATTGAAGCCATATGGGCCGAATCTTGCAAACTGTGACTTCCGCCTGTTTCCACGATGGTAAGCAGAAAGGAAAGAAAGAAAAAATCTTATGTGTACCATTCACATGACTTTCTCTATATACCTGCAACAAATTATTCTTAAAAAGCTTATACTTCTATTTACTTTATACTCATTAGAAAAAATTAGCAGAAATAGTTTTATTACTCGCTTCCTTGTAAGTAGAAGCGAAATAAGGGACAACCATAGGTTAAAGTGATAGTCAAAAGCTGGTTGCTATGTCAATGAAGTTCCTTTGTTTGTATGGATAGGAGTTGACAAGTTCCTCTATGAGAAAAGTAATCGTTTTTCATTACAGAAACCAAAAATAAGGAATGTCTCAAAAACGGCGAACTCCACGAAAAAAATGTATATAACATAAATTGTGTGCTTTAATGTGCTCTACATTTTTATGTATTAAGTTTTTGTCCATCTCTTACGGTTTAGCAGTTATTCAAAATTTAGTAAAATTCATCCAGAATAAACTACTCTTCAGAGGCTATTCCCAGAAAATTCAAGATATACATTTTATTTGTCAGGTAAATATGTTTAATATCCGAAATTTTAATCAAAATCGTTAGAGCCATTTTTGAGAAAATCAAAATTTTCGAGAAAAGTTCCATGTAAAGGGTAGTTGGGGTGGGGGGATTTTTCTCAAAATCTTCGTGTCGCATCCCTGGAAGATACTAAACTTAAATACCAAGTTTGGTATTTTACCGACTTTTCGTTTTTGAGTTATCGTGCTCACAGACACACGGACACACACATACACATAGGACCTTTTTTGTGAAAATGCTTTTTTTGGATATTGGGGAACCTAAAACATATATTTCCGGTGAAATCTCGGTATCGAATTTTTGAGTGGAGTGCAATACCTTCTCTATACACTATGTACATAGTGCGTATAGAGAAAGTAAAAAACTTCATGGACGCCATTTTTAACAGATAGGAACTCAAAAGTGAAGTGATATTTCGGGCATATTGAGCAGAATGTCAAGCAAGGGTTTCTGTGAGTGATTTGAAAATTGTATAGAATTGGGTGTAGCCTCAGAAGGAGAGTATTTTGAAAGTTTGTAATTGAATTTGAATAACAAAATGCATAATTTCCAACATGTAAAAAATTTCCCATTCTTTTTTCATACAGCCCTGTATGTATGGTTCTTTAATCCACAAATTCCCGTGAATAGTCTCATTATTAGGTTTATTTTGAATATATTGAGTTTTTGTACATTGATTGTGTTCTGAATTTGGGAGTTCCTCGAATCGACCATTCGGACCGAAGGTTTTTTTTTGCAGTTTTCTCGGTTGCTAAGCGAATGCTGGGTTGGATGATTAGATCACCATACTTTTCTCATCCTCTTCATTACTCTATTTCATTTCCTTCATCTTCACCAGCATTTGGGCTGATTACCCATCCTGGATAAGCTGTGATCCAGATTTGCTTGCCCCTTAATAAGCTCCTGACCCAATGCATTACACAGAGGAGGATTATCCGAGAAAGAACAAGAAGAAGAGTTTGAGCAGGCGAGAAGAATATTTTACTGATCATTCACATTAGTTTTGTATGAACCCATTACCTTTGTTGGGAATAACTTATCCGCTCCAACAATAGTTCTTCGAAATGATTCAAAGCAATGTATGAGACTGATTCCGGTGCAGTAAATACATTTCCTTTCAAAGGTTTCTAAAATTCCCATGTGTATAGACGTTCACCCAAAAGTATATCCTGATATTTTGGCATCTGTAGGTATAAGGTTTGTTAGATGTCCATGAGTAATTTGGATGTAATTTTGTTTGCAGATGCTTTTCAGAGAAAATGCAAGTATTGGTATCTTTGAAGTCCCTTTTTAGATTCTCTCTGACGCTTCGGCTTGGAATGCTGTTACGACCAAGAGTAACATATATGTCACTCCGCATGGACTTCAGCCCCTGATCCAGTATCCATTTTAGAGCCGTCTGTGCATCAGATAAGACTCCCAATTGAAAAATGCATTTGGTTTGATTAGGATAATAAGTACAAAATACACATGATTGCTACAAAATATGCATGTTCCACAACTGTCCGAAGCAAGCAATAAGACCATTTCTGCTAGTTTTATCTTGATTAGCATGAAGTCGGTAGCAGAATAAGCTTTTTAACAAAAATTTCTTACAGAGAAAATAAAGGGAATGAAACACATATTTTTTTAGTTTTGCTGCTTCCACACACATTTTTTTTTTGTAAAATTATTTATTTATTAATTCAATACGCCTTTAATGTTGTTAAAATAGGACTGTTGTTGAATTATTGGGCATTGGAAAAGAAAGATTAATTCTATAGATAGGGTATGAAAGCACTAGCTTAAATTTAGCTTACTTTTCTGCATTTGCAATTTCAGTATAAAAAATTAAGGAGCTGAATTCAATTAAAAAGAATCGTAAAGAAAAGGGTAAACGTGTAGGTCTCAAACCATATATTTCAGTGAAAGGTCTATATCAATATTTTGGATGTAACAAAATACTTTCTCCATCTACTAGGTATACGTAGTGGAAAAAGTAAGAAGGTGGTATATGTTTATTTAGCTTTCTTTGTGAGGCACCTTGTATATGTGCAAACTTCGGGCGTGTGCGCTCGTTTTTAGAACTGTTTTAAAGTTTCATAGACACGCGCTCTGCAAGTATCAGGAAATGCAATTTTCTCGCCAAAGTTACTCCCCATCCTAGGTAATGGGTATATTTGTCATCGTAAGGGCATTGACGGAGAACGCTGTTTCAGCTTGGGTAATGTGCAGAAAGTGTCATCCGAAGGTGCACTCGGCGATAAAACCGAGGTTATAATGCATGCCGGTCTGCATAAACTCCCAGGCGCCGAGGAGAAAATTGCCTTCTTCAGGGCGAAGTATAAGAATTCATACATTTTAGAACAGGGCACGAGATAAAAGGAGAGAGGTTTCAGTTTTAGCCGCATCAACAGAAAATGTTCTCGATAAAATATCACCAAGGGTTCAAAATTTATTGATCAAATGACATTTTTAACGCGAAGACGAAATTTGGTCCGAGATTTCCAAATTCTCCATGTAATTCATTGTGTTCTTTCATTTTTCAGACATGCAATTCAAATTTAATTCCAGGAGGTTTTTTTGCAACTGATTCCTAACAATTAATTTAAACTTCTTGACAACCGCGGATTAGATTAAAGTGTATTTTAGTGTGTGCGTGCCTGTCATCCCAGAGGCGGTTCCATGCTGCTGCCACCATGGGCTTAGTGGGCGCGCCATGGCCGAGTGGTTAGACCACTTGCGTCTTACCTAGACGGCCCGGGTTCGATCCCAAGCGATTTCACGTGAAATTTGTGTTGGACAAAGTGGCGCAGGGACGTGGTTTCTCGGATTATTCGATTTTCCCCTCCATTATCTTCCACCGGTGCTACATTTTCAGTCCATATACCATCAGTGACATCGCCTGCGTGCCATAGTAGTAAAAGCGGGCGTTAAACACTATCCGAAAAAAGGTTTTTTAAAAAAATGAAAAATTTTTCAATTTTCAAAAATCTCATTAATTTTTACTTTCTCTATACGCACTATGTACATAGTGTATAGAGAAGGTATTGCACTCCACCCAAAAATTCGATACCGAGATTTCACCGAAAATATACGTTTTAGGGTGCCCTTTATCTAAAAAAAGCATTTTCGGAAAAAGGTCCGTGTGTCTGTGAACACGATAACTCAAAACGAAAACGAAAAGTAGGTAAAATACCAAACTTGGTATTTAAGTTTAGTATCTTCCAGGGATGCGACACGAAGATTTTGAGAAAAATACCCCCACCCCCAATTACCCTTTACATGGTCCTTTTTTTCGAAAATTCTGATTTTCTGAAAAATGGCTCTAACGATTTTGATTAAAATGTCGTATATTAAAGATATTTATATGGCAAATAAAATGTATATCTTGAATTTTCTGGGAATAGCATCTGAAGAGTAGTTTATTCTGGATGAATGTTACTGAATTTTGAATAACTACTAAACCGTAAGAGATGGACAAAAACGTAATACACAAAAAATGTAGAGCACGTTAAAACACACAATTTATGTTATATACATTTTTATCGTGGAATTCGTCGTTTTGGAAGCATTCCTTATTTTTTGGTTTCTGCTATAAAAAACGTATATTTTTCTCATACTGGAATTTGACAACTGCTGTCCATACAAACAAAGGAACTTCAGTGACATAGCAACCAGCTATTGATTATCACTTTAACCTATGGTACTCCCTTATTTCGCTTCTACTTACCAGGAAGCAAGTAATAAAGCTACTTCTGCTAATTTTTTACTGATTAGCATGAAGTAAATAGAAATATAAGCTTTTTAAGAATAATTTATTGCAGAGATATAGAGAAAGTCATGTGGATGTAACACATCAGATTTTTAGATATGCAGTTCAAATTTCAGCGTGCAAGAAGATTGTTTTGCAACTGATTTCCAATCATTAATTTCAACTTATTTACAACTAAAGATAAGATTAACTGCATTTTGGCGTGCGTGTGTGTCATTTTAGAGGGGGTTCTACACTGCAGCCACCATGGGCTTATTGAACCTCAGACCCGAGGAGGATAGAATTATAAGAGTAGGATTATCGACGGGCAGCCGAAACTCGATCGCGAGGTAAGAACCATCATGGAGGATCCTAAACGTACTCTTAGCAGTTCATCTCGATGTGGGGAGCGTTAGGAGCCTATGCCTGAGGTCTGACCGAACAGTCATCTGCAAGTTTTTTCGCGGAGCTGAAGCTGCCGTTGATGATCAGGGAGAACAATTAATCTCTCTGTGACTCTTTCCATTACGGCAAAACCTAGTACCTTATTACAAAGCCCCCCGGCGTACGAAAACAACAGAACGGAAGTGGATATGCCATTTAACGCGCGTCAACCCGCAGGGAGGACTACCAAAGAACCTCTGTAAGGAGACAGTAATCTACTAACTGACCAGCTGAGCACCGAGGACATTGAGGTGTATTACAACCCCGCCTAAGCATAATCTACCAGATGTACTCAGTCTCAAATGGGTTTCGGGAAGCATTGCCTAGCCGAGTCCAACCCAATCCCTTGCGGGAGGGGCTCACATATTCGACCCGACGCACTTCTAGTAACATTTGAAGTACCAGGGATGCTCGGGGTCCGCAGCGCTCGTATTATAGGCGACTCCAACGCCATCCCGCTGCCGAGAACTGTATTTCTAAAGGGCATTCACCACCTCACAACACTGGTAACCCTGAAATAAACCGGTTGCTGAAATGGAGATGAAATGAAGGGATAGAAGTTTGGGGGAATAAAAGATCCCATGGCGCATAGAGGTTGGCCGCGGTAATCGAACCCATGGTCTCTCAGACGAAACGCCTGAGCCACATGACTCGGTAAACGCTTTAGGACTATTTATATAGGAACTACGCTCTAAATCAGAAATTAAGTCCTTAATCTCCCTCAATGGCCCGGAGAAGGGATGGGGGGGGGTGTTGCCACGAGTGGTATAATGGCTTCGGTCACAGCAGAAACAGACACAAAAGATCTGAAAGAACAAAGGATTTTAACAAAATGATGTTAAATGGGGATTTAATGAACGTGATCACGAAAACAAAAGTGTTCGCGTCGCTTGAAAGAAACCTCTGATCTGATTTTTAACAAAATGTAAACCACAATTTGGAGGGATTTCCATCGCAAAATGAGAACAATTTAAATACAAACTACAAAGACTACACTGCAGAAATTAACTAACGCACACAACATCAAAGAAATGCCCGACCATCCATTAAGTCTTTATTAACTCCCACCAATATCAGCTACGCAGCGTGCTATAAAGAGCAAAAAGCTAAAAATTGCTTTATTCTGCGTATACAAGCCGTATTATATCTCTCACACACTAATATAGCTATTTAGCTTAATTTTATAGACTCAAACAGCTGAAGGCGTGTTGGGCTTTAAATTTTGAATAGGACTTGCTGCCTGGATAAAGCTTTTTCTAGATGACAAAAACATCGTTCGATAATGATTAGGTTTTTATCCACGGCAGTGTTGCCAACTCCTTTCACCAGATTTTATGCTACCAAACTGCAAAAATAATGTTATTTTGGCGAAAATTATGCTAAAAATCTGATGTGTAATTTACCTTTATCGTGATAATATTAACCAATTTTCTATCAAGAAAGTTATATATAACTTTTTACTTAAAATCTAAATAAAAATTAATAAATGTAAAACAGAATCTTCTCGGTAATCATAAATGTACTATAAATACATCGGTATTTCACCTAAAAAATCCAAAATTATTCTAATCTATAAATAAAATTCCTAAATTCATTTATGTATAATGAAAAAAAATCTGATATGTTCCATTCACATGACTTTCTCTACATCTCTGCAACAAATTATTGTTAAAAAGCTTATGCTACTATTTACTTCATGCTAATCGAGAAAAAATTAGCAGAAATAGTCTTATTACTTGCTTCCTTATAAGTAGAACCGAAATAAGGGAATACCATAGGATAAAGTGATAGTCAAAAGCTGGTTGCTATGTGAATGAAGTTTCTTTGTTTGTATGGACAGGAGTTGACAAATTCCTGTATGAGAAAATTAAAATTTTTCAAAGCTAAAAACAAAAACAAGGAATATCTAAAAAACGATTAGCTCCACGAAAAAAAAATGTATACAACATAAATTGTGTGTTTCAATGTGCCCTACATTTCTTGTGTAGTAAGTTTTTGTCCATTTCTTACGGTTTAGCAGTTATGCAAAATTCCGCAAAATTCACTCAGAATAAAGTAGTCTTCAGAGGCTATTGCCAAAAAATTCAAAATATACATTTTATTTGTGAGGTAAATATCTTTAATATGCGATATTTTAATCAAAATGGTTAGAGCCATTTTTTAGAAAATCAAAATTTTCGAAAAAAGTTCTATGTAAAGGGTAGTTTGGGGTGGGGGGATTTTTCTCATCCCTGGAAGATACTAAACTTAAATACCAAGTTTGGTGTTTTAGCGACTTTTGGTTTTTGAATTATCGTGTTCACACACACACACGCACACACAGGGACCTTTTTCCGAAAATACTTTTTTTGGATACAGGAGAGACTAAAACATATATTTCCGGTGAAATCTCGAAATTGAATTTTTTTGGTGAAGTGCAATATCTTCTCTATACACTATGTACATAGTACGTGTAGAGAAAGTAAAAAAACAAATAATTTAAATCACACTCACATGACTTTCTCTAGCTGTTTTACAAACCAAGTTTTTACAAAATATTATTATTTCTACACCATGCTAATCCAAATAAACATTAGCAGAATATTATTATTGGTTCCTTACAAGTAGGAGAGAACTAAGGGAATGCACTGGGTTAAAGTTATAGTCAACTGTTTTAAAAGCTATCGTTATGCGATTGTCATTGCAATTCGCCTCTTTCCTTCGCCAGGAGTAGAAAAAAAGAAAAACGGACACTGTCTAGAATAGTGCCAGTACTTTACAATTGAAACCAATAACAAGGAATATCTCGGAAACGATCACCTCCACAACAAAATTGCAAAGGACATAAATCGTGTGTTTTGACGAGATATATATCTTTGGTGAAGTAAGTTTTTGTCTACCTCTTACGGTTTATCAGTTAAGCAAAATTCGGCAAAATTCATCCAGCAGAGGTTTCTACCAGAAAATTCAATATATACATTTTGTTTGTCATGTAAATATTTTTAAATCGGTGGAGCCATTTTTGAAAAAAATAAACATTTTCGAAATTTTTTCCGTGAAGGATAATTTGGGGCAGGGAATCTTACAAAGAATTTTTGCATACCTTTTAGTACGTGTAGAAAAAGTATACATGAGATGTTTAGTATGAATAATTCATTTCCTCTAACGCATCCAGAGGTTGAAATAGCTAATTAACTCCCATTGGGGTGTCCTAAGATAAATTACATGTGATTTCATCAATGGTAAATCTGTTTCTAAGATCAAAACGTGTAGTGAGATAATTAAAGGGAATTGTTTATTAAGAGTATCAAGGTAGTCAGGTTTTGCGGACCCAGGCCGAGTCGTGTCGTGCACGTGTAAACTGTACAGCCACTTGTGGGAGAGGCACAGTGTCTCTGGAAGTCTTATTTACTTTGTAAATGAGTTTAATGAGTTGCCCTAATATTGAAAGGAGACGACGTTCAAGAGACTTACCTCGCTGCCTGTTAAGGCCTAAGGGTCAAGGGCCCGTGAGGGTGTCTGTAATATGGCTGCAGCTTGCGCTCCGGCGTTCTCCTTTGTTTTCAAGTGGACTTTACTGTAATGCAAAAGCCACGCTGCTCCAAATTGGTTACTTTACACAAAAATCTGTTGTGTTCCTTTCACATGACTTCCTCTAAATATCTGCAATAAATTATTGTTAAAATATTTTTCTATTTCCTTTATGCTAATCGAGATAAACATAACCAGAAATTGTCTTAAATTACTTGCTTTCTTGTAACTAGAAGGAAAATAACCTGGTTGCTATGTAACTGAAGTTCCTTTGTTTGTATGGCCAGAAGTTGACAAATTCCCATATTTTAAACCTGAAACCAATAATAAGGAATTCTCATCTGGAGGTCCCGGGTTCGATTCCTGGCTGAGGTGGATCTGGCTGAGGTGGATACTTTTTCTTTAACCAGAATTATTCCCTATCCTCCACAAAGTCTGGAAATGTGAATTTGAGACATGTGTGTGTGTAAGAGAGTGTGTGTGTGTGTGTGTGTTTAGAAATATAAAAATTATTAACCTAATGTTCTAAACATACAGTAGTAGGAATTGTCCCCGTCAAAGTCTTCGATATAACTATTGAAGTTAAAGGGGGCTATAGAAATGAAATAATTAAAATAATAATAATGATAATAAGGAATATGTAAAAAAAACGGCCAAATCCACGAAAAAATGTCCGTTTTAACGGACTCTACATTTATTGTTCATTAAGTTTTTGACTATCTCTAGGGTTTACTAGTTATGCAAAATTTATCCAGAATTCTTCAGAGGCTATTCCCGGAAAATTCAAGATATACATTTTATCTGTGAAGTAAACATCTATAATATAAGGTATTTTAATCAAAATCATTAGAACCAGTTTTGAGAAAAACATTTTTTTTTTCCATATAAGGGGTAGTTTGGGGTGGAGGGATTTTATTGAAAATCTTCGTGTCGCATCCTTGGAAGATAAATACCATATCTGATATTTAAGGTCTTTTAGTTTTTGAGCTGTGCTGTCCACAGACAGACAAGACACACACAGACTTTTTTCGGACTCATGAGACCTCAAAACAAATTTCGATGAAATCTCAATATCGAATTTTTGGGTGGAATACACATAATACGTATAGAGAAAGTAAACATTATCTTTCAATATGTGCAGTGATTGGTACAAAAGATGCAAGGGCGTATACAGAGTTGGTTGTTTTATAAGACCTCTTCGTTCTGGTTGCATTTTTCTGAATTCTGCATAACTTGTAAACTGTAAGAGATAGACAAAACTTACTAGACTAAAATGTAGATATTCTTAATACACATAATTTATGTTGTATGCATTTTTTTCGGGAAATTGATGCCTTTTTCGAGATATCTCTTGTTCTTGGTTTCAGTTTTAAAAATGTTTCTCTTTTGGGAACTTGCCAACTCCTGGCCACACAAAGAAGCGGATTTATTATTATTAAAACAGTACCGGAGTCTGGTCAGGACTCCGGCGCTGTATCCCCGTTTACATTCCCCCCTCCCTAAATTTACTGTATGATTACTAGTTTTACTGTTCCTTTACACAAACATATACACATTGCGCAAACATATAACACCCATGCCTAAGGCGGGACTCGAACCCACAATCTCCTGCCCACGAAGCAGCAAAGCGAGACACCTTAGCGAGCGTGGCCTTGGGGACCGGCCCGGGAGAAGAGAAATATGAACGCCCAAATCCACATTATTGTATAACATCATTGCATAAGTTACAGAAACTCTTAAAACGTATATTTGTGTAATAAAGTTTAGTCGCACAGGAAGTTCGGAATGCTTCAAGCAATATTGGCTAGTTATGGTTGCCACTTTGTCAGTACTATTTTCAATTCCATAGCAACCACATTTTTAAACATTTGACTGTCGGTTTAGCCTAATGTATTCCCTTTTTACTTTCTCTATACGCACTGTGAGAAGGTATTGCACTCCACCAAAAAATTCGATTCCGAGATTTCACCGGAAATAAATATCTATATATTAGGGTCCCCTGTATCCAAAAAAGGTATTTTCAGAAAAAGGTCCGTGTGTCCGTGTGTCTTTTTTTTTGTAGTGGTTAACGCCCGCTTTAACTGTTAATGGCATCGCAGGCGGTGACACTGATGATAAAATGAATGATGATGGAGCACCGGTGGAATGCGATGGCGGGGGAAACCGGAGTACCCGGAGAAAACCCGCCCCAGCGCCGTTTTGTCCACCACAAATCTCACATGCGGTCCCTTGGGATCGAACCCCGGGCGCCTAGGTGAGGGTCGAGTGGTCTAACCAATCGGCCACGGCGCGGCCCCTTCTGTGTGTCTGTGAACACGATAACTAAAAAACGAAAAGTCGGTAAAATACCAAACTTGGTATTTAAGTTTAGTATCTTCCAGGGATGCGACATGAAGATTTTGAGAAAAATCCCCTCACCCCAAACTACCCTTTACATGGAACTTTTTTCGAAAATTTTGGTTTTCTAAAAAATGGCTCTAACAATTTTGATTAAAATATCGTATATTAAAACTATTTACCTGACAAAATAAAATGTATATTTTGTATTTTCTGGGAATAGCCTCTGAAGGCTATTTTATTCTGAGTGAGAGATAGACAAAAACTCACCACACAAAAAATATAGAGCACATTAAAACACACAGTTTATGTTGTATACGTTTTTTTCTTGGAGTTGATTGTTTTTGAGATATTCCTTGTTTTTGGTTTAAGCTATAAAAACTTAAATTTTTTTCATACAGGAATTTGTGAACTCGTGTCCATACAAACAAAGGAACTTCAGTCACATAGCAACCAGCTTTTGACTATCGCTTTAACCTATGCTACTGCCTATTTCCTTTCTACTTACAAGGAAGAAGTTAGTAAGACTATTTCAGCTATTTTTTCTAGATTAGAATGAAGTAAGTAGAAGCATAAGCTTTTTAAAAATAATTTATTTCAGAGATATAGAGAACGTCATGTGAATGGAACATATCAGATTTTTCAGAATTTGATGAACATAGCGATTGAGAATCGCTTTGTATTGCTGCTTTCGAGGCTGTCTTAACCCATCTCTCTGTTTAGTGACACTGCACAGCTTGAATACTTCCGTGTTTGGTTTCTCTTGAAGGGGATCATCGTGTAGGAAACCGTGCTCGGAAACGCCTCTTGAGTGCAACGATGCTTCTTGATTCAACAAACTGCTGATTGCCTGCGCGGTGTAAGCTGTCTTGCTTTGTCTACCATGCTGAAACACAACTCCTAGCGGCAGGTACTACAAGTATAATTCAGTTGTTTTTCGTAAGAGTATACGAGCTGGCAGTTCATCAGTGAAAAATCTGATGTGTTCCATTCACATGACTTTCTCTATATCTCTGCAACATATTATTGTTAAAAAGCTTGTACTTTTATTTACTTCATGCTAATCCGAAAAAAAAAAAAAAATAAATAAAATAGCAGAAATAGTCTTATTAGTTGGTTCCTTGTAAGTAGAAGCGAAACAAGGGAGTACCATAGGTTAAAGTGATAGCCATTAGCTGGTTGTCACTGAAGTTCCTTTGTTTGTATGGACAGCAGTCGACAAATTCCTGTATAAGAAAAGTATGTTTTTCTAAGCAGAAACCAAAAACAAAGAATGTCTAAAAAACGATGAACGTATATAACATAAAATGTGTGTTTTAACGTGCTCTACATTTTTCGTGTAGTAAGATTTTGTCCATCTCTTACGGTTTAGCAGTTACTCAAAATTCCGTAAAATTCGTCCAGAATAAAGTACTCTTCAGAGGCCATTCCCAGTAAATCCAAGATATACATTTTATTTGTCAGGTAAATAGCTTTAATGTACGATATTTTAATTAAAATCGTTAGAGCCATTTTTGCGAAAATTAAAATTTTCGAAAAAAAAAAGTTCCATGTAAAGGGTAGTTTGGAGTTAGGGGATTTTTCTCAAAATCTTCGTGTCGCATCCCTGGAATATACTAAACTTATATATCAATTTTGGTATTTTACCGACTTTTCGTTTTTGAGTTATCTTGTTCACATTTCTGAAAATGCTTTTTTTTTTAGATAAAGGGGACCCTAAAACATATATTTCCGGCGAAATCTCGGTATCGAGTTTTTTGGTGGAGTGCAATACCTTCTCTATACACTATGTACATAGTGCGTATAGAGAAAGTAAAAATCTGATGTGTTGCATTCACGTGACTGTATAAAGTAACTGTTAAAAACGATTATTCCTGTGTCTGCATCGTGTGAAACTTTTTCCATGTAAAGGGTTTTCGCTTGTGAGTTATGCAATCCATACACACACATTGACATGTTTCTAAAAATGATTTATTGGGTTCAAGGATCCTCAAAACATGTATTTCCGGTGGCATCTCGGTATCCATTTTTGTGCGGAATACAAAATCTTCTCTGCCTACTTTGTACACACGAGGCTAGAGAAGGTAAAAATGACAAGACTTTTTTTTTTGTTTTTTTTATTTATTCCTGGCTTCTTAACTTTTAACATTACATTGTTGATAAGATGCGTAGTTTAAAACTAAACTAATAATAAAGAATAACTCGGAAACTGTCAGCTCTGCAACACAAATGTATATAACATAAATTGTGTGTTTTAACGAGTTCGTTTTTGTTTATCTCTTACGGTTTACCAAGTATGTGAAATTCAGCAAAATTCATCCAAAATGAACAGGTCTCCAGAAGCTGTTCGGAGAAAACTCAGCATATACATTTCATTTGTGATGATATACGGTATTTTAATCAAAATTGTACGAGCCATTTTTGAGAAAAATAAAATTTTCAAACATGTTTCCATTTAAGGGTAGTTTGGGGTTGGGGGATTTTCTTGAAAATCATCCTTTGAAGATACCAAACTTAAATATTAAGTTTGGTATTTAACGGTCTTTTAGTTTTTGAGCCACGCTGTTCACACACGCGCGCGCACGGACCTTATTCTAAATTATTTATTTATGATACAAGTGGTAAAAATGGTGATGTGTATTGTGAATAGGATGCTTGCGAAATGGGCGAGATAGGCCGAGTTTCATAATCTTGCGAACAGTATAAAACATGTGTGTCATACATTACTTTTAGACAGTTTTCAATATTTATAGACATACTATAATTATAAATAGATTGTTTTATCTATTTCACGGAGTTTATGCTTAATGGTGTGCGATATTCAGTTGTTGCCTTGCTTAGCATTAGTGCTGACAACGTGATGACTTACTCGTACAGAACGAAACATTGTTTACAACGGAGGCAGTGTAACAGTTAAAGTTTTGTTCTCACCGCAGCTTACATAATTTCGTTCAGCAGATTCCATCTTCTTGACAGTGAAAATATCCGCCATTTTATGGATCGAATGAGCTTTCAGAGTCATAGCTACTTGAGTGGGACCGTGGACGAATAAACCAAAGTTGGCTACATAGGAGTGACAGAATTTTCTACATTTAACACTACTGATATCTGGTAAAAGACCTACCCTTAGCATCAACTGTCTAAAAATGCTTCTTTTTACTTTCTCTAACCCCATATGTACAATGTACATAGGGATAGAGAAGTATTGTATTCCACCCAAAAATTCGATACCGAGATTTCACCGGAAATACATGTTTTAGGACCCCCTGTATCCAAAAAAAGCATTTTGAGAAAAAAGGTCCGTGTGTGTGTGTGTGTGTGTGTGTCTGTCCGTGTGTCTGTGAACACGATAAGTCAAAAACGAAAAGTAGCTAAAATACCAAACTTAGTATTTAAGTTTAGTATCTTCCAGGGATGCGACACGAAGATTTTGAGAAAAATCCCCCTACACCAAACTACCGTTTACATTGAACTTTTTTCGAACATTTTGATTTTCTTAAAAATGGCTCTAACGATTTTGATTAAAATATCATATATTAAAGATATTTATCTAACAAATAAAATGTATATCTTGAATTTTCTGGGAATAGCTTCTGAAGACCTGTTTATTCTGGATGAATTTAGCTTAATTTGGCATAACTAGTAAACCGTAAGAGATAGACAAAAATTCAGGTCTTGTTAAAATACTCAAGTTATATCATATACGTTTTACTCGTGGAGCTTACCGTTTTCGAGGTATTCCTTGTTATTGGTTTCAGTTGTGAAGTACTTTACTTTTCTCAGACGGGAGTGTCCGTTTTTCTTTTGTTCTACTCCTGGCCAAAAAAAATAAGTGATTTGTAATGACAATCGCATAACGACAGATTTTAAAACATTTGACTATTGGTTTAGCCTAGTGTATTCCCTTATTTTCTTCCTACTTATACGGAACTAAATAATAAGAACATTGTGCTAATGAGTACCACGATTAGCAAGATGCAGAAAGAAGAATCTTATGTATGAAGTTTGTAGAACAGATAGAGAAAGTCATGTGAGTGTAACACATCAGATTTTTTAACTCAGGGAACTCAAAACATACTTCCGGTGAAATCTCCACATCCCTCCCTACACACTATGTACATAGTACGTGTAGAGAAAGTAATAAATATGAAAGAACTTTGCGGAACCGCTTCGTGCATTCCGGTATGTTGAATAATATTAGACTAATTCTAACTTAAAGGGAGAGGTTATGTTTATTCATAATAAGTAAGAAATACGATTTTTTCTTTTTCTGATAAATCTTGTCTGCTGTAACATTCTGTAAGTGCCCTCAATAAGGTGGCAAACAACCATTTTTTTCTACGTCATTTCGTACCCTGTGCGCAGCTTTGGGGTGAGGACCTGCGCATTTCAAATGTGTTGGAAGTGTTTTATGTTTATCCAGGACTGTTATTTCTCTCTCAAAATATCAAACAGTGAATCTCAACCTTACAAAGTAAGAAAATCGTGGCACATGGCTATAATTTTCCTCTATTTTCAAGGAGAGCTTAAGGACATAAAAGAACCTCAGTAAAATGATAATGTGTCATATTTTATGAATAATATAAAAATGACAGTGAAAGAAGGCTGTATTATTGGGCGTAAAAAGCCCCACTGTCGTAAACCCGTAGAGAGCTGTCGCGCTTATATACGGGTTCTATATTATAAAGGTGTTTATAGTCGACTTGTCAGAGCTATAAGAAAGAAAAGTACAAAGACTGCGCTCAAGAATCTGCCAACGGGGAATGTGGCAATTTAAATATGCGGGTACCGTTCAATAGCGGGCGGCTTACGCCCATCCGTTACTATAAAATCGGATGTTGTCTCGGTTATGTTTTAAGAATCACGTTTGGCCTGAAGAGGTAGCGAATTTACCCACTTCTTTTATTATCTTATTTTTGTATTTTTACTTTCTCTACACGTACTATGTACATAGTGTACAGAGAAGGTATTGTAATGCACCCAAAAATTCGATACCAAGATTTCTAACACGTTTTGAGACATCTCTGAATCCTGCTGTCGCCTGGGATCGACCATTTGGTTTCGAGCCTTCTCACCAAGGTTTGCCTTGGTGAGAGCCGAGTAATCTAACCATTCGACTGCGTAGCTGTGCCAGTATATGTGTGTGTGTGTCTGTCTGTGACATAGCTCAGAAACGAAAATCAGGTATTTAAGTTTAATATGTTCGAAGTATTCGACTCGAAGATTTTCAGCAAATGCCCCCACCCCAAAGTAACCTTTGCATGGAAAGTTTTATATAATTGTTATTATTCTCTAAGTTATTTCGAACGATTTGCATTAAGATTTTATTAATATTTCATATTAAAATATTTACACGAAAAATAATGTATTTTTTTAATTTTTTCAGAATATCCCTTGAAACACTCTTCAATGTGGATGAATTTTGCATAACTGATAAGAGTTAGACAAAAACTTACCACACAAAAAATGTAAATCTCATCAAAACCTACAAAATATGTCGCGCACTTTTGTTATTGTTTTTTTGTAAAGTTAACACTTACCGAAATATTCCTTTTATTGGTTTAATTTTTAAATTTTTGTCATACGGAAGGGCATCGTTCATTGCATTTCTCTTTTGTTTTACTCCTATCCGTGCAAAGCGAACCGAATTTCAATTGTTTCACATAGCGACCGGCTTTCTAAAATATATAACTACCGCTTTAACCCAGTATAGTCCCGTATTTCCCTTCTATTTAACAAAGAAGCATGGTAATGTTTCTTCATTAGCATGATGTAGGCAAAAGAATAATTGTTTGTAAGAAAAGTTCTATGTGAAACAGCTAGAGAAAGTCGTGTGAATGGAACATATCAGGTTTTTTGACTGGCAGTGTATTTAGTTCCGATTCAATATAGTAAAATAAAGCTGCAAAAAATTTGTTTATTGACTCAAGCTCAAAATAGCTGGCCAGCCCTGGTTTTAAGTAAATGGTTGCAATGAATGATTCAGGATAATGGAACTTATTACATAAATGCTCCCTATATATTTCCTAAAGACAGAGGCCACAAGGGATTAAAGCAGTAGTTAGACATTACTTATAATAATTTTGTCCCCAAACCAGTCCTTGATTTGCTTCCACATAAAACGGGTTGGGTTTTATCTGCTGCGGGCGAATCGTATTGGAAAAGCGCGAAATTACATTCCAACTCGACTAACCCAGCAAAAAACGAGAAGGGGACAGTGGGGGAGGAAACAAAATCACTGTCACATACTTGTTTTTAGAGGGGATATAAACAAACATAGTTTTTCCCCTCATGTTGATGTGTTTTTTCCCCGAGTTCTAACGTTGGATGTTGGGAATTTAATATCTCTAAGCCTGGCCTTGTTCGAGAAAACATATTCATTTTGTACGTTATTTAAAGCTCTGCTGCTCCGTTCAGAATCTTAAATGTAAAATTCTATGCTCTGAGCAGATTTACTATATGCCCTTAAGTGTGTGCCCTTAGTGTGTGTGTGTGTGTGTGTGTGTGTGTGTGTGTTTGTGTGTCTGTGAGCAACATTGCTGAAAAACGAAAAGTCCGTTAAATACCAAACTTGGTATTTAAGTTTAGCATCTTCCAATTATGTGAAGGAAGCTTTTGAGTAAAATCCCCCCATCCCCAACTTACCTTTATAATAGAAAAATTGTTGCCAATTTTCATTTTCTCAAAAATGGCCCCAACGATTTTGATTAAAACCTCTTACTTATAGTTAAGATATTTACATACCAAATAAAATGCACATCTTGAATTTTCTGGGAGTAGCATATAAACACCCTTTTATTCTGGATGAACTATTTTACGTTCTCTATACACACTATGTGCATTGCACTCCACCAAAAAATTCGATACCGAGATTTCAACGGAAATATATTTTTAGAGTCCTCTGTATCCAAAAAAAAGTATTTTCAGAAAAAGGTCCGTGTATGTGTGTTTTCGTGTGTCAGTGTGTCCGTGAACACGATAACTCAAAAACGAAAGGTCGGTAAAGTACCAAAGTTGGTATTTAAGTTTAGTATCTTCCAGGGATGGGACACGAAGATTTTGAGAAAAATCCCCCCGTTTAACCACCCGTTAAATGCTACTTTTTTCGAAAATTTTGATTTTATAAAAAATGGGTCTAACGATTTTGATTAAAATATCGTATATTAAAGATATTTACCTGACAAATAAAATGTATAGGTATTTTGAATATTTTGGGAATATCCTCTGAAGACTACTTTATTCTGGGTCAATTTTACGGAATTTTGCATAACTACTTAACCGTAAGAGATGGACAAAAACTTTCTACACAACAAATGTAGCGCACTTTAAAACACACAATTTATGTTATGCACATTTTTTTCGTGGAGTTGATTGTTTTTGAGATATTCCTTGTTTGAGCACACAATTTATGGCATATACATTTTTTCCCTGGAGTTGACCGTTTTCAAGTTTTAGTGGTTTCAGTTTTAAAATACTTAAACTTTTCTCCTACAGAAGCTTGTTAACTACTGGCCATGCAAAGAATCGCATTTCAATTCCATAGCAACCACATTTTAAAATATGTGACTGCCGGTTTAGCCTAGAGTATTCTCTTATTTCCCTTCTACTTATAGGCAACTAGGTAATAAGATCGTTTCTGCTAATGTTTATCTCGATTAGCATGACGTAGATAACAATAATTTGTTACAGAGATGTAGAGAAAGTCATGTGAATGGAACACGTAAGATTTTTTTCACTTTCTCTACACGTACCATATTCATAATTTATAAAGAAGGTATTGTATTCCACCCTAATAATCGATACCGAGATTTCACCGGAAATACATGATTTACGGTCCTCTGTATAAAAAACAGTTTTAGAAAAAGTGAAGTGTGTTTGTGTATGTGTGTCCGTGTTTGTGAACACGATAACTAAAAAACAGAGTCGGTAAATTTCAAATCCTTCCAATGCGAAATTTTGAGAAAAACCCCCCCCACCCTAATCTATCGTTTACATGGAAAAATATTTTAAATTTTTGATTTTCTTAAAAATGACATATCATTTTGATTAAAATGCCGTTTATTAAAGATATTTACATGACAGATAAAACGTTTATCTTAAACTTTCTTAAAATAGCGTCTGAAGACTTTTATGTAACTAGTATACCGTAAGAAATAGGTAAAAACTAATACAAAAGAATATGGGTCTCGTTAAAACACAAAATTCATATCACATACATTTTTGATAAAGTTAACCGTTCCCGAGATATCACTAAACTTCTCTTAAACGGGAAGTCACCTTTCGTCCCATATGTTTTGTTTTATTTCTGGCTTTGTAAAGAGAACTGAATTTCAATTTTTTTCTTGCCGATCAGCTTTTAAATGATTTGACTATCGCTTTAGCCTTGTGTATGTCCTTATTTCCACTCTACTTAGAAAGAAACAGGTAATAAGACAACTTTTGCTAATGTTCTCGATTAGCATGATGTAGTTAAAATAATAATCATTTGTAAGAATATTTTGTTTGCAGAACAGGAAGAAAAAGTCATATGAATACCCCCGCCCACCTTTCCTTCCTTTGCTTTACTCCTGGTCACGAATACAGAACGGAGTTTAAAACACATAACAAACGTCTCTTTAAAGAGGCTACTATTACCTATTGCATTCTCCTATTTTCATTGTACCTAATAAAACAATTAGTTTCAGTAAAAATGGTTTATTGAATAGGTAAGGAAAATAACGGAAATGTAATATGACAGTGTTTTAAGTCGCTTTTGACTTTAACTATACTAGATTTAAATATATATGGCGTGTTATTTATAGACGCTCTTTAACTGCTGTGGTTCTCAGCTTCCCATTCTAAATTGGGCGTGAAACACTGCTTAATTTTGCTCAGAGGCCTCTCTATCATGCTTGAGGTTTTTTTACGTGCCGTAAATCTACGACACGAGACCAACGGCTTTTTTTTCACTTCGAAAAAATCCATGCTAAGGATTTTTACACCCGAAAAAATCCACCGCTGGGTTTGAACCCGCGAACTTGGGTATATAACGTTAGCATGGTAACCATTACACCACGGAGGGCGACATACTAGATTTTTGTTGGTGTTTTTTGCAACCACATATGCTCCACTTCTTGTACATGCCATTAGGTCAAGAAAGCTCTTAATGTCATTGAATTTCCATCTTGCAGGGGTTGTATTTGCGCTTATTCTGTTACACAGTTAAGCTGAGTTTATCTGAAGCCAACAAACTAAGTGGGAACACACCCCACGTCCCTTATTGTGTTATTCAATACCTCATTTACTGTGAGTGTGTTCGCTGAAAATTTGCATCGTTATCTTACCCAACCCTTTTCCCAGATCATTACAAGCGGAAAGCTTCCAAACTTCCTCATACAAGATTTATGATTTTTTCTCTGCTTAGAAGGATGTTTTTATTCTGATTTCGGGAATTTCCAATGGATGTAATAAATCATGCATACAATATGATGAAAATGATCCGGATAGAGTTGCAATGGTGTATCCTTTACCACCGTTACTGTGTGTCCAGAATCTTGACAAATTTTGTCCAAGAAACTTTGCTTACCTACCCAATTACACTCCACTTCCTCGGTGTCAAGTCATTATTGTGTACAATAAAATCAGCCGTTTTACAGATTTCTGAAGCAGGTTTTAGAAAAGGCCAGGTCAGGTGGTCCGAAGGCTAACCTATTTTATATTCTCAACACTGCAGTCATTCACATTCAACAAAACACACTGAATCACACACAAGCACACACACACACACACACACACACACACAGTCATTGATGCTCAAATATCAAATATGTCTAATCAATATTTACATAAATACATTTTCTCTTAGCAGACGCACTTCCATTAATAATGTGGGTAAACTTGTCTAGTTTTGACTGTTTATAATCAAATCCCAACATGCTTTCATGCTCTATAAGTTATTGGAAGAAATAATATATGATTTAATGAAAATAAATGAAATTAGAAAAAAATAAATATATTGTGCACTTTAATTCATTTGTTTAAAATCACTGATTAAATGCACCTAATTTCATTAAAACAAAATACAAATTTTATACACCAGAAGCAGTCTCTCTTTGAAAATAAAAATGCCTTAAATAATAACTTTTTTCCGGGAACTTTCCATATGTGTCCAGTTTTCCTGTTCCCCGCATAAAATAGGTAAATATACTCCTACCAACATCATCAACAACACTACGAGCTTTCCACTCTCCCAACCAGGCTATTAGTGTTCTCTGTGTCAACCCCAATTCTAAAATTATGTTTCCTTTCCGCACCCAGTCGCCCTCCGTGGTGTAATGGTTACCATGCTGACTTCATTTACCCAAGGTCGCGGGTTCAAACCCGGCGGAGGACGATGGATTTTTTTTCGGGCGTAAAAGTCCTTAGCATGGCTTCCTTCGGAAGGGAAGTAAAGCTGTAAAAGAACCTCAAGCCTGATAGAGAAGCCTCTGAGCAAAATTAAGCGGTCTTTCACGCCCAGTATAGAATGGGACAACAGTTAAAGAGCGTCCATAAATAAAACGCCATTTCATTTTTTTTCCGCACCCAAATTTTATTTAATTTTGTGGCGCCATTGGTGATTTTTATGAACATAAATATTTTAAGCTTGCGATTGAAAATTTCAACTTTTGTAGTTTTAAAGCTATGAATATTGAAAACTAATCGCGTCTTAATATGCTAAACATAAACTACTGATGAATATTTTTACGATTTGTGGCTATTGGTTGCAATTTGATTAATATTTAATTTATTGTAGTTATCACTTGTGATGTCTTGTATTAACATACTTTCTCTTTCCTCTAGTCTTAAAAGCCTCATTCCTCTTTGTTTTCCTTATACTAATCGAGAAATATATTTCTATATAGAATCTTAATGCATATTCCTTTGGAGTACACACGACAAGGGGAATATAATAGGCTTTAAGCGATAGTCAAATCTTTTATGAGTGGTCTCTTTTTGTGTTATGAAATTCTTTCTCTTTGCGTGGTCAAGAGAGGGAAAAAATGTGATGTGTTCCATTCGCATGACTTTCTCTACATCTCTGCAAAAAATGAGTTTTAAAAAGCTTGTACTTCTATTTACTTCATGCTAATCGACAAAACATTAGCAGAAATAGTCTTATTACTTGCTTCCTTGTAAGTAGAAGGGAAATAAGGGAGTAGAATAGGTTAAAGCGATAGTCAAAAGCTGGTTGCTATGTGACTGAAGTTCCTTTGATTGTATGGACAGGAGTTAACAAATTCCTGTATGAGAAAAGTTAAGTTTTTCGAACCTGAGGACAAAAACAAGGAATAGCTAAAAAACGATCAACTCCACGAAAAAAAATTGTATACAACATAAATTGTGTGTTTTAATATGCTCTACTTTTTTTGTGTTGTAAGTTTTTGTCTATCTCTTACGGTTTAGTAGTTATGCAAAATTCCGTAAAATTCACTCAGAATAAAGTAGTTTTCAGAGGCTATTCCCAGAAAATTCAAGATATACATTTTATTTGTCAGGTAAATATGTTTAATATACGAAATTTTTATCAAAATCGTTAGAGCCATTTTTGAGGAACTCAAAATTTTCTAAAAAAGTGCCATGTAAAGGGTAGTTGGGGGTGGGGGGATTTTTCTCAAAATCTTCGTGTTGCATCCCTGAAAGATACTAAACTTAAATACCAAGTATGATACTTTAATAACGACTTTTCGTTTTTGAGTTATCGTGTTCACGGACACACAAACACATGGATCTTTTTGTGAAAATGTTTCTTTTAGATAAAGTGCGTATAGAGAAAGTAAAAATACATTCTTTGTATACAGCGGACCCTAAAGCGTGTATTTTCGGTAAAATCTCGGTATTGATTATTCTCTACCTATGTACTATGTATTAAATAGAGATAGTAATATTCATTCTGATATGATACCAGACACTATGAACACCCTGTATTTCAGAGGTACCACCCACCTTGGTGCCATGCTTGGTCCTAGAATACAACTTTCTTAACACAGACGTCACACAAAAAATACGTGTCGTCTTTAACGAGCAGGTTCGTGACCTTTACTCCCTTCTTGCCCTCACCTGACTTTATCACCAACCTCCCCACGTTGGTGTTCATTTCCCCCACCACTGTCCGCGTTTTATTGTTTTCTAAAAATGCTATTACTAGTCCTCTCGGTACGGAAGGAATCTGAAGATGCCATTCGTTTTGTTTTTATAGCTTCTTGGAGCCCCACACTCGATATTTTATTGGGTAAATACGGAGCGTTGCGTGCATCGGTCGCTAACTTCCATGGGAACATCTTAAGCGGATTCACAGCCGGCGCTATAAAATATACACACAAGCGGCTTGTAAACATTACTCCTTTGTTAGCGCTTTGTATATGCAAAGCCTGAGTGCATGATAGTCATAAATGAACCAACGTCTAAATGACGTAGCACATAGTTCGAAAAAATCTGACAATTCACATGGCTTTCTCTACATCTTTGCAACAAATTACTCAGAAATGACTTACAGTTCTACTGACTTCATGCTAATCAGAAAAGTTAGCAGAAATCGTCTTATTACATGCTTCCTTGTAAGTAGAAGCGAAATAACAGAATACCATAGATTGAAGTGATAGTCAAAAGCTGGTTGCTATGTCACTAAATTTCCTTTGTTTGTATGGACAGCAGTTGACAAATTCCTATATGAGAAAAATATAGGTTTTTTCAAAGCAGAAACCAAAAACAAGGAATGTCTCAAAAACGATGAACCCCACGAAAAAAATGTATATAACATAAACTGTGTGTTTTAACGTGCTCTACATTTTTCGTGTATGAAATTTCTGTCCATCTCTTCCGGTTTAGCAGTTATTCAAAATTCCGTAAGAATTCATCCAAAATAAAGTACTCTTCAGAGGCTATTCCCAGAAAATTCAAGATATACATTTTATTTGTCAAGTAAATATCTGTAATATAAGATATTTTAATCAAAATCGTTAGAGCTATTTTTGCGAAAATCAAAATTTTCGAAAAAAAAGTTCCATGAAAAGGGTAGTTTGGAATTAGGGGATTTTTCTCAAAATCTTCGTGTCGCATCCTTGGAAGATACCAAACCTAAATACCTTGGTTCAGGAAAATCTCCCAACCCCAACTACCTTTACATGGAACATTTTGCGAAAATTTTGTTTTTTTTCAAAAATGGCTCTAACGATTTTATTAAAATATCGTATATTACAGATATTTATCTGACAAATAAAATGTATATCTTGAATTTTCTGGGAATAGCCTCTGAAGACTACTTTATTCTGGATGATGTTTAAGGAATTTTGTATAACTGGTAAACCGAAGAAATAAGACAAAAACTTACTTAACAGAAATTGCAGAGTAAGCTAAAACACACAATTTATGCTATTTACATTTTCTTCGTGGAGTGGATCGTTTTTGAGATATTCCTTGTAATTGGTTTCAGCTGTAAAAACTTTGTCAACTCCAAAAAAAGGTACTTCAATCACATAGCAACCAGCTTTTAAAAGATTTGACTATCGATTTAGCTTGGGTAGTCCCTTATTTCCTTTCTAGTTACAAGGAGCAAGTAATAAGACCTTTCTGCCAATTTTTTCTCGATTAGCATGAAGTAAATAGAGGAATAAACTTTTTAACAATAATTGAGGACAGAGATGTAGAGAAAGTTTTTTGAATGGAACATATTTTTTCAAAAAAGGTTTGTGTGTGCATGCGTGCGTGCGTGTGTGTGTGTGCGTGTGTGTGTGTCAGTGGAAGCAAAACTGAAAACGAAAAGTCGGTTAAATACCAAACTTGGTTTAACCTCAGTGGAAAACCCGCTCCTGCGCCGCAGTGAGTGGCTATCCAGTCGGCCACTGCGAAGATCTTTAGGAAAATTCCCCATCTTCAACTACCCTTTACATGGAACATTTTTCGAAAATTTTTATTTTCTCAAAAATGGCTCTAACGATTTATATATATATATATATATATATATATATAAAAATTAAATACCATAACTTTAAAATATTTTGTGACAAACGAAATGTATATCTTGAATTTTCTGGGCATGGTCTCTGAAAACCTCTTCATTCCAGTTTTTTTTTTTCTTTTCCTTTTTTTTTTTTTTTTTTTTTTTTTTTTTTGTAAGTTGGTCGTATCGGACGATAAATGACATTGGTAAAATGATGCTGAAATAATCTCGATGTCCATAGAGCTTAAAGTTACTCGAATTCCTCTACTCAGGATAAAGGAAAACCACGAATAAAACCTTATTCGGGGTAAATCACAGTAAACGAGATACAAGCTCACGAGTGAGCTTGAATGTGATGCAGGCACACTACCCCACACTACCCAGGTGGGCCGGATGACTTTTGTATAACTGGTAAACCGTAATAGATAAACAAAAACTTAAGGTCACAAGGCGTACATTTCGATAAAACACAAAATTTGTGTCATATACATTTTGTATTATTATTTTGTAGAGTTAATCGTTTCTGGGGTGTTTTTGTTATTTGTTTCAGTTTTAAACTTCTTAAACTTTTCTCAAACGGTAAGGCATTTTCGATACATATCTCTTGTTTTACTCCTGGGCATGCAAAGATAACCAAATTTCAATTGTTTCACATAGCGACCAGCATTTAAAAGATTTGACTGTCGGTTTAGCCTAGTGTATCCCGTCATTTTCCTTCTACTTATAAGAAAGCAATGGATCACTTTTTTTTTAAATTATAAAACATTTACAATGTTCTGACTGATTATCATACCCAATTATAAACGAGGTCCTTTTTTATTTTAACTTTCGATAGGCTGTAAATAAAAGACAGGTGCTTAGAAAACAATTATTTTATTACTAAAAGTTTTGTACTCTTATGGTTACTTTTAAACATATTTTACGGTACAGCACTGCGACTCTTGTCACCTATCGCCTAACTGCCCCCAATACCTTTGTAGTGCGGTATAGCATCACAGTAGACTTTTGAGACGCCTGCTGTAAGTTGAGAGAAACTTAACCGCACAGAGTGATTACAAATTTTATATATCAATAATAGGATCGTTCAGTAAGTCCTTAGAAAATACAAAAGATTACACTCATAGGTCTGACAAAGGTCTCGGCAAGGTGGGTGCCGCATTTGTTCTTAATGGAGAATAAACGCGACCGTATAATAGATTCGGATGCTGGTTTGGCACTTTTGTGTCGCATTCCTGACTAGTTTCTGCGTCAATACATAACTATTGATAAACCATGGATACCCAGTACACTCCAGAGACAAAAGTACGGTTGAAACAGTAGGTTTTTGAAGGCGAATCGGATCCGAAGAAGGCAAAGGTGATGAAATCTGCAGACAAGGTGATGGTTTCTGTTTTTTGGGATGCACGAGGAATCATCTACACCGATTACTTGCAGAAAGGTAGAACGATAAACGGAAAGTATTATGCATCGTTATTGCCACCGGTTTGTGCGAAGAAATCAAGAAAAAACGCCATCTGGCAAAAAAAAAATATTCTCTTCCATCAAGACAATACAAGGGTGCACGCACATCTGCGCAGTTTCGATGGCGAAAATTGTAGAATTAAGTTTCGAATTTATCACAACATCCACCGTATTCACCAGATTTGGCATCCGATGACTTTTTCTTTTACTCCCTAACTTGGAAAAGTGGGTCGGCGGAAAAGGATTCACGTCTAAGAGGCCATATCCCAGAGGCCTATTTTGAGGACCTATCGAAATCCTACTTTTTGGAAGGCTTAAAACAGTTGAAGAAACGCTGGGAAAAGTTTAACGAGCTAAAATGAAATTACGCTGGAAAAAAAATCTACCAAAAGTAATTTATTTTTTTATCTTTTTCTAAGGACTTATTGATTGCCCCTTGTATCACGCAGTCGTCTCTGTTTCATCACTTTTAATGTGGAACAATGATTAAAATAGTTCTTTTGTTTTGCAGGTATGTATGCAGAGATACACACATGAAATAGATGGACCCGTTGCCAGGTAAGAGGACGGTTTGTCCAGCATTGAGCAGGTGATTTATAGCAGTTATTTACGAGCTGGGCGTGTCATGATCTGTCATTCTTGAGTGTTCCCCGCTACCATGGTGTACTGTATCCAAAACCAGAGCAGCATATCAGTCAATAGTACCGTGACATTGTTACATGTCCACTACACTTGTGTTCCAGGATACGGGATCCCAAAAATAACTTCCTGTCGTTGGCTTCAGGTTGAAGGTCATAAATACGTTTCATGTGCACCGGGCGAACCTCACCTCAGGCTAAAAAATAAACTGTGTTAAGTCTAACCTTTAATTTATTAGTATCTAAGATAAATGTGGCATAGTGACTAACCTCTAGCTGCTAAAAAACTTGCTGTTCACACATTGCGGCTGGTAAAAAAGACAGCAGACTCATGTCCGTCATGAATCAGCGTGTTCAATGTGTGACCGTGCTTCCCAAGCTCTCCCACCTGGTGCACCTTTGTAAGCTCTGAAATTGGGACATGCACGAGTGATGCAAGAATTCTGTGGCGTTTGGTCAGTACAAGATAACTCCAAAACTAGCCTTTTTGTGCTAAGACAGTAGTGATGTAAAAGAAACAATCAGCTATCGTTTGCTGAAGCCCTGATTTCTCCAGAAATAATTCTTTATCATTTGGTGAAGCCCTGATATCTCTAGAAATAATTCTCTATCATTTGGTGAAGCCCTGATTTCTCCAGAAATAATTCTTTATCATTTGGTGAAGCCCTGATATCTCTAGAAATAATTCTCTATCATTTGGCGAAGCTCTGATATCTCCAGAAACAATTCTGTATCATTTGGTGAAGCCCTGATATCTCTAGAAATAATTCTCTATCATTTGGTGAAGCTTTGATGTCTCCATAAATAAATCTGTATCATTTGGTGATGCCCTGATATCTCTAGAAATAATTCTCTATCGTTTGGTGAAGCCCTGATATATCCAGAAATAATTTTCTATCATTTGGCGAAGTTGTGATGTCTCTAGAAATAATTCTCTATCAATTAGTGAAGCCTTGATTTCTCCAGAAATAGCTCGCTGTCATTTGGTGAAGCCCAGATATATCCAGAAATAATTCTCTATCATTTGGTGAAGCCCTGATATATCCAGAAATAATTTTCTATTATTTGATGAAGCCTTGATATCTCCAGAAATAATTCTCTATCATTTGGTGAACCCTGATATCTCCAGAAATAATTCTCTATCATTTGGTGAAGCCTTGATATCTCCAGAAATAATTCTCTACATTTGCTGAAGCCTTGATATCTCCAGAAATAATTTTCTATCATTTAACGAAGTCCTGGTATCTCTAGAAATAATTTTCTATCATTGGTGAAGCCTTGATATCTCCATAAATACTTCTCTATCATTGATGAAGCCCTGATATTTCCAGAAATAATTCTCTATCATTTGGTGAACCCTGATATCTCCAGAAATAATTCTCTATCATTTGGTGAAGCCCTGATATCTCCATAAATAATTCTCTATCATTTGGTGAAGCCCTGGTATCTCTATAAATAATTCTCTATCATTTGGTGAAGCCCTGGTATCTCTATAAATAATTCTCTATCATTTGGTGAAGCCCTGATATCTCCACAAATAGTTATCATTTGGTGAAGCCCGGATATCTCCAGGGATTCACCTAACGATATAGAATTGCTTCTTTTATATCACTACTGTCTTACCCAGTTCTGAATGATTTTCGTATAACTGTTAAACCAGCTATAGACAAAAATTACTACACAAAAATGTATGTCTCTTCAAAATGTATTAATGGTAGCCCAAGTTTACAGAAATCAGTTGTTTATGCTTAGGACATCCGGAGTAAATATAATGAGTCCTTAACAGAAAGCAATCAATATACAATAAATTAGCCAGATGTAGCGAAAAAAATCTGTGTTCCATTCACGTGACTTTCTCTGCATATCTATTGCAAATTATTCTTAATAATTTATGCTAATCGAGATAAGCATTAGCATAAACAGTCTTATTATCTAGTTCCTTATAGGTAGAAAGAAAATAAGAGAATACACTAGGCTAAACCGACAGTAAAATGTTTTAAAATGTGGTTGCTATGGGTTTGAAATCCGTTTCTTTGCGTGGCCAGGAGTTGACAAATTCCCATGCTATAAAAGTATAAGTATTTTAAAACTGAAACCAATAACAAGGAAAACCTCGAAAATGGTCAACACCTCGAAAAAAATGCATATAAAATAAATAAATTGTGTGTTTTAAGGAGATGTACATTTTATGGAAAATCATAAAAAATTATCAAGAATAAAGAGGTCTTCGCAAACTTTTCCCTGAAAATTCAAGATATGCAGTTTATTTGTCATGTAAATATTTTAAACATGAGATTTTAATCAAAATCGTTAGCAACATTTTTTAGAAAAATAAAATGTTAGTACTTTTTGGGCAATGGGTGCGATTTTATTAAAAATCTTCGTGTCGCATCCTTGGGAGATACTTAATTTAAATATCAAGTTTCGTATTAAACAAACTTTTCGCTTTTGAGCTCTGCTGCCCACAGACACGTGTTTTTCTAAAAGTGTATTTTGTTTTTATTATTCAGGGGGCCCAAAACATGTATTTCAGGTGAAATCTCGGTATCGAATTCTATACACTATGTACATAGTACGTGTAGAGAAAGTAATTAGACAGGTTGGGAAATTTAATATCGCGTAGCATTTTGCCTTTGTAAATCAGTAGTTAAAACAACAGGATATAGTTGAAATCCTGGCTATTTTATTGCATTTTTCAGTTTTGCTCTGCCTTTCCAAATCAAGAGGTATTTTATATAAAACGATATTATATTCTTAAAAGTTAATTATCTAACAAAGTTTTAGTTATGAAGTTATACTTGGCTACTCAAGCCAGTGACAAAAGTATTAAGATTCTTAGTGGATGTGTTTCATTCACGTGACTTTTTTGCATTTCTGCAACAAATTATTCTTCTAACTACTTCATGATAATCGTGATAAGCAGTAGCAGAAATTGTCTTTATTACTTGGTTCCTTGTAAGTAGAAGGGAAACAATCTAAAGGGTTCCATTCACATGATGTCCTCTAGCTGTTTGGTTAACAAACCTTTTATTTAAAATATTAATCTGTTATCTAAACTACGCTAATCAAGATAAACATAAGCAGAATTAGTCTTATTACTAGTTTCCTTGTAAATAGAAGGGGAATAAGAAAATGTACAGGCTAAAGCGATAGTCTCCTGCTTTAAGAGTCGGTCGCTGTGTGAAACAATGAAATTCATATCTCTTTGCTTGCTAGGAATAAACAAATAAGAAACGAGAAGAAACTTTGCTTCCCGTTTGAGAAAGGTTTAAGTGGCTAAAGTTGAAACCAACAATCCGGAATATCTAGAAAACGGGCAACTGTACAAAAAATGTATCTGACATAGATTGTGTATTTTAATGAGATATACACTCTTACGATTTGCCAGTTATACAAAAGTCACCCAGAATGAAGAGGTCTTTAGAGGCTGTTCCTAGTAAATTCAAGATATACATTTCGTTTGCCATAAAAATATCTTAAACATAAAATATTTTAATCAAAATCTTTGGAGCCATTTTTGAGAAATCAAAATTTTCGAAAAATGTTCCATGTAGAAGGTAGTTTGGGATGGGGGAATTTTCTGGAAAATCTTCATGTCGCATCCATGGAAGACACCAAACTTAAATACCAAGTTAGGTATTTAACTGTATTTTCGTTTCTGAGCTATGCTGTCCACAGACACACACGGAACTTTTTCTAAAAATGCTTTTTTTTTTATTCGGGGGGACATGTATATCCGGTGAAATCTCAGCAGTATCGAATTTTTGGGTGGATTACAATACCTTCTCTAAACACAATGTGCATAGTACGTGTAGAAAAAGTAAAATACTGGTATGTTTACCATAAAATGTTATAGTTGCTTTCGGCACTGTTTTGACTATGCACACCATAGATACACAACGGGTTTGTGCTCATACACGGCATCCGCTTACATTGTTGAACCCTCTAAAAGGTAGACAGCATTCCAGGTCAACATTTTGCTTGGCACCTAAAACCCTGTGACGTCAAGAGACCACTGGGAATAAACATATCCCGTTGGAGTGCTACGTTCTAACAGAGGATTGTGTGAAACAAGCTCGTTCCCATGCACTGTTGGGTTTGGAAAATAGTGTTATTTAAGTTAATAGTTTCACTAAACTTTCTACCTTTCTACACCTCCCTAGAGTTTGCAGAAGAAGTGTTAAAATTCATTCAGAATAGCTGTTTAGATTTCGGAAGTTCCTGTTATAAAATCCTTGAATAAAATACTATTTAGCATTTTAAGTACATGTATTATGTATACAGCATTAAAATATCTGATGTGTTCGATTCACATGACTTTCTCTACCTGTTCTGCAAACAAACAAGAAAAAATGTACTATGCTAAAGGATAGTCAAATACTTTAAAATCTGAGTACATGTGGAACAACTGAATTGTAGTTATCTGTGCATGGTTAGGAGGAAAACAAAAGAGAGGCAACAACTTCCTGTTTGAGAAAAGTATTAGGTCGTTTAAAATTGAAACCAGTAACAAGGGATTTAGCGGAAACGGTTAACTCTACAAATTAATTAATTAATTGTGTTTAGATGTGCATTTGCGTGTACCACGTTTTCGCCTATCCCTTAGGGTTTACTAGTTATACAATAGTAATTGAGAATGAAGTTTTCAGATGCTATTCCCAGAAAATTCAAGGTATAGATTTTGTTTGTCATGAAAATATGTTAAATATATGGTATTTTTATCAAAGTCGGTACAGTCGGTTTGAGAATATCAAAATTGTTGAGAGATGTCCTCTGTAAAGAGTAGTTGGGGGACGGGAGATTTTCTCGAATATCTTCACTCGTTACCTTGGAAGACACTGAGCTTAAATACCAAGTTTGGTATTTAACCTACTTTTCGTTTTTGAACTATGCTGTCCACAAACGCACGCACACACACATATATTTTTGGGCTCATGGGACCACAAAACATTTCCGATGAAATTTCAGTATGGAATTATTGGGTGGAATGCAACACCTTCTATATTCGCTCTGTACATTGTTCATACAGGCTACAGAAAGTAATAATAAGCCACTAAACTAGGTGACTAAAAGTTTGACTATCACTTTTACCTGCCGTATCGCACAGCGAAACGTATAAATGTAATTTCAAAGTTTATCTAGGTATACGAATTCAAAATATATAGATAGGAGAACACGCTCTTTACTTTCTCTACACGTACTATGTAAATAGAGTAAGGTTTTGTATTGCACCCAAAAATTCGATACAGAGATTTCACTGGGAGTACATGTTTTGAGACCCCCTGAATCCAAAAGAAAGCATTTTAGAACAATGTCCGTTTGTGTATGTGTGTCTGTGGGCAGCATAACTCAAAAACAAAAAGATCGTTAACTACCAAACTTGATATTTAAGTTCATTATCTTGCGAGGATGCCACACGAAGATTTTCAAAATCCTCTCACCCCAACTACCCTTTACTTGGAACATTTTTCGAAAATTTTGATTTTCTCAAAAATGGCTCTTAACGATTTTGATCAAAATACCTTATGTTTAAGATATGCTTATGACAAACGAAATACATATCTTGAATTTTCTGGGAATATCTTCTGAAGGCCTCTTCATTCTGAATGACTTTTGTATAACTGGAAAACCATAAAAGATATACAAAAAGTTACTACCCAAAAAATGTATATCTTATTAAATACACATTTTATGTCGTATACTTTTTTTTTTTTTTTTTTTTTTTTTGGTTGAGTTAACTGTTTTCGAGATATTTAACCTGGTTGGTCATATCGGACGATGAATGAAATTGGTGAAATGATGCTCAAATGATCTCGGGGTCCATGGAGCTTAAAGTTACTCGACATTATCTTATGCGGGTAATTCACCCTAAGCGAGATTCGAACTCACGACCTGTTGAATATGAGGCAGACACGCCACCACCACACTACCCAGGTGGGCTTCCGGATTATTGCTTTCAATTTTAGCCACTTTTCTCAAACGGAAGACATTTTCTTCTCGTTTGTTTACTTCTGCTAAGCAAAGAGATTGGAATATCAATTGTTTCACATAGCGACTGGGTTTTAAAGGACGAGACTATCGCTTTAGCCTGTTTATTTTTCGTATTTCTCTTCCACTTACGATGAAGCTAGTAATAAGACTAATTCTGCTTATGTTTATCTTGATTAGCATGATGTAGATAACAGATTGATGTTTTGAATAAAAGGTTTGTTTGCCGTACAGCTAGGTGACATCATGTGAATGGAACACATTATATATTTTTCCCTTCTACTTAGAAGTAACCAAGGAATAAAGACAATTTTTGCTAATGTTTATCTCGATTATCATGAAATAGAAAAATAATATTTTAAACAATAATTTGTTACACAAATGTAGAGAGAGCCAGGTGAATGGAACACATTTGATTTTTTCCCTTCTATTTACAAGTAACCAAGTAATAAGGTCAATTTCTGTCAATGTCTGTCTCGATTATCATAAAGCAGATAGAAGAATAAGATTTTAAACAATGATTTGTTACACAGATGTAGAGTTTGTCATGTGAATGGAACACATCAGGTTTTTTTAGAATAGTTTTTAGAGGATTGAATATAGAAAATCACGTTAGTGAAAAACATCCTATATTTACCTTAGAGTGTAGACGTTTTCATTTCCTTCGGTTGGCATCAACTATCATAACAGTAAAGGCTAAAGTTGCAATGGTTTTAGGAATATGCCAGTGGAGGTACAGGATCAAACTTAAGGAAATAATGATCGTTTTGGATCAGTGATTTTGTTATCGATCTGTGCTCGGATACGCACTCCATGGCTTGTTTCAGTCGAGGAAGGATATACGAACCCCGCAGCAGGTCCCGGAGTTAAACATTTCTGGCTGAGGGCACAAGGATGTAGGAAATTGGCTGGAGCAAGCTAATGGGATTGCATTAAGTAGACAGATGCAGTGCCCGTGTTCAGGATAAGTGCTTGCCATTATCTTTCGCCCGCATTTGTCTCTCTTATGCACTTAATTCGCAGTAGTTACCATGAGTGAGTGTGAGTTGAAACCTGGTAAAACCAAAAGTGCAGAAGTCACTATGGTTATGTATGCCTCTCATATTGCGGGACCGATTGGACATTTGCGAGGAGGAAGAGTCGTGGACCCACATATAGGCAAGATGTAGGGGCACGGAGGAATGGCGGGAAAAATATTTACCCCGATTCTTTACCACCGTGAATGTAGAGTTAGAGGCATGTTGGACACTACTGGCAGGCACGGAAGACTTGGATGGGCTAGGTAAATTTATACTTAAGACAAGACTGCTGAAATTTGAGGAGACTGCCAATAGAGAAGGGAGGGGGCTAAGAACAACCAATCAGAAGTGACTACAATGTATTTACACACACACACACACACACACATATATATATATATATATATATATATATATATATATATATATATATAATACTTAGGTCACTGTTGTGTTATGGTTTTATATATTGTGCATATATGATGTGTATATAATTCTTTTAAGTGTAATTATCTATTATAAGAGGGTGCATTTATGAAGGTGTACTCTGCTGTAAATTTAAATTGCTATATTTGAATACCTTTGTCTTTTTATTTTCGGGTTTACTCTTTTAATTCTTTGTTGTTTTAATATTGCTTTTTAGTGTATTACAAAAGTACGTACTGTCTGTGGACACGTGCGATTGTTGAAATTCTATGCATGATATTGCTATGTAAATAAATACACTTATTCATTCATTCAAATTGCGGAACAGATTTGAGTCGCAGTTTTGGTTGGCAGCCTAAGGTTTTTATTTCAAGGGTCACCTGAGACCTTATCAACCAGCTTTAGCTCTACAAGAGCGGTTCAGTAAGGTCTCATGATAGGAATGCAACTTTTTATTTTCGCTACACGTACTATAGAGAAAGTATTCTATTCCACCCAAAAATTCAATGTCCAGATTTCACCGGAAATAAATATTTTGAGGGCCCCGAGTTAAAATTTTTTTTTAGAAATAAGCCCGTGTTTGTGTCTGTAGACAGCATAGCTCAAAAACTAAAAGATCATCAAAAATGTCTTAATTTTTTCCATGTAAAGGGTAGTTTTAGGTGGGGATGATTGTCTTTAAAATCTTCGGGTTGCATCCCTGAAAGATATTAAACTTAAATACAAAGTTTGGTATTTTATTGACTTTTCGTTTTGAGTTATCGTGGTCACACACACACATACTCATACATATACACAGAACTTTTTATAAAAATATTTTTTTTTTGTTCAGGGGACCCTAAAACGCCTATTTCCGGTGAAATCTCGGTATCGAATGCTTGGGTGGAACGCAATACCTTTTGTATACACTATGTACGTGTAGAGAGAGTAAAAAGCGATGGACAGTTTCAGGAGAAATTTCCTGCTAATCCGGGTTAGGATAGAGAAACTGTTAAATGGTTAATAAGCGTTACAAGTGAACCGCTAGACGATAAACATAAGCGAAAAAGAAATTACCTAACAAAGGGGAAAATATTCATGAATTGGTGCAGCATCATCTAAACACTCTGCAAAGAATTGTCTAAGCTATGTGTAAGGGGAGGGAGGGAGGTCTTATTCATAGAGATGCTAAACGTTTAAAATTGAAACCCTACAGAGTGCACTGTTCTCATGAATTGCAATTTCCTAACCACGAAAATACCAGGATAGTTCTAATGTACAGGGAGCCTTATTCAACGCAACCTATAACAAGGTTAATCCGCTTTATAGTGCATGTTATAATCACCCATTAGTGTGGCGGTCCCCATGGCCGCGCTCGCTAAAGCGTCTCGCTTTGGTGCTTCGTGGGCAGGGGATTGAGAGTTCGAGTCCCGCCTTGGGCATGGGTGTTATATGTTTGTGCAATGTGTCTATGTTTGTAAAAACAGTAAAACCTACGGGGGGAAATGTAAATGGGGATACAGCGCCGGAGTCCTGATCAGACTCTGGTACTGTTTAAAAAAAAAAAAAAAAAAAAGTAATGCGGGAGTTACATAACGAAAAACCCCCAGAGTAAAAAGACATTGCGCAGAACACATACGAGAAATGCGCGGCCCTGTAATATAAAGAACGCATTGTGGAAAGCTAGAAAGCTCCGTGGTGTATATTCGATATTAGCTTTCGAACATTTAGGCTGTTTTCTCTCATCCGCCCCCCCCCAACTCCTCTCTAGCCGTTCCTCTTACCCTCTCTCTCTCTCTCTCTCTCTCCCGGGTTCGATCCCAAGCGACCGCATGTGGACAAAGCGGCGAAGGGGTGGGTTTTCTCCGGGTTCTCCGGTTTCCCCCGCCATCGCATTCCAACGGTGCTCCATCTTCATTCCATGTATCATCAGTGTCATCGCCTGCGGTACCATAAGTAGTTAAAGCAGGCCTTACACTATAAAAATACACACTCTCACACTTTAACATTATTTTGTTACTTTCTCTACACCTACTATGTACACAGTGTATAGAGAAGGTATTGCATTCCACCCAAAAATTCAATCGATACCGAGATTTCACGGAAATAGTCGTTTTAGGGTCCCCTGTACCCAAAAAAAGCATTTTTAGAAAAAAGTCCATATATGTGTATCCGTGAGCACGTTAACTCAAAAACGAAATATCACCAAAATACCAAATTTAGTATATAAGTTTAATATCCTCTAAGGATGCGACACGGAGGTTTGAAGAAAGTCCCCCACCCCAAACTACACTTTAAATGGAAACATTTTCTAAAATTGTGAATTTTCTCAAAAATAACTAACGATTTTGGTTAAAATACCATATATTAGTCATTTACACGGCAGATGAAACGTATGACTTAATTTTCTGGGAATAGCCTTCGAAGACCCCTTTATTCTGGATGCATTTTGCTGGAGTTTGCATAACTTGTAAACCGTAAGAGATAGACAAAAACTTAAAACTCAAAAAATTGAGACCTCGTTAAAATACACAATTTACGTCATAATTTTTTTCGTGGAGTTTTGAGATATTGCTTGTTATTTGTTTCAGTTTTAAAATACTTTGTGGACTCCAGGCTATTCAAAGAAACTGAGTTTATGCACATGTCAACCAGCTTTTGTAAATTTTACTATCGTTATAGCCTAGTGTAATCCAATTTTCCTTTCTACTTAAAAGAAAGTATATTTACCTTGATTAGCATGGAGTAGATAGAAGCTTAAGCGTTTTAACAATCATTTGTTACAGAGATGTAGAGAAAGTCGTGTGAATGGAACACATCAGATTTTTTTCTAATAATTTGTGGTGGCCTCCAGTGAAGTCGCAATAACGAATTTTAGACGGATAGTTTTACTTTCTCTATACGCACTATGTACATGGTGTATAGAGAAGGTATTGCACTCCATCCAAAAATTCGATATCGAGATTTCACCAGAAATATATGTTTTAGGGTCCCCAATATCCAAAAAAAGCATTTTCACAAAAAAGTCCGTGTGTGTGTGTGTCCGTGTGTCTGTGAACACGATAACTCAAAAACGAAAAGTCGTTAAAATACCAAACTTGGTATTTAAGTTTAGTATCTTCCAGAGATGCGACACGAAGATTTTGAGAAAAATCCTCCCACCCCCAACTACCCTTTACATAGCACTTTTTTTAGAAAATTTTGATTTTCTCAAAAATGGCTCTAATAATTTTGATTAAAATTTCGTATATTAAACACATTTACCTGACAAATAAAATGCATATCTTAAATTTTCTGGGAATAGCCTCTGAAGAGTAGTTTATTCTGGATGAATTTTACTGAATTTTGAATAACTGCTAAACCGTAAGAGATGCACAAAAACTTACTATACAATACACGTAGAGCACGTTAAAACACACACTTTATGTTATATAAATTTTTTTCGTGGAGTGCGTCGTTTTTGAGACATTCCTTATTTTTGGTTTCTGCTATGAAAAACATATTTTTCTCATACAGGAACTTGTCAACTCCGATCCATATAAACAAAGGAACTTCATTGGCATAGCAACCAGCTTTTGACTATCACTTTAGCATATGGTAGTCCCTTATTTCGCTTCTACTTACAAGGAAGCAAGTAATAAGACTATTTCTGCTAATTTTTTCTGATTAGCATAAAGTAAATAGAACTATAAGCTATTTTAAGAATTATTTGTTGCAGGGGTATAGAGAAAGTCATGTGAATGGGACACATCAGATTTTTCTTCTTTTGCTACAATAGTTGAGCGGTATTAAAAAGAAGGGGCTGTTGGAAGAAGGGATTTATCGGCCTTCCTCAGTCTTATACGAAGTGAACGGAAGCAAAAAGCCGAGTGAAAGCTTCACTAAAAGGAGAGATGCTCATGGACGATGATGCAACATGAATGGAACATGCGCCATTGTTAAACAGTCTGATGTGTTACATCCACATGCCTTTCTTTACCCTTCTCCAACTTTTTATATAAAAGCTTATTACTTTCTCTATATTCACTATGTAAATAGTGTATAGAGAATGTATTGCACTCCACCAAAAAATTCGATACCGAGATTTCACCGGAAATATATGTTTTAGGGTCCCCTGTATCCAAAAAAAAAAGTATTTTCAGAAAAAGGTCCGTGTGTGTGTCCGTGTGTCTGCGAACATGATAATTCAAAAACGAAAAGTCGGTAAAATACCAAACTTGGTATTTAAGTTTAGTATCTTCCAGGGATGCGACACGAAAATTTTGAGAAAAATTCCCCCACCCCAAACTACCCTTTACATGGAACTTTTTTCGAAAATTTTGATTTTCTAAAAAATGGCTCTAACGATTTTGATTAAAATATCGTATATTAAAGTGATTTACCTCACAAATAAAATGTATATTTTGAATTTTCTGGGAATAGCCTCTAAAGACTACTTTATTCTGGTTGAATTTTTCATAACTACTAAACCGTAAGAGATGGACAAAAACTTAACCCACAAAAAATGTAGAGCACGTTAAAACACATAGTTAATGTTATACACATTTTTTCGTGGAGTTGATCGCTTTTGAGATATTCCTTTTTCTTGGTTTCAGCTTTGAAAAACTTATACTTTTCTCATACAGGAATTTGTCAATTCTTGTTAGTACAAACAAAAGAACATCCGTCACATAGCAACCAGCTTTTGGCTTTCACTTTAACGTATGGTACTCCCTTATTTCGCTTCTACTTAGAATAAAGCAAGAAATAAGACTATTTCTGATAATTTTTCATGATTAGCATGAAATAAGTAAAAGATAGGCTTATTAACAATAATAATTTATAGAGATATAGAGAAAGTAATGTGAATGGAACACATAAGATTTTTCTTCTATCTGCCTTATATTAAATAAGAACTGTATAATTGGATATTTTCTTGAGGGTACAATGGTAATACAAGCTATAGCTATAGTCTTTAAAGAACCTTTTGCTGTGTGAATGCTCTGATGTAATGCATCGTATGGAAAATCATAGACAACAAAGAAGATTGGCAAGTTTAGTTATCGTTGTGGAAGAATAACACTAATAAAACACGCAAAGAGACAGTATTAAAATTGTATAAAGTAATGACTGGCAACTACGGTTCAGAGTTAGAAGCTTAGAGAAGAAATTCCTGCTGAGAATAGCTGTTTGAGGAGAAGAAGAATGAAAATATCATGAAGGAGTTGAAGATAGTTCAACCTGAATAATATAATAAAGGAACGAAGAAATAACTGGCTTTCTCGTGTGCAAAGAAGGGATAGTGACCGTATACCGCTAGGAATGCTAAATTACAGACCTTCAGGGAAAATAAATGTGGGTCGAACACGGAAACGATGGGCAGAATAATTCAAATTTTCCATGAAGCCGGAATAAGCCCCATGGGTTTAATTCTTGTACATGATCATTATTACTATTGTCGTTGAGGATTTTAGAGACGTACATTACTTCTTTCAGCAAGATTTTGTCCATCTCTGTTGGTTTATTAATTATAATAAACTATATAAAAATCATTTTGAATGAAAAGGAATTCACAGAATAGTAGCAGGAAATTCCAAAAATATATTTTCTTAATCATATAAATATCTTAAATATACAGCATTTTAATAATCGTTGGAGAAAGAAAATAACCAAAATTCTTAGAAGTAAAGGGTAGTTAGTGTGGGAGTATTCATGAAAATCTCCGTGTTGCATCCTCGGAAGATACTGTATATAAACACCAAGTTTTGTATTAACCCACTTTGCATTCTTGAGTTATTCTGTGTACACGCGCGAGTGCGACTGTGAACCTTTCTTTTAAAAACGCTTTTTCTTCATTCGTTTTTATTTTCTCTACACGCACTATGTGCATAGTGTATAGAGAAGGTATTGCACTTCACCAAAAATTCGATACCGAAATTTCACCGGAAATATATGTTTTAGGGTCACTTATATCCAAGAAAAGCATTTGCACAAAAAGGTCCGTGTGTGTGTATGTGTGTGTGTGTGTGTGTGTGTCCGTGTGTCCGTGTGTCTGTGAACACGATAACTCAAAAACGAAAAATCGGTAAAATACCAAACTTGGTATTTAAGTTTAGTATCTTCCAGGGATGCGACACGAAGGTTTTGAGAAAAATCCCCCTATCCGAAACTACCTTTTACATGGAACTTTTTTCGAAAATTTTGATTTTCGCAAAAATGGCTCTCACGATTTTGATCAAAATATCAAATATTAAAGATATTTACCTGGCAAACAAAATGTATATATTGAATTTTCTGGGAATAGCCTCTGAAGACTACTTTATTCTGGACGAATTTTACGGAATTTTGCATTACTGCTAAACCGTAAGTCTTAGATAAAAACTTACTATACAAGAAATGCAGAGCACGTTAAAACACACAATTTATGTTATATAAATTTTTGTCGTGGAGTTGATCTTTTTTGAGACATTCCTTGTTTTTGGTTTCAGCTATGAAGAACTTACTTTTCCCATGTAGGAATTTGTCAACTCCTGTCCATATAAACAAAGGAACTTGTCACATAGCAACCAGCTTTTGACTATCACTTTAACCTATGGTACACCCTTATTTCGCTTCTACTTACAAGGAAACAAATAATAATACTATTTCTGCTAATTTGGTCTCGAGTAGCGTGAATGGTACACATCAGATTTTTGAAAAATCACAATTTGACGTTGACTCATTTGCGATTTCAGTGCAGCAATGTGGGTTTAGTATATAAAGCTAGGCCAAAATGTCATGTAGGTTTCTATATTAGTACTAGAGGATTTGGGTTCTTTTACTTTTATTTAACTGTTTTGAAAAATTTGCTCCACTTAAACTGTAATCTTGCACACTGTTTGAGAACATTTATATTTAACTCCAGTAGTTATATAAATAAATTATAGAGATGAATTTTTAATTATCCCATTAGTTGGTGAAAAAATAAATGTTAAATATAAAAATTCACAACTAAGCATGTTATTCTTCGGTGACAGGCTTTCGAGACAGCAAATGACATTAGAAAACGGTAGGTAGTCTATGCCTCAGGTGGCTTATGTTTGTCGGAACTTTGTTCTAGTTACCCTACAGTCACATGACATCTGCTTCCCCCTCCTTCCACTGTTTCAAAACACTGAAAAACAATAACAAAAATTCATTTCATTTTTATTTTCTGTACCATGCATATACAATATACATAGAAGGTACTGTATTCCCAAAAGTTCTATGCCGAGATTTCAGCGGAAGTACATGTTTTGAATACCTCTGAATCCAAAGCCATTTGAGAAAAACGCTCACGCCTGTGTGAACAGCAAAGATCAAAACCGGGGGGGGGGGGGAGATTACTAAAGTTGGATTGGTTGAGTCAGACTGAAACATTCAATGACATAGCCGGGATTTGAACCACGGATCTTCCGGTCTCTAGCCGGTTGCTCTACCACTGAGCTGCTACAGTAACATGCCGGCATAGCTTAAGTTTCTCAACTGACTCGCATGTTTCCCGGTAAACTACAAGGTGATCTCAAAGTATTTTGAGATGACAACCCTGATGGCGACTTACAATGTTGTAAGTACTTTCAAGTCCCAGAATTCATAGTACGAGTATAACCAACTATTATGGTCAATTGGTATAGTCCTACACACGGCTTGTGTGAAAAAACAATCCTTCAATACTAAAGTTAATATTGAAGTGAAACATTTTCCAAAGATACGACACGAAGATTTTCAAGAATTCCCCACCACAAATATTCTTTACACGAAACATTTTTCAAAAAATTTGATTTTCTCAAAAACGGCTTTAAGGATTTATATTAAAATTACATATGTTTAACCTCTTTTTATGTTAAAATGAAGTGTACGAGATTTTCTGGGAATAACCTCTGAATTCCTCTTCATTCTGGATGGCTTTTGCTTAACTGGTAAACCATAAGAGATGTTGAAAATTTTACTACACAAAAAAGTAGATCAGTTTAAGCACACAAAATACTTCTTTTTTATACTCTTTTTTTTTTCTTTCTTTTTTGTGGAGTTAACCGTTTCTAGATATTCAGTTTCAGTTTTAAAATACTTATAATTTGCAAAGAGGTAAACAAACTAATTATGGACTACCGAACACTGCGTCCGTGGAACAATTTGTAAACAAAAGAATGTGCCTAGAAATGAACACCCAAGAAAAGAAAGATTATATAAAGATTAATAACTCCATGGCACGACAGCTCACGGGGAACCTTGGCCTACCGCCCGGCCGCTGCATCCGGCCCATCTCGGTCCACTACAGACGTCATGGATGGCGGGCAGTATTGGAGGGTGAGACGTGGTCAGCGCCTCGAGCCCCTCCCGGCCGGTTAATGCGGTCCTCATGACCTGGAGCCGCTACTTCTCAATCAAGTAGCTCCTCAATTGGCCCCCCCAGGGACCTTACGAGGCTGAGTGCACCCCGGTCCATGTCTCCCAGCGGGGGAAAAATCCCCACGCCGGTACTGGGGATCGATCCCAGGTCTCCCGCTGCTGCGCTACCACCACGCTAAGGAGACGACCATAGAAAGATTACTATACCAATAAAACACCACCAATTAATTTATAAATTATTTAGGGCCTATCCAAAGCCTTCGGTTTTTCTACTTCTCTGCAACACAATTAGTATCTATTATAGGTTTGTCTTGAATGATTTATTTACTTTTATATAAGCAAACTCTATAATGTTTACGCCATAATATTGGAATTTAACTTAAAAGGCAGACATTTAAATAGGGTTATACCATGATTTAAAAGTTCTTAAAGGTATAAAACCAGCATGGAACTGAAATAGTTTTATTTATTTTTTTAATTTTTTTTTTTTTTTATTATAGCTTAACGTCTTTTAACTTGGCTGACCACATCGGGCGAAGAATAAAATGGGTGATATGATGCTCAAATGATCTTGGAGCTTAACGTTACTTGACATTCGTTTTATTTAAACTATATAAACATTAAGAGTAAATGGGTGAAATATTTCATTAATATTATTATTGCTGTTCTTATATTCATTCTCATCTTATGGATCTAATTCATTTTGTGGAATTATATAGGAATAAAATTCAGCATCTGAAAAATCTAAATATACAAACTTCAGGCCTGCATCAATATGAACTTTAGGTTTTATCTTCTCGAGATAAAGAAAAACCTCGAAAAAAAGCTTTATCTGGGTAACTCACCCTAAGGGAGATTCGAATTCGCGATGGTTTGAATGTGAAGCGCACACGCTACCACCACACTACCCAGGTGTGCTGAAATAGGTTTGTAAACAAATGAAGAAAAAAAAAAAGTCTTCTTTTCTTGGAGCGTAACGTCTTCAATTGGTCTTGTCGGATGATAACGAAATAGATGAATTGGTGCTCAAATGATCTCGGAACTTCAAGTTACTCGACAGTATGTCGTCTTAGGATAAGGGAAAAACCGAAAAAATCTTATGTGGATAACTCAACCTAAGTGGGATTCGAACTCGCGATCTTAGTTTAACTGGTATTACTAACAATAAAGTCATAACAGTGGTTCCCAGGAGAAGCAGCATAGTAACCAGAAAAGTTGAAAGAGTTCGCTCTCACTCTGCAGTGAATCCCCCCCCCCCTAACAAACGCAAAAATAAAAGAAAAGTGGTTGTCATTCCATCTGAAGCATAGCTATAAACGTTGAATACATATGCGATTTTGATCATATTTACTACCGGCTGTCAATCGGTTGTCATTTTCTCGAAATGCCATGCTTCCCTGACTTGATATGACTTATATCCACGAGCATTTCGAGATTTATCTGTACCTGCGCTAGCGCTTTGCTTTGTCGTGCCTTGGAAACAGTTTTATTACTTAAACATTTGTATGATAATTGTCGTTTGCTTTTTTACGCTGTATTTAGTACATTTATGCACAGGCAGACAAATTATTGTATTCTACCCAAAAATTCGAGGCCGGGATTTCAGTAAAAGTTCACGGTTTAGGGTCCCTATATCCTTAAAAATGTGTATATAATTTTTACTTTATCTACACATAGTATGTACACATAGTATAGAGAAGATATTGCATTTTATCGTCAACTGCATCCCCAGGTGTTATTGAGTGGGATGCAGTACTGGAGGGTAAAACGGTTAACGCCCCGAGTCCCTACCGGCAGGTTAATGCAATTACGCAATCTGAAGTCACTGTTTTTCCCTAAAGTAAGTCCTAAATTGGCTCTCTAGGGACCTCACGAGCTTGAATGCACCCCGGACCAGGTCTCTCATCGTAAGTAATTCCTCTCACCGGTACTGGGAATCGATTCCGGGCCTCCCGCTTGGTAAGGAACCTCATACACCGCGCTAAGGACACGACCTTTCATTCCGCTATCCTCCACATTGAATACAGAGTCGGAAATCGTTATATAGCCATATTTTCATTCCATTTAAATCAACTATCTTTGTCCACGAAATACTTCGGTCATTTGCGATATTGTTTTTCTTTTCGAGTTCCGCAGCCTCAAGATAAATAGAACTGTTTTAACAGTTGGCGGGAAAATAAACTCGTGTTCCATGCATCGAAAAAGAGTTCTGTTCAAAAATGGCATATCATTGGCTTATTTTACCTTAATCCTCAGATTATGTGTTGTTTAATGTGTTAGGTCTATATTGTTACGCTTCCCACTGTGTTTATATCTCACTCAAGAGCAATGCCCCAAATACAAATCTGATGTGTTCCATTCACATGACTTTCTCTACATCGCTGTAAAAATTATTGTTAAAAAGCATATTCTTCTATCCCATTTATGATAATCGAAATAAACATTAGCAGAAATGTTCTTAATTGCTTGCTTCCTTGTAAGTAGAGGGAAAATCATGAAATAACTAGGCTAAAACCATTGTCAAATCTTTTAATAGCTGGCTGCCATGTGGTTGAAAACCGTCTCTATGCAGGGCCAGGAGTTAAAATCTGAAACAAACAACAATGAGTATCTCAGAAATGGCCAATTCCACGAAAAGAAACATGACATGAATAGTATTCTTTCACGTTATCTGCATTTTTTTTATTTATTTTTTTTTTTTTTACTTTCTCTATACGAACTATGTACATAGTGTATAGAGAAGATATTGCATTCCACCAAAAAATTCAATACTGAGATTTCACCGGAAATATATGTTTTAGGGTCCCCTTTATCTAAAAAAAAGTATTTTCAGTAAAAGGTCCGTGTGTGTGTGTGTGTGTGTGTGTGTGTCCGTGTCCATGTGTCTGTGAACACGATAACTCAAAAACGAAAAGTCGGTAAAATACCAAACTTGGTATTTAAGTTTAGAATCTTCCAGGGATGCGACACGAAGATTTTGAGAAAAATCCCCCCACCCTAAATTACCCTTTATATGGAAATTTTTTCGAAAATTTTGATTTTCTAAAAAATGGCTCTAACGATTTTGATTAAAATATCGTATATTAAAGATATTTACTCGACAAATAAAATGTGTATTTTGAATTTTCTGGGAATAGCCTCTGAAGCCTACTTTATTCTGAGTGAATTTTCCGGAATTTTGTATAACTGCTAAAACGTAAGAGAGAGACAAAAACTTACCACACAAAAAATGTAGAGCACATTAAAGCACACAATTTATGTCATATACTTTTTTTTCTTGGAGTTGATCGTTTTTGAGATATTCCTTGTTTTTGTTTTCAGGGTCGAAAATCTTAACTTTTCTCATACAGGAATTTGTTAACTCATGTCCATACAAACAAAGGAACTTCAGTCACATAGTAACCAGCTTTTGACTATCGCTTTAACCTATGCTACTCCCTTATTTCCTTTTTACTTACAAGGAAGAAGATGAAGATTAGCATGAAGTAAATAGAAGCATAAGATTTTTAAGAATAATTTGTTTCAGGGATATAGAGAAAGTCGTGTGAATGGTACACATCAGATTTTTTTATTATACATTGGACCCTGAAGCGTGTACTTAACAGTGAAATTGCGGTATCGAATTTTTGGGTGCAATATAATACATTTTCTAATGTACATAGTAGTGTAGAGAAAGTAACAATCATTCTATTGGTGGAGTACTGGAACGTTTCCTTCTCAAATTTTCTTTCTCAATTATTTCGATTCATGTAATAGTTTCGCTGCCTGTGATGTATGCAGTCTGAGCGGGGCTTTAAACGCTGTTAAAGAAATCTAATACGTTCCACTCACGACTTTCTCTATCTGTTCTGTAAACAAATGTTCTCACAAAATATTATTCTTTTATCTACATTAGGATAAACGAGATGAACATTCCCTGAAATGGTTTTATTACTTACTTATATGAGTAGAAGGGGAATAAGGGAATACAGTAGGCTAAAGCGACAGTCAATGCGGTTGCCATTGAAATTCGGTTTTATTTCCATGGCCAAGAACAAAAAAAGAGATATGAAACGGATGAAGTCTTCCTGTTTGAAAAAAGGTTAAGTATTTTAAAATGAAAGTGAAATAGCTCAACAAAAGAAGTTGTATATGATATAAATTGTGTGTTTTAACGAGCTCTGCATTTTTTGTGTAGTAAGTTTTTGTCTATCTCTTACTGTTTATGAAAAGCTAATTCATAATGAAGAGGAGCTGCGGGGCTATCTCCAAGAAATTCAAGATATACATTTTATTTTCCACTCAAACATCTTTAATATACACATTTTAAGAAAATCGAAAATTTCGAAAAATGTTCCATGTAAAGGGTAGTGGGGGGGTTTCAGAACATATTCGTGTCGCATCCTTAAAAGATACTAACCTTAAATATTAAGCAATGACTTCTCATTTTTGAGCTATGCTGTCTCAGGCGCGGGCTCGGTATCAAATTTTAGGTGGACCTTCTCTACCTAATATGTGCTTTCTCCAGAAAGTGAAATTAAAGAAAGAAGAAAAGAAATGAGTTCGATTTAAAACAAAATATATCTGATATGCTCCATTCACATGACTTTCTCTACATCTCTAACAAATCATTGTTAATAAGCTTATCCTTCTGTCTACTTGATGCTAATCGAGATAAACATCAGCATAAACGCTTTTATTACTTAGTTCCTTATAAGCAGAAGGGAACTAAGGGAATACACTAGGTTAAACCGACAGTCAAATGTTTTAAAATGTGGCTGCTATTGGATTGAAATCTGAAACTAGATCTGTTGACAAATTCCCGCATGAGAAAAGTATAAGCATTTTAAAACTGAAATCAATAACAAGGGCTATCCAAAAAACGGGCAACTCCACGAATAAAAGGTATATAACGTAAATTGTGTGCTTTAACGAGCTCTACAATTTTTTTCAGTAGGTTTTTGTCTATATCTTACGGTTTACCAGTTATGCAAAATTTCACAAAACTCATCCAGAATAAGATATTTTCTGAGGCTGTTCCCAGAAAATTCTAGTTATGCATTTTGTTTATGATATAAACATCTTTAATATACGATATTTTAATGAAAATCGTGTGAGCCATTTTTGAGAAAATCAAAATTTTCGAAAATATTTCCATGTAAAGGGTAGTTGGAAGTGGGCGAATTTTCTTGAAATTCTTCGTGTCGTTCCTTGAAAGATACTGAACTTAAATACCAAGTTTGGTATTTAACAAACTTTCCTTTTTTGAGTTATGCTTCACACACACACACACACACACACACACACACACACACACACACACACACACTGAGATTTTGGGGAGGGATTCTGGGGGTGTCAAAACATATATTTCCAGTGAAATCTCGATATCGAATTTTTGGGTGCAATACATTATCTTCTGTATATACTATGTGGATCGTACATAAAGAGAAAGCAATACTGTTACATTTCTTCTTTGTGTTTATAGAAGTGCATACGCGTGTTATACAATGGCAAATACGTTAAAAACCTGTTTGTTGTGAAGCATTTCGGTAAACTGGTTTGAATCTGTGATTCTCATCCAAGTTTTCTACCTGAGTCGTGTTTTGCGGTTCTGCACTTGGAAATATTTTACATTGTGATGAGTTTAATGGAAGTTTTAAGTAACTTTCTTCATAAAGATCCTCGCAGCTTTCTACGTACCCTCCTTCAGGAAGTTAATGTTCATTATGGCAGAAGGTCGTGGGGTACTGCGGGGTAGTATGTACAGACGGGGATACATCTTACTAACCCTAAAGAATAGCACATAGTCTCTTATTGCTTTACACAAATGACCAACATTCTTTCATAGGGTAAGCATTAGTATGCAAAGTACGTTTGCGGAGTGTTTATAGTCTGCAGTTTGTTCTAATATTGGTTAACATTTATGGGGCATACAGGACAACCTGATAATTCTGTATTATAGCACACACCGTTTTCTCTCCTTTAAAAGGGTCCAAGCCAGAAAAATTAAAGAATAAGTAAACAAAGAAATAAAACAGTGTTGTGATCATATTATCAACCTCTCCAATTTTATCTTACATTAAAAATTAATATATCTTAATCAGGGACGTAGGGCCAATAGGTGTGAGAGTTGTATTAAATAGCCGCTAACTAATATTATAATTTTGTTGTACGTAATCCTATATATTATGTTTTGATTTCGTGTCACGTTGCAATAACTTGGACGCAGTCTTTTTGGAAACAACTCGGGACAACGTCTGCTGTCAGCTACAGGAAGCTGTTGTGCGCTTAACCCACGATGTGTACTGAGTACATTTCGTGTTAAGATATCGTGTTCATATTATTATACAAGGGCCTTTTTTTTCAACATCCGATGTGCTATAAATGAAAGACAAGTTCATAGAAAACAATTATTTTATTACTAAAAGTGTTGTACACTTATGGTTACTTTTCAACAAAATCACCGAAAAGATTCAGACATTTATCGCACCTGTGCACACGCTTTTCAATACCGCTTCAACGAAGGCTTCCGCCAATGATTTCAAATGAACATTGACGTTGTTTTGAAGATCTTCGTACTTTACGACGTTTGTGGAGAGCCATTCAAAACAAATGAAGAGGATTGGTGACTTCAGGAATTGTGTTGATCCATGACAACGCTCGTCCACACACTGCTGGCACAACCCATCTGCTACTTGAACAATTTCAATGGAACATTTTCGATCATCTGCCGTACAGTCCTGACCTGGCACCCAGCGACTTTCACCTTTTCCCTGAATTGAAGACGTGGCTAACAGGGCAGCACTTGCAAACAAACGATCTTTTAAACAACGTCAATGCTCTTTTGAAATCGTTGGCGGCAACATTTTTTGAAGCGTTATTGCAAAGCTTGTGCACAGGTATGATAAATGTCTGAATCTTTTCGGTGATTATGTTGAAAAGCAACCATAAGTGTACAACATTTTTAGTAATAAAATAATTGTTTTATAGCCTTTCGGAGTTAAAAAAAAACGGCCCTCGTATTTATCATCGTGAATGAGGAGTAATTCGCGAATTGTTTTGTTTCTTATATGTGTTAGTTCAATTGTGAGCATTTGAATGCTCTTTGGATAATTGGTTATTTAGTATTAAGGAAAGTCGCCCCTCCGTGGTGTAGTGGTTACCATGCTAGACTCTAAAACCCAAGATATATATATATATATATATATATATATATATATATATATATATATATATATAGCGTAATGTCCTATAACCTGGTTGTTCATATCGGACAATGAATGGAATCGGTGAAATGAAGCTCAAATGATCTCGGGGTCCATGAAGCTTAAAGGTACTCGTCATTCCTCTTCTCAGGATAAGGGAAAGTCCCGAAAAACGGGTAACTCACCTTAGGCGAGATTCGAAACTCGCGACCTGTTGAATGGGAGGCAGACTTGCTACCACCGCATTACCCAGGTGGGCTAATTAAAATTTAAAAATAAAGGGCACAGAGTACACAGACCAGTGCTTGCTTGTGATATGTGATCGAAACAGTTCTGTTTCTTATGGTTTACACGAATAGAAACACGTAAAAATGTAACAAAAATAGTGTAGCTTTTTTTATCCCATTGACATTTTATTAAGCGTAACGCCATTGCCTCTCGCCAAGTATAATCGTGTTCGTTCCCAAGAGATCGCATATAGAATTTGTGGTGGACAAAGGCGTCTGGGTGGGTTTTCCCCGCAATTCATTCCACCAACTGCTCAATAGTCACCTTTTATTTCATCCATTTCACCTATATTTCATATAATCTTCCTCACTCATACCAGGCATCAGGCTGATCATCCATCCTGGCTACTTTCTTTAATCCAGAGTCTCTTTGCTCATCAACAGACACCTGAAACCAGGCGCCGACTTTAATGTCGTCAATACGAGAACGGTAAAAACTTGCCAGAGGCAATATGCTTAGAAACTTTGCTAAGCACATTTTGTAAATGAATTTAATAATAAATGAAATAGTTCGAATTTTTTATTTTGCGCTTGTATTCCACTCTATCCTTTCTGCAGAATAATTAAGATACCATTAGCCAACTGTCTAAGTAGGACCAAAGATTCGTCATATACAAAGTTTCAAATGTATCGTTTCGGCCATTCTTGCGTGAAGAGAACGAAGGCGTGCGCGCGCACATACATAAACATAATGGCCGCGCCGTGGCTGACTGGTCAGACCACTCACCTCGCACAATGCCGATCGGGTTTGATCAAGCGGCTCAGGGTTTTTTTTCGGATTCTCCGGTTTCCCCCGCCATCGCATTCCACCGATGCTCCATCTTCATCCAATATATCATCAGTGTCTTCGTGACTTGCCGTAGTAGTAAAAGTAGTAAAATGATACATCATATGAAAACCAAAAGAAAAGAGAACTTTTATGAGTCAGATATTGAATTTTCAGATCCATCCGAACTTAAGTTAATGCAGTACGGAAGTTTATGGAATTAATGAAGGAAAGACTGATTTTGCTATTTTGTTATAAATCTATACATTTTTTGCACAGTTGCAAAATATGGTCGAGCAATAGAGATAAGCGCACAATAAATTACTATTAAATCCGCTTCATGGGTGAAATTTAACTTTCCTGGTTCGAATCTGTAAGTAATCGGCGTGAGCGAGATTTGACTTACTATGCTGTCCTCAAGGTGAAATGCAGCGATGAAATGAAATCAATACATGTATATATTAACTTCAGAAGAGAAACTTACCTGCGGCCAAGCTAATAACGTTTCCGCACAAGACTGGTACGCAGACCTTCGAATTGAGATAGAAGCCTCAACGGGCAACTTCATCCAGACAAAGTTTGCCAGCACCTCTTTCCGTAAACAGCGCTAGTTTATGACAAGGAGTGGGTTCTGCCTTTGTGTCACCAGCCAGGACACAAAGGATCGTCCAATTTTCTTTATTGCTTCCTTTATCAGTCTCGTCCAGCCGCAGTTGCGCAGTTCGTTGTTTCAGTAAGGGACCTATGGGCCTGGCTGTGCCAATTGTGACCACACCAGTCCCCTGTCGCCACTTTGGTAAAAATGAGCAATCAACAATATCTTACTATATTGCCAGGAAATACCTCAAGAAAAATCTGTCTTGATTTTCCTAGCTACTTGTTTATTTTAGAAATCAGCAGAACTTTTAAAGCACCATAGATTAACAAAAAACTAAAGTTTATTTTATTTAATTTTATTGATAAACATGTTGCTTAATCATGTATATTGGTGGGTCAAAAAATGCGATGTTCATTGACAATTAATAAAAACCTTATTGACTAAATATCGCTGCTATACTGTTTGGAGTTAAGTATTGTGACGCAGTTGCTACGACCCGAGCTTATCTTGCGGATGGCGATCGATGATTGGTAAAGCGAGAAGCAGGGCGGCGCTCTTTCCGACGTAAATGCCAGGAAAGCCTTCGCGACACAAGGAGATAATTCTGTATTCTCTCCTCCCGCCTTCCGCGAACACACTCGAAGCTCTTGCGGTGTGTGTGCTCACGAAAATGAGTTAATGCGTTGTTGAGGGGACTAAGTGCAGATTACTCAGCGTGTTCTACCAGCGAGTTACAGTAGGACCTCCATTATATATTTAGTGAGCGACTGGAAGGAAGAAGAGGCTGCTTATCTTGTGGCTCATTACACTGCTACGCGCAAAGAGTTTAAACCGGAAGTGGTATTGGAAACTGAATTAAGTCAGTATTATTCATGTCAGATTCATGTAAATGTGAGGGATGAAGAACACACCTTGCAGTTTTTCTTCCGGTGTCTGCGGGATCTTCAGGAAATGCCAATGGATGGGGTGCCCTTCGTGCGCACTCCCAACTTCTACAAGGCCAAAATCTTAAGCATTTATAGGAAACGCATGGAAGGTTTACAGGTTAGAAGTCTCAATAACTCGGTGGATGAGAAACATATCAGTCTTTATCATCATATACAGACGTACAACCAACGTCGTTCCAGTCTCATACTCAAGATGCAGGATGAAAATGGACAACTGTACACGACTTAGCTATCAGTTAGTCGTACCTTTCGCTCTCATTTTGAAAGGATTTTCCAGCGGGAGACAAATGAAACCCATTCAATCACTCTCTTTCTCTCTCTCTGTCTCTCTCTCTCTCTCTCTCTCTCTCTCTCTCTGTCTTCAACGCCTGTAAACCTACACCCCTCTCCCTCGGTGAGTTGCAGGCCCTTGAACGACCATTCTGGAAAACTGAAGTGTATAGTGATCTTCTTCAGGGAAAGACCTCCAAAACGCCTGGTCAAGATGGTTTACCCATGGAGTTTTACCGTCAATTTTGCGGTCTGTTGGGTGACGATTTAGCTGCAGTATTCAACTCCATCTTACGGCGCCAACATCACTGTGCTTCTCAAAAACGAGGTATAATAGTTCTTGTTAAGAAGAAACCCCACTCTTCATCTGTTGATGATTTTCGACCCATTACACTGCTTAATTATGATTACAACATTTTGGCTCGCATTCTAGCAAACAGAATTCGCCCTTTTCTGGGGAAGCTCATTCATCCTTCTCAGCATTGTGGTATTCCGGAACGCAACATTTTCGACATTTTATGTCCTTACGTGACTCCATTGTCCTCAGTACTCAGGGTCACAAGCACATATTGTTGTCTTTGGATTTAAGACGAGCTTTTGATAGTGTCAGTCATGACTTTTTATTTAGCATGGCATGCCTTCAGTGATGTCTTTATCTCCTACATCCAATGTTTATATACGGATATCTGTAGCTGTGTGCAGGTTATTTTCTCTCTTGTGAGTTTCCCATTGGCCGTTTTGTTCGGCAAGGATGTCCAGCATCTATGCTATTATTTGTGCTAGCCTTAAATCCATTTCTTTGTTACCTACACACTAAGATTGTTGGAATTTCCTTACATACTCACAGACTTGAGTGCCCTGGCATATGCTGGTTATGTCAGCGTTGTCCTTGCTGATGAGTTCGATCTTCGCTCCATATAGAGTATCTTGCAAAGCTATAGTTCTGTTTCTGGTCTTGAGATCAATGAGCAGTAGTCCAAGGCGCTTATCTTCGGACGCCTCCACGTTTAGCGCCACTGCAGATTGTTTCCCAACTCAAAGTTTTAGGTGTTATCTTCACAGCTTATTTGGGAGCAATGCAGATCTGAATTGGAAACCCATTGTTGGCAGGATAAAGAGCTCTGAAAGGTCCTGTACGGGCCGCGCCGTGGCTTGAGTGGTTAGACAATTCGTCTCTCACCTAGATGGCCCGGGTTCGATCCTAAGCGACCACATGTGAGATTTGTGGTGGACAAAGCGGCGCAGGGGCGGGTTTTCTCCGGTTTCCCCCGCCATCGCATTCCACGGGTGTTCCATCTCCATTCCATTCACCAGTGTCATCGCTTGCGGTGCCTTGGTAATAAAAGCTGTTGTAAAATACTACCAAAAAAAAAAAAGGTCCTGTACCATCGAGATTTGTGTCTATATCAGCGAGGATGGGTGGTACAAATGTACTTACTTTCCCAGTGTTGCTTTGCCGCTCAGGTTTTGCCGCTGCCTAAGCTCTATGCAAGACAAATCGTATGTGCGGTTTCTTGGTTCATGTGGCAGGGCTGTATTTTTCGAGTGCCCATGTCTACATTGTATGTATCTCCGCAAAAAGGTGGCATTGGGCTGATAAATGTTGCTTTTAAGTGCCTGGCATTGTTTCTTAGTCGTGGGAGGCATAAACAAGACACAAATATCAGTTTTTCTGCCTCGTGGTTGCAGTCTTGGTCCACTACTGTTGACCTACGTAGTCCTGTGGATCTTCGCTCTAACCCAGCTACATTACGATACCTATAAACATATTTCTTGGAATAGTGCTAAGTCCATCTTGTTCACAACCCGGAGGGCATCTGGCACGACGCTTCTATCAGGAAGTGCTTCAAGCATGAGGAAGTCCGTCAATGCGTCTTGAACGAGTCGCCCTCTGCATCTGAATTATCAACAACTCTGGCAGAATTTCAGCGGCGCTTCCTTCCGTACGCAGTTCGCTCCCTTTGGTATCAAGCAATTCATGATATACCGACACGACAGCCTCTGGCAGCTATTCACCTGAATGATCCCCCGACATGCCCTCATTGTCTATCAACTGGATAGTGTATTACATCGTGTTGCTATTTGCTCCACTGTGTCTGCTGCGTATACCATCGCTATAAGTTTTTTTTTGGGGGGGAAAGTTAGGTGTACCAAATTGGTACCCGCTTAGGAGGCAAAAAAGTTTGCTATGGATCATTGGGCACATGATCTTTTATGTACTTTCGTATTTCCACAGTGGTGTGGATCCGATGCTGTATATGGATTACTTAAGGAGGGCGAGGTGGAAGATTATCGTGAGGAGCAATTCTTGACGACACTTTGGCAGTTGCTTGCGAGTTCTTGAAAAAAATGTCTTGGTTCAAAAGTCTCCTGTTGTCATTTTGGTAAATATGAACAATCAACAATATCTGTTTGTTTTGCAGGAAACACCGCAAGGAAATTTTTCTTTGTTTTCCTAGTTACTTGTTTAAGTGTCCGCAAAACTTCTAAAAACGATTTGTTTACATTTAATTTTATTGATAGGCATATCGCTCAAACTTGTATATTGGTCATTGAAAATCGGTCAAATTATTGACCGAATGTCGTTTATTATAAAGGGTATACTGCTTGGAGTTAAAGTATTGCGATGCACGGGTGCTGCCCGTGTTTATCGCGTGTATGGCAGTGTTCTTCAATTGTCGTTTGACTGGTTGGTTGGAGAGAGAAACAGGACGGCGTTCTTTCCGATGTAAATACCAGGAAAGCCTTCGAGACGCAATGAGATAATTCTGTATGTCTCTCCCCCGCTTCCCGCGAACCCTCGCCATGCTCCTGCGACTACATCGGCGTGTGTTCGTGAAAGTGCATTAGTTAATGAACTGCAGGTTACTGTGTTCTACCAGCGAATGACAAAGTGACTAGCATTTATGCTATCTGCATTTGCTATTTAGCTAACGACTGGAAGGAAAACAGGCTGCTTATCGCGTGATTCATCACACCGCTAGGCTTAAAGAATGGAAATGTGAGATATGAAAACTGAATTAAGCCACAGCATTTATCTTGTCTGATGAACCACACATACAACCCAAGTCAGAACAAAAGTTCTAAAGGTCTTTCTCATAAAGTACCCCTGATTCTGTAACAAATTGACCCAAATCTGACAATGTTTCACACAGAATGTTCAAAATATTTTGCCAATCCCATCTTTTGAGGGATTGTCATTCCATTAGTAGGCTCCCAGAAGACCTTATACACACTTCCTCCAGGACTTCCTTTAATTTACAGCTGGCTTATCTGAGTTTTCCACTGGATCTTCCAGGATTTCTCAATCCTTGATTCACAGCGAGTTACATTGGGCCCAGTAGCTCTTATAAAAGCTGTTCCTCGGCGCACTGACCTTCAGAACGATCTACTTCCTCCTCCAGCTTTCATTATGTTTAGGAGTGGCCCCACGCCGACTTCCTGTAGCTGCTCCCTTTTCAACCTTACTGTTACTCATCGAGCCGTAGGCTCAGTTGAACTAAATCCACAATTGCTGCACCTTCATACAATGACCATTCTCCCCTGGGCCAGAATTTGGTAATAAGGAGCGATAACTTCCTTGTTGGAACATTACACTCCTACAATCTCCTAGTTCTAACTCACTCTCTGGACTTACAGTCTGGCGCAGATCAAGACCCAACTGATGGTCAATCTGTAGATGAAATGGCTGAGAAATATTTGTGGAATAGGGTTTCACTGAAGCAGGAGATCATCTATTCATGCTTCTAAAAGGAATCCTGTTACATTTGTGAACCTCAGACTTACAAAATATTTGACACGTTGTCATCAGCAGACTCATTCTATCAACTGAAAATGTGCATTAATTGTTTCTTCCACAGAAGCCATGTGTTGGACAGAAGGTAGAAAGGTAGAATTGACTGAAAAATCCAATGTTGAATCCGGGAGTGGAGCAACTGGACGGAAACCAGCAGATCCGTGGCAAAGAATTGTTTGCAGTCTTGACTCTTACCTTTCCAACTCTGTCCAACAACCGGCATCTGTGGAAGAAACAAATTAATTCGCATTGTTTGATGTAATAGTTGGTTAACTATAAAGCCCGGGACAAGTACTTACAAAATTTGTAAGTTGCCATTGAGGTATGACATCTCAAAATAATTTGAGATCTCTTTGTGGTTTACCGAGAAAAACGCGACTGAGTTGGAGAGTTAGTGCTGTGCCGCATGTTGCCATGGTAGCTTAGTGGTCAGAGCTGCTAGACGGAAACCAAGAGATCCGTGGTGCAAACCCGGCTATTGCATTGAATTTTTCAGTCTGACTATATTTTCAACTTATGGTCATCTTTATTTTATAATTTTGGCTTTTTAGTTTTTGGGTTACCTTAAAGACATTTTTGGGGCTTTACTCTTTACATCTGCACTAATAAGACATTTCTTTCGCACGAAATTGGTCTAAGTGTCACGAAAGAATGCTGTAATACAGAAATTATTCCGACAAACAGGCAAATTTTGTTTATTTTATATTAAAATATTATTCAATTTAGATATTTTATTTATTAGTCTGAATGAAATTGAAATATTGAAACTTCTTTGGAAACACCTTATATATAAAAGTGTGCTCATTAAAATATTGACAATTAGAAGAAAGCAAAGGTTTGGTGACTAAATACAAACTCAGCGTATGTAACATTTTTGCAACTTCGAATCCCACTTTATCAAAACTCGTTAAGAATGAAGAGAACTTCCAGGAAGTTCAATAATATTTAAAATTAATATTGTAGTAAACATTGTTAGAAAATAAAAATAATGAAAAAAATATCCACGAAAATTTTAAAACATGGTAAAAAATTGTTATTATTGTGTGTAATATTTGTTATTAATTTCAACAATGCATACTACATACTATGAACTTTTCCAAATTTCACAGATGCTTATCACAGATGCACACACACACTAGGAAAGATGGGGAATAATCCTGGCTAAAGAAAAATTTCCTTCCTCCAAACCGGGACATTTGAATTTCAAGGCTAGCATGCTAATCACGAGACCACAGAGGCAGTATTTATTGAAGTGTTGTTTACAGAGTGTACCACGTTACCACTAATACGGTCAAAGAAAACCGTGGTCTGGTTTTCTACAGATGCATTGCGTTAAATACGAGGAAGTAATACAGTGGTGCCATTAATTCTGGACACTTTTTAGTTAAATTAGCTTTTCAAATTACAATATTGCTTAATTTGGAGCTTATTTGGCCCAACTTTTGAATATATATTATTTTATACTACATATAATGTGAATATAGGAATTATTACTGCATTTTATAATAAAAAACTCTAAATATGTAGAAAACAATTAATTACTTTCTCTATACTTACTATGTACATAGTGTATAGAGGAAATATTGTATTCCACCCAAAACTTCGATGTCGAGATTTCACCGGAAATACATGTTTTAGGTCTCCCTGAATCCAAAAAAAAAATCATTTTCAGAAAAAGGTCCGTGTGTATGTCTGTCTGTGGACAGCATAGCTCAAAAACGAAAAGACCGTTAAATACTAAACTTGGTATTTAGATGTGGTATCTTCCAAGGATGCGACACGAAGATTTTCAAGAAAATCCCCCCACCCCCAACTACAATTTACATGGAAAAATGTTCGAAAATTTTGATTTTCTAAAAAATGACTAATGATTTTGATTAAAATCCCGTATATTAAAGATATTTACGTACCAAATAAAATGTATATCTTGAATTTTCAGGGAATAGCCTCTGAAGAGCTCTTTTTTCTGAATGAATTTTGATACATTTTGCTTAACTGCTAAACGGTAAGAGATAGATAAAAACTTAAAACAGAAAATGTTGATCTGATCAAAACACACAATTTATGTCCTTTACATTTTTGCTGTGGAGGTAACCGTTTCCGAGATATTCATTGTTTTTGGTTTCAGTTGTGAGTATCTATACTTTTCTCAGACTGGAAGTGTCCGTTTTTCTTTTGTTCCACTCCTGGCCAAGCAAGGAAGCCTTTTGCAATGAAAATCGAATAACGACAGCTTTTAAAACATTTGATTATCGATTTAGCCTAGTGCATTTCCTCTTTTTTTTTTTTCTACTTATAAGGAACTAAGTAGTAAGAACATTCTGCAAATGTTTATCTCGATTAGTATTGTGTAGAAAGAGGAATAATCTTATGTAAGAAAGTTGTAGAAGAGCTAGAGGAAATCAGGTGAGTGTAACACATCAGATTTTTTTTTTTGTATTGTGTTACTTCAATACTATGGACAAAATATTCTTAATTATACAAGATTTTCCCAATTTTGAGCCCCTATTGTAAGAGAGTAATAATTTATTATATTTCATACTGGATGCACTATAAACTAAACAGATATTTTTCCAAGTAAACTTATACTGCATTTTACACCCAATATGATATATAAAAATCGGATATGTTTCATTCACATGACTTTCTCTACATCTCTGCAACAAATTATTGTTAAAAAGCTTATGCTTCTATTTAGTTCATGTTAATTGAGAAAACATTAGCAGAAATAGTCTTATTACTTGCTTCCTTGTAAGGAAGCGAAATAAGGGAGTACCATAGGTTAAAGTGAGTCAAAAGCTGGTTGCTATATGACTGAAGTTCCTTTGTTTGTATGAACAGGAGCTGACAAATTCCTGTATGAGAAAATTATGTTTTTCAAAGCTGAAACTAAAAACAAGGAATATCTAAAAAACGATCAATTCCACGAAAAAAATGTATGTAACATAAATTTTGTGTTTTAGTGTGTTCTACATTTTCTTTGTGGTAAGTTTTTGTCCATCTCTTTCGGTTTAACCATTGTGCAAAAATCCGTAAAATTCATCCAGAATAAAGTAGTCTTCAGAGGCTATTCCCAGAAAATTCAAGATATGCATTTTATTTGTCAAGTAAATATCTTAAATATATGAGATTTTAATCAACATCGTTAGAGCCATTTTTAAGAAAATCAAAATTTTTGAAATGTTTTCCATGTAAAGGGTAGTTTGGGGTGGGGGGATTTTCTTGAAAATATTCGTGTTGCATCCTTGGAAAATATCAAACTTAAATACCAAACTTGATTTTTAACGGTATTTTCGTTTTACTTCTACAAAAGATGCTTCAAAACATAGCATTACAAAAAAAACAGTAACCTAACTTTCCAAACACAACTTCGGAGTACGTCAAAACTTTCAGATGATGGAAATGAGCGTGATGCAAATGCTACGAATAGCTAAAGTGCAACATTCCGATCAAAATAAACAAAAACATTTTTATTTAACACTAATATTTACAAACTTAATGATGGTTTACCAAATGACCGTACCAAAATGTTTTAAAAAACTGATGTGTTCCATTCACATGACTTTCTCTACATCTTTGCAACAAATTATTGTTAAAAAGCTTATGTTTTGATGTACTTTGTGCTAATCTAGAAAATATTAGCAGGAATAGTCTTATTAGTTGCTTCCTTGTAAGTAGAAGCGAAATAAGAGAGTAGCATAGGCTAACGTGACAGTGAAAAGCTGGTTGCTATGTGACTGAAGTTCCATTGTTTGTATGGACACGAGTTGACAAATTCCTGTATGATAAAAGTGTAAGTTTTTTAAAGTTGAAACCAAAAACAAGGAATATCTCAAAAAGAATCAACTCTACAATAAAAAATGTATATTACATAAACTGTGTGTTTTAAAGTGCTCTACATGTTTTGTTTGGTACGTTTTTGTCCATTTCTTACGATTTAGCAGTTATGCAAAATTCCGTAAAATACATGCAGAATAAAGTGATTTTCAGAGGCTATTCCTATAACATTCAAGATATACATATTATTTGTCATATACGATATTTTAATCAAAATCGTTAGAGCTATTTTTGAGGACAAAATTTTCGAAAAAAATTCAATGTAAGGGGTAGTTGGTAGTGGGGGGGATTTTCTTATCGCATCCTTGGAGGATACCAAACTTAAATACCAAGTTTGGTATTTAACGGTCTTTTCGTTTTTGAGCTATGCTGTCCAGACACATGGACCATTTTCCATAATTTTTTTTTTGTATTCAGGGGGACCCAAAACATGTATTTCCGGTGATATCTCGGTATGGAATTTTTGGGTGCATTACAATACCTTCTCTATACGCTATATACATAGTAAGTGTAGAGAAAGTAAAAGTGGAAAAAATTATGAAATTCCCATTTCGACTCCCCTTAATACAAAATTGCAATTTGAAGGTTAATTTAACCAAAAGATGTTCACTACTGTACTACCACATTATGTGGCCAAAGTGGTGAGGTTCTGTGGGTCTGTTTTGCAGGGAAAGTCTCGTGAGTCGCGTTCCATTGCGCTCACCGCCGCCTCGTAAATCAGAAGCAGTAGTGGAGAAACGTAGAAACCCCGTTCCCCTCGTGTTTTTGTTTTATTTTTATACGAGATGATGGATCATGGAACGGGGCTTGGTTTTAAACCTGACAGAGATGGGGCGTGTGGGAGGCGCCCGATGGTCTGCCTTTGTTGTGTTTTAAATATCATTTTTAATTCAAACCTGTTTGTAATGCGGGTCACGCTGTCACTTTGTTGGTGGGGGGGGGGGGGGGAATTAAAACCACGGCCGCTCATTAGAACTCTTACGTATTAGCATTAACTTAATAATGTGGAAAACTTTGAGAAATACACTACACGAATTATTATTTTGCCTGAGCGTGTCTTTGAATAATACTCTTTACAACTCGAAGTGAGGGTGAGTGGTTAGACCGCTCGCCTCCCATCTAGGCGGCCCGGGTTCGATCCCAAGCGTCCGCCTCTGGGCGGATTTACTCCGGGTCCTCAGGTTACTCATTCCACCAATTGCTCCATAATCACCTTTCCATCATCAATTTACATTTCATATCATGCACTTCTCATGTTCACTCCTGGCTACGGGCTTCTGCACTCTGTGTTTCGTGCCGTTGGCTCCCCGACAGGCTTCTCACCCCTAGACATTGGCTTGTAAGTCCTAGAAGAGTGTCATTCCTACAATTACGGGGAGGGTAAGCCGATTTTGAAACGAAACTATTCGAAGTTGCTCGGGCATTTCTTCTGGGACTGGCATTCGGGAGGCCGTGTGGGATCGGTTCCTCGCGGGGGTCGGGGATTCTTAATTCCCCCGAACTTCCTGTTCCTTCATTTCATTTGCATTTCATCCCATATGTAAATCTCGTTAAAACAAACGTGGAGTGGACTAATTTTGAGATATTCCTTGTTTTTTTATTGAAACACATTTCAGTTTACTTATTTTTGCTTCTGCTATTCGAGATAACCAAACACCTCACACTATTGACCATTATACTGGTTTAAAACTTACACTATAAATCTGCTGCTTACTTGAACATTTAACACCACAAAATCTATTTTTTTATTGATATTTAATCCACACAAGGGGTTCTTATCTCGAAAGTGTAGTATCTTAGTATGGCGGTTTGGCAAAAACGTGCTTCACCAACTACAATGCATAAGGATAGGACACTTCCTACCTATTCTCTCTATCTCTATGGGATGGGTAAATAATATTTAATTTGATCAATATTGAGTAAACAATTTTAAACAAATAATTCTATAACAGCCTTTGAATCTCACTCATTATGAGGATTAACCAAAGATTTTCTTGTTTTCTGAAAACAGTTACTATATTAAAATAAGAACTAAAGCTTTCCTGGCGACGTGTTAATTCAAAATCTTCTCGGGCTTCTAGCCAGGTAAAAACTTGGCTTGACACCAACGTTTCGAAGAAGTGCATCTTCCTCGTCTTCAGGGTGAACTGATGACTGAAGACGAGGAAGATGCACTTCTTCGAAACGTTGGTGTCAAGCCAAGTTTTTACCTGGCTAGAAGCCCGAGAAGATTTTGAAGTTACTATAGTGTTCAGTGATTCACAGCGGCAATATCATATAATAGCTTATTTAATTATTGAAATGCGAATCCTACATTTTATTTACTTTCTTAACTTTGATCGTATGAAGAGAAGTTGGAGATCAAAAGGGTGAATCTTCGCCATTATTTCATTCTTCCGTTAATCGTCTCGATAGGCAGTTGGCACGTGAAGTGCTAAAAAGATCTTGTGTGTTCCATTCACATGATTTTCTCTACATCTCTGCAACAAATTATAGTTCATAAGCTTATGTTTCTGTCTACTTCATGCTAATCGAGATAAAGATTAGCAGAAATTCTTTCTTGTAAGTAGAAGGGAAATCAAGGAATTCACTAGACTAAAACGATACTCAAATCTGTTTTAAAGCTGGTTGCCTTTGGATGAAATTCGTTTCTTTTCATTGCCGGAGTTGACAAATTCACATATGTCAAACGTTTTAAATATTTTAAAACTGAAACAAATGATAAGAAATATCTCAAAAATGGTCAACAACACGAAAAAAATCTGTATGACATAAATTGTGTGTTTCAACGAGACCTACATATTCTGTGTAGTCAGTTTTCGTGTATCTTTTATGCTTAACTAGTTATACTAAATCCAGCAAAATTCATCCAGAATAAGGAAGTCTTCAGAGGCCATTCCCACGAAATATAAGATATATATTTTATTTACAGTTTTTATATGGCTTATTTTAATCAAAATCGTTAGAGCCATTTTTGAGAAAATCAAAATTTTTGAATTTTTTTCCTTGTAAAGGGTAGTTTGATAGGGACTTTTCTGAAAACGTTCGTGTCGCATCCTTGAAAGATACTAAACATGTGCAACTATTTTGGTATTATACCAATTTTTCGTTTTTGAGTTATCGTGCGCGGGCACACACAGTGTATTTCCGGTGTAACATCGATATGGAATTTTTGGGTGGAATTTAAAACCTTATCTATACACTATGTGTATGGTACGTATGGAGAAAGTAAAAAAGTAAGGAAACAAGTTACGTGCCAAGCTGAGGAGCAAAATTGGGCTTCATGGCACTATTACTGTTTTCATAAACAAAATGTCACGCTTGAAACAGGACTGCCAATAGGGGTTGATGATATTTACTTGCTTGTACTAGAAAATGTATCTCAACTTTGAGTGGTGGTTTACAACTAAATGCGTAGTAATTCGGAGGGGATTAGAATTATCGCAGATGGGGCTCCCAGTTCCTGGAGCACCGGGAAATCGAGTAGGCCATTTGGGACTTACGTAGCCGCGCTCGCTTCGGTGCTTCCGTGGCGCACAGGATCGTGAGTTCGAGTCCCGCCTTGGGCGTGGGTGTTTTTGTGTTTGTGAATGTGTATATGTAAAAGAAAAACGTTAAAAATTAATAGGTCGACACTAGAAAAAACAGAAGAAAAAGGAATACAACGCCGGAGTCTTGACAAGCCTCCGGAACTATATTTATTTAAGGGGAAAAAAAAAAAAAAACTAGGGAGGGAGGAGAACAGAAACCCGAAGGGTGAACAGATCCGGATGAATTTAAAACTATACATTTTTTTACCATCTAAATATTTTTACCTTCTCTGCACATATATACATTGTTCACAGTAAGTAGAGAAGATATTGCATTCCACCAAAAATTCGATACCGAGATTTCACCAGAAATATATTTTCGAGACCCCTTGAATAAACTAACTAAATAATAATAATAATAATAATAATAATAATAATGGAGCATTTCTAGAAAAGGCTAGTGTGTGCGTGCGTGCGTGCGCGCGCGCCCGTAGACACCATAATCCCATAACAAAAGTTCGTTAAATACCAAACTTGGTGTTTATGTTTAGCATCTCCCAAGGATGCGACACGAAGGTTTTCAAGAAATCCCCTCTCCGCCCCACCTCAAAATACTGTTTACAGAAAAAATGTTTGCTTTCTCATTAAATGGCTCTAACGAATTTGATTAAAACACCGACAAATAACATGACAAATAAAATGTATGTCTTGAATTTCCTCGAAATGGCTTCTTCATTCTGAATGAATGCTGCTAAACCGTAAAAGATAAGACAAACAAAACAACCCTTACTGCACAAAAAGAAATTTAAATCTCGTCAAAACACATTCTTTAACATTTTTGTTGTGGAGTTAACCGTTTCGAGATGTTCCTTGTTATTGGTTTTAATTTTCAAATGCTTATACTTCTCTCTTTTTTATTTTTACTCCTGGCCACGCAAAGATACGATTGTCAAATGTTTTAAAAGCTGTCGCTTTGCAATTGTCATTGATAATCCCTTCATCATAAGTGTCCCCTTAGTTCCTTTTTACTTATAAGGAACACAGTAATAAGACTATTTGCTAATGATTATTTCGATAAGTATGAAATAGAAACAAGAATAATCTTATGTGGAAGTTTGTATGTAGAACAGGTAGAGAAAGTCATATGAATGGTACAAGTAAGGTATACCCCTCACGGTTTTCCCCGTTATGCCGGAATAAGAGGATTTCACAGGCTATTCTAAAAAAAGATATAGGTATACATTTCATATATTTAACATGACAATGTCTTAAACACTTAGTACTTAAATCAAAATAGAAATTTTCGAAAAAATGTTGGATATTAGGGGTAGTTTAAGGGTGTCGCATCTTCGGAAGATGCAAAACTTGACATCTCAAATTTGTATACAAATAGACCTTTCGTTTTTTGATTAAAACTAACGCGAACCTTTAATAGTTATTTTTTATACAAGTGGTAAAACTTTGATGTGTTGCACTCACATGACTTACTGTGGCTACTCTATAAACAAACTTCTCACAAGAGATTATTCTTTTTTCTACAAAATGCTAATCGAGATAAACATCAGCAGAATGTTCTTATTATGTACTTAGTTCCTTATAAGTAGAAGAGAACTAAAGGAATGCGCTATGCTAAAGTGATAGTCAAATGTTTTAAAACCTGTCGTTATGCGATTGTCATTGCAAATAGCTTCTTTGCTTGACCAGGAATATTTTTTGTATAGTAAGTTTTTGTATATCTCTTACGGTTTACTAGATATGCAAAATTCAGCCAGAATAAACATGTCTTCAGAAGCTATTCCCAGAAAATTTAAGATATTCATTTTGTTTGTGATGGCTTTAATATGTGATATTTTAATCAAAATCGTTAGAGCCATTTTTAAGAACACAAGTTTTTATACATTTTCCATGTAAAGGGTAGTTTGGGGTGGGGGGATTTTCTTGAAAATCTTCCTGCCGCATCCTATGAAGATACCAAACTTAAATACCAAGTTTGGTATTTAACCGCCTTTTCGTTTTTGAGCTATGCTATCCCCCCCACACACACACACATACACACACACGGATGTGTTTCTGAAAATGATTTTTTTTGGGATTCAGGGGGTCCAAAAACATGTATTTCCGGTGAAATCTCGGTATCGAATTTTTGAGTGGAATATAATCCCTTCTGTATCCACATTGTACATACGGGGATAGAGAAAGTAAAAATTGTTTTATGTTATGAATAGGAACCTTGAGATATGAGGCGGTAGGCCGGGTTCTTATCTATAAAAAAATTTTAACAGGTGTTTCATTTACTATTTTTTAGGCAGTTCTCAATATTTATAGACAATATTATAATTATAAATAGATTGTTTTACCTATTTCACGGAGTATGTGCTTAATGGTCTGCGATATTCAGTTGTTAGCTTGCCTAGTATCGACAGCGTGATGACTTACTCGTACAGAATGAAAACATTCTATTCAACGAAGGCAGTGTAGCAGTTATAATTTGCTCTCCTTGCTGCTTGCATAATTTCGTCATGTTCACACATTGAAATCATCCGCCATTTTATGGAGGCCGTGGACGCTTAAACCAAAGTTGGTTACATTGGAGTGTTATAATTTTATAACTCTGAGTGACAGAATTGTCTATTACGGTGAAATTTAAAACATCCAATTTGAGACTCCACATACTTGGAAATTGTGGGTGGAATGCAACAAGTTCCCCTATTTACTATAATAATTAGTAAAAAGAATAAGAAATGAATGTGAAGGGATTTTCATTCAACATTTTCTTAATCCAAGACACAGGTATCAATTGTCTAGTTTACATTAAGAGAATCAGCTGAGTAATGTTCATTCGAATTTCGGGAAGGGAGATGTCCCACACTTTGGGCGTTCACTTTTGGGTGTACCCATGAATGAACCATTGAAACAATACCATTTCATGTTGTGGAATTAATGCTGCCATATGTTATACTCAAGCGGAAGCACTATAGATTTGATAAAGCATGTTTTAGATGCATAAAGTAGTTATTTTACTAGATGTCGCTAGTATTATAAGTACAAAATTCTGTCGCTCAGTGTTATAAAATACTGAAATGTTGCCAATTTTGGTTTACGCGTCCACGACCTCATTGAAGTAGGCTATGACTCTGAAAGCTCGTATCGATCCATAAAATGGCAGATGATTTGAATGTCATGAATATGGAATCTGCTGAACCAGACGCAGCGGAGAGAGCAAAATTACAACTGCTACACTGTCTCCGCTTATAGAATGTTTTCGTTCAGTAGAGTAAGTCATCGTGTTGTCAGCACTGATGGTAAACAAGGCAACAACTGAATATCCAGACCATTAAGCATGAACCCAGCGAAAGAGATAAAGCAATGTACTTTTTTGAAATACTTGATGTGTAAAGTAATCATTCTAAATATGTATTTGGTAATGTGAGCTAAATTTACAGTTCATTTATTAATTGCCATGCCAACAAGCACTGTAAGAGTTTGAGAAGTCATTAATACTTATTGTACAATTCAGAAATGACGTAGCACTCAAGACATGTGCTACTTCAAGTAAAGAATCTATTGCAAAATGCATTAACAAAAGAAGGTTAAGGTTTTGTCCATATAATTTAGATGTAACCTTTCATTTGTTGACATCGAAAATTCATTATTTCTTAATGTTGAATAAAATATTGAAAATTTGATTTATTATCGTGTTTACAGCTTTTTTCAAGTATTTAAAATAGTATTTTGCTTACTAAGAACTGTAAGTTATACTTTCCAGGTCGAGCATGCATATTGTGCCGCAGGGCAAGTTTTCCTAAGCATGCGACATCTGATATGTAACTTACAGTTCGTGGTTACTTTTTGAAATACTTGAGATACAATTGTTACTTTCTCTACACGTTATATTTATATAGTGTATTGAGAAGGTATCGTATTGCATCCAAAATTCTATCCAGAGATTTCAGCAGAAATATATGCTTTGAGAACCTCTGATTAAGAAAGAAACAGCATAGAAAAATGTGTGTGTTTGTGGACGGTATAGCTCAAACACGAAAATACCGTTAAATAATTTGGTATTTAAGTTCAGTATCTTCCAAGGATGCGACACGAATATTTACAAGGACCCCCCCCCCAACCCCAAAATACCATTTACATGGAAACATTTTTGAAAACGTTCTTCTTTAAAATGGCTCTAACGATTTTGATTAAAATACCGTGTATTGAATATATTTGCATAACAATTAAAATGTACATCTTGAACTTTCTGGGAGTAGCCTTTGAAAACGTCTTCATTGTGGATGAATTTTGCATAACTGGGAACCGTTTCCAAGACATTCCTTATTATTGATTTCAATTTTGAGCTACTTAAAATTTCCTCAAACGGGAGCTCAACTTTCGTTTCATCTCTCTTTTGTTTGACTCCTAGCCACACAAAGGGAACCGAATTTAAATTGTTTCATATTTTAAAAGATTTGACTATTGCGTTAGTGATTATTTTCCTCCTGCATACAAGCAAGCAAGTAATAAAATCAATTCTGCTAACGTTTATCTAGATTAGCATGATGTAAATAGATGAATACTCTTTATGGTAGAAAAAGTCATGTGAATGGAGTGAAAATCAAGTGAAAATTCATCGAAAATTAAAATACATGTGTTTCGACTTCTTTCTTAAAGGGTCTGTCTATTCATGAGAGGGGGAGGAGATTAAAAAAGTTTAAGCTGTAAGGGCTGACTTTAGTAGGCCTGTCTTCCGTTGGTTAGTTCCACAGAAAGTTCGAAATAATATTGCGAAGCAGCATTTACATACTTCTACGACAGAAGAAGAGTGTTGAAATGTGGATTAATGGTAGCAAACTGATAACTTTTACATAAGAGATTTGTTAAATAGACTTCTTAAAAGGAAATTGAATTGAATACCGTCCAAAATCATGAAGGTATTGTCGAGAGATGACGCTTTCTTGTCGATAGCAGATAACGACGTTTATTTAAGGTAATTCGTGGATTATTCATGAAGTTAGATCAATGTGACAATCATATGTGTCAATATTCTGACTTCATGTATACATTTCATGTGTCCTAGCAAACAACAAACATGAGTATATCATCGTGAAACAAAGTACTTTATTTTATTGTAATTTATTTTAACTCCTTTGGCAGCTCCGCATTCTTTCATTAATGAAAATTCCTTGTGTTATAAGATTTGCCGAGTAAAAAAATAAGTACAGCTTTTTTTAGCATAATCCAAAACTTCTTCGGGAATGTCCATTTTGATTCATTTACTGATTTAACTGAAGCAATTTAACCACTAGAATTAAAAGTGTTTATTCCGGCTGAGTTACGCAGCAATGAACAAACTACCTCACGACTAAAATTCAATTCCTCGTAATGACGACTCTAATAATATTAATATTAATAAATATAAGAATATTTCAGTTAAGGACATGTATGACTGAAAGTTCGAAACTAATAATGCTAGCTTTTTGAAATTTAAGCCACGGATGTAATAGAATGCAAATAAGATTCAGTACAAATTTCATCCATTTTGCTCTAATGGTTTGAAGGTTATGGTCAATTTGTTTGTTTTTGTAACGACACTAAAGAAAAGTCCCATGCGACAAAAACATTAAAATTTTGGTCCATTATTTAAACCCTAGCTTCACAATACATCTACTATTTTTAAATTACCCTAGGTTTCTGTGTGTCTTCTTTGGTTTAGGCTCCATTTTTTAAATTTATGAATGTGCTTTATTGTCATAAAAATATGTATAATTTTTATGTCTGAAAATTGAAAGTATAGGCCTATACATTTGAAAGTAAAACCTAAGGCAATTCTTATTCATTGTACTCTGTGAACATGTACAGCAAATTTTATTTGTGTAATATAAAAACTGCTTTGCTGGAAGTATTTTATAGAAAGGAAAATGCTGAAAATAAAATAGTGAGAAAACAAGGAAAGATTTGAATGCATGAGTCACATTAAATTCCACCATGTTGGTAGGTTGGACCCTCTTTTTCCTCTCTTTTGCTGCTGTTTTTCTGTCCTTTTCTTCTTGCATTGCTGCTTTTCTTCTGTATAGCTACGTTTTTTTACTTTGCATGATGCGAATGAGATCTCGTCGAACTGCAGTTTTTCTTGTCGAGTCCAGTACAGTTTCCCCTCTAATGCTTTGTTGTAACTCCTGTGATTTAAGACATTTAAAAATGGCGCCTGGTGGCCAATTGTACCTTTTTATATTCAGGAATGTTTAATTATGTTATGGAATTAAAATTAAAAAGTCTATATTTTGTGGTTTTTCGTAAAATTTCAGTCATACATACCCTTAATATTAGGATAGGATAAAACGTATATTACACGTGGCTTATTAGACTATTATTTTTCATGAGAAAATAGAACACTTGTACGAAACATCCCACTCACAAATAATAGTCTATTTAAGCCACCTTTAATATAAATAACTATTCTCCCAATTTTAGTAAATTAGAAACCGGCATTTAGCGGTCGTGCAAATATTAATTTTCATTATTTATTATGCTGCTCTTCCTCAGTTTCCTTGCGCTGTTCCAGTATGATTTGAGGGGCAGTACAGATTCTTGTCCCTTGAACCAAACGCGCATATTTCAATGTGGTGGTGACCGGTTCTCCGTTCTCAAAGGACTCGTAACGCTCCATCCGCACCGGATAATTCGGTTATGTGGACAGTGGCCAGGAAAGGGTTTCGATTTGCATGGGACAGGCTGGCAGTCCCCTTCCGTCATTAGAAAGAGGCTCACTATATCAAGCTGAATGTGGATCACATCGCATTATTCAACCAGTGTTGCCATACTTCTCTTTCATAGCCTCAAACTTTTAACAACTTGTGGTTATGTTTTACCGAACCAAAATTTGAAATAAAAGTCACAGATTCTCAAGACTTTCAACGCCTAAGGTGGCGTCGTGGTATCGTGTTTGGTTCGCATTCGGGAGGTCCCGGCCCCGATCCCCAGCTATGAGTTTTTCGTTTTCCGGAGGTGAGAGGCGAATACTGTGTAGCTTCTCTCTGAGTTTCATTATCTTTTTTATTAGAACTATTGAAAGAGGAGCAGGTACAGGTTGAAGAGTAACCTCCTCTTTCAGCAAGTATTGTGTACTTCTAGGTTCGTGGTGTGGCATTGTGGGCAGTTGGCGCTGATGCATGTTCAGTGGAAACAAGACTCGCAGTGCTTTTATTGAAATATAATATAAGGTTGATTTAATTGTGTAATTTTTTGTGCTTAACGTCCTTTATCCTGGTTGGTCATATCAGACGATTCATGAATTTGGTGAAATGATGCTCAAATGATCTGAGGGTCTATACCATTCGTCTTCTCAGGGAAAGCCCGAATAAAGAAACTTATCCGAGTAGCTCACCCTAAGCGAGATTCGAACTCACGATCTGTTGAATGTGAAGCACACGCTACCCCTACACTAATTGAAATGTTATAAAGATTACTAAATGCTTATATCCCTATAATATCGCCCGTCTTTTTTTATATTAATCTAATTAAAAATCCTCTTACTAACCTAATGGATAATCAAAATACATTAATTGATATCCGAATTTATAGTAAATACTCAAATACCCGTCACTGGTCATCGGGCTTGGAAATGATACTCTTTTGCGCGCATTTGTCGTCCGTCTGATTGGCCTTCTTTGGTTCCCTTATTTTACCCATTCCTTCTGGGGGATGATAGGTTACAGTGTGCGAGGTCCCGCTCATTTGTCTATAGTTTATCCTTGAAAGTACTGTATCCATCATATCGTTTCAGAAATTTCTTCACGGCCCCCCAAAAAAGTACCATGTTGGATGATCTTCTCCTATAAGCTAGCGTCAACATTTAAACATTCCATTTTCCTTCCATGCAAGCGTGAGAAACAATTGAAAATCAAGACTTCAAAAGAATTACGAAAGTATTGAACACTCGAACCGTTATAAACGAATATCTAGGAAAAGGCTTACGACATAAAAAAGACTTATTTTGAATAAATTATATGTTATAAAGGGTTCTACAGTTTTGTGTGGTGTATTTTCGCCTATTACTTAACTTTTTGCGAGTTCTGCAAGATTATAAAAACTCCTTTACCGGCTACTCCCAGAAAACTTTCAGATTTGCAATAACGTTGTCATGTAAAATCTTTAACGCATACTGTCTTAATTAAAATCGCTAGAACTATTTTTGAGTAAATCGAATATTTAGAAAAATGTTGCAGGTAAAAGCTAGTTAGCGGTGGGGGATTTTCTTGAAAATCTTCGTGTCGTATCTTTGGAAGATATTGAGCTTAAATACTGTAGTTGCTATTTATTCATTTTTCATTTATGCTAACGAGATCTAAATTTTGTATGTAGTAATCTCTTAGATTACCAGTTATGCAAAATCCATCCAGAATAAAGAGGTGTTCAGACAATTTCCAGAAAATTCAAGATATACATTTTATTTGCCAGGTAAATATCTTTAATATACGGTATGTTAATAAAAATCGTTAGAGCCATTTTTGAGAAAATCAAGATTTTCTAAATTTTTCCGATGTAAAGGGTGGTTTGGGATGTGGGGATTTTTCTCAAAATCCTCGTATCGCATCCTGGATAGACGCTAAATTTAAATATAATGTTTAGTATTTTACCGACTTTTTGTTTGAGAGTAATGGTGGTCATAGACACATGGACACACACAGAGGACATTTTTTCTAAGTGTTTTATTTGGATACAGGGATCCTAAAACGTGTATTTCCGGTGAAATATCGAAGTATCGAATATTTGGGTGGAATACGATACCTTCTCTGTACACCATGTCCTAGTACGTGTCGAAAGTAATGAAGAATTTTTAGAAAAGTAGTGTAGAGCATAGTTAAAAAATCTGATGTGCTCCATTCACATGGCTTTCTCTACATCTCTGCAACAAATTATTGTTAAAAACCTTATGCTTCTATTGGTTTCATGCTAATCGAGAAAAAATTAGCAGAAATAGTCTTATTACTTGCTTCCTTGTAAGTAGAAGCGAAATAAGGGAGTACCATAGGTTAAAGTGATAGTCAAAAACTGGTTGCTATGTGACTGAAGTTCCTTTGTTTGTATGGACACGAGTTGACTAATTCCTGAATGAGAAACGTTTTTTAAAGCTGAAACCAAAAACAAGGAATATCTAAAAAACAATTAACTCCATGAAAACCATTCATATAACATAACATTCATGTTTTAATATGCTCTACATTTTTTTGTACGGTAAGTGTTTGTCATCTCTTACGGTTTGGTAGCTATGCCAAATTCAATAAAAAGCATCCAGAATAAAGAGGTCTTCTAAGGCTATTCCCAGAAAATTCAAGATATACATTTCATTTGGCATGTAAATATTTTGGATATAAGAGATTTTAATCAAAATCGTTATGAGCCATTTTTGAGAAAATCAAACTTTTAGACATTTTTCCATGTAAAGGGTAGTTGGGGTGGGGGATTTTCTTGAAAACCTTCGTGTTGCATCCTTGGAAGTACCAAACTTAAATACTAAAAATACCTTTTTCCAATTTTTTTTTTATTCAGATGGACCCAAAACACGTATTTCCGGTGAAATTTCGGTATCGATTTTTGGATGCAATATAATACCTTCTCTATACACTATGTATCTACATAGTACGTGTGGAGAAAGTAAAAACGAAATAATAATAATCATGTTAATTTATTCACATTCCCAGATGTGAATTTGTCACGGCAAGAGAAATCCCGGCGAGTGTATCAGTTCAGTTTTTTTTTTTTTTTTTCTAGTTCCTTATGTATATATTTCAAACACAACAGCGCCCCCGTGCTGGGCCAGGTGTGACAGCCAGTTTAATTAATATAGAACGTAGATGGCCAGGCTTAAGATCTAATCCCCGTATAAAAGGATTATGTACCTAACGCATATACGAAGCCTTTGGCTGGGTATAACATTTCATGCAAATTCTTTTTGCGCTGAAACCAGCCGTGTTGGTGGTCCGTGGTCAAATTTATCTGGGAGATGAAATGATCCGAGGGCAGCATCATCAAAGAAGGCCTCTATGCGACGTGAGCATGATCCCTTTTACAAGAGGGACCTACTGTCGATGTACCGCCAGTGCAGTAATCAGGATAAGAGCCGCTGCGTTATGAACCATTAGATCCACGCATGAATACTGCAGAATGGAGCGCCTTCTCATTAAAAGATGAAAACATAACAGAAGGGGGCGTTGTCTCAAGGTAACAGAGGTATAATTTTCGCAACAAAACATTTACGAGGAAAGCGCATCATCATAAAAAAAAAGCGTTGTGTAATCTCATTTTTAATTTGTTGCAACAGCCTCAACTTTGCTCGCTTAGTGTCTCTTCGGGGACATTGTTCTATCAGAGGAATTCTCTTTGGCGTTTCAGATTAATCGCAGAGCACACGTCATTTTTAATGCCAAACACGTTTTAGTACTTAGTGCTTTGTTTTAATTTGATGTATTACTTTCTCTGCCATGTACCCTTCCACCCCAAAAGTTAATGACCAAATTTCGCGGGAATTTATGCTTTGGGAGAAATGAATACTCGAAAAAAAAAATGGGGGAATAGAAAACTGACATAGGTAAATTTTCCTTCGCAAATAGAACCATTAACGAATGGAACAAAATACCTGCAGATTTACTGGAGACTTTGCCTCAAAGTGAAAATTGCTTTAAAAAGAGACTAAAGAAGAGTGATTTATAGTCGGGATAGTAAATATAAATATTGCATTATCAATAGTATTATAAAACTTTTATTACTTATTATTATTATTATTATTATTATTGGTAATATACTATGATGTATTGTAAGTCTGACAGGATATTACATTGACAGCGCTGCCCTAAGCAGTGAAATAAAGTATCTATCTATCTATCTATCTATCTATCTATATATCTATCTATCTATCTATCTATCTATCTATCTATCTATCTGTCTGTTTAAATACATCATTTGGGGAGTCATTATAAAATAAGAATATTATGTGTGCTTGTGTGTCGGTAAAAATCAAAGATAAACATGAAATATTCAATAAATACTAAACGTTTTTATATTAATTTTATAGCTCCGTTTAACTTCCATGGCCATACCAGGGCTTTTTCTTTACAAACTACTACTGATATTTTCTCGTTGAACTAAGGTTTATTAACGTTTGCTTTTTAGTATTATATCATTAAAACATTCACTTTCATATACATACTTCCAGATTCTGTGGAGGATAGGGAACGATTCTTGTTATAGAAAAATTCCCCACCCCTGCCGGGAATCGAATCCGGGACATCTGGACGAGAAGCCAGAATGCTGACCACTCTACAGTAAAGGCAGCCACACTAAACTTTGTATTTTTACTTTATCTATACGAACTATGTACATAGTGTATAGAGAATGTATTGCACTCCACCAAAAACTTCGATAACGAGATTTCACCGGAAATATATGTTTTAGGGTCCCCTGTGTCCAAAAAAAGGATTTTCAGAAAAAGGTCCGTGTGTATGTCCGTGTGTCAGTGTGTCCGTGTGTCTATGAACACGATAACTCAAAAATGAAAAGTCGGTAAAATACCAAACTTGGTATTTAAGTTTAGTATCTTCCAGGGATGCGACACGAAGATTTTGAGAAAAATCCCCCCACCAGAAACTACCCTTTACATGGAACATTTTTAGAAAATTTTGATTTTCTAAAAAATGGCTCTAACGATTTGATTAAAATATCATATATTAAAGATATTTAACTGACAAATAAAATGTATATTTTGAATTTTCTGGGAATAGCCTCTGAAGACTACTTTATTATGGATGAATTTTGCATAACTACTAAACCATAAGAGATGAACAAAAACTTAATCCACAACAAATGTAGAGCACGTTAAAACACACAATTTGTCATATACATTTTTTTTCTGGAGTTGATCGTTTTCGAGATATTCCTTTTTCTTGGTTTCAGCTTTGAAAAACTTATACTTTTCTCATACAGGAATTTGTCAACTTCTGTCCATACAAAGGAACATCAGTCACGTAGCAACCAGCTTTTGGTTTTCACTTTAACCTATGGTACTCCCTTATTTCGCTTCTAGTTACAATAAAGCAAGAAATAAGACTATTTCCCCTAATTTTTCTCGATTAGCATGAACTAAATAAAAGATAAGCTTATTAACAATAATTTTTACAGAGATATAGAGAAAGTCATGCGAATGGAACACATCAGATTTATAAAATTAGTGTCTTTCAAACATGTGACACGAAAATTTTTAAGAAAATCCCCTTACCCCTAAGGGACCCAATACGTAGTCTCGATATATTTTTTGTTTTCAGAAATGCCTGTGTCGGTAGTATGTGGATAGCGTGTCTGCCTCACATCAAGAGGTCGCCAGTTCGAATCTCACCTAGGATGAGTTACTCGGATAAGGGTAATTTTTTCGGGATTTTCCCTTATCTTGAGAAAACAAATGTACACGCACGCGCACGCACTGACACAACTTTTCTATTGGTGTTGTTTTTAATCAGTGGATCTCAAATTTCCGGTGAAATCTCGATATCAAATGTTTATGTGGAGAAACACTTCTATAGGTTACTTAATATAAAAATCTGATGACTTTCTCTGCATCTCTACAGCAAATTATTGTTAAAAAGCCTATGCTTCATTTTACTTCATGCTAATCGAAAAACAAATTAGTATAATTGTCTTATTACTTTCTTCCTTGTAAGCAAAAGGGAAATAAGGGAGTACCATAGGTTAAAGTGATAGTCAAAAGCTGGTTGCTATGTGATTGAAGTTCCTTTGTTTGTAGGACAAGAATTGACAAAAAGTATTTTATACCTGAAACAAATAACAAGGAATATCTAAAACACGATCAACTCCACGAAAAAATTGTATATGACATCAAGTGTGTGTTTTATTGTGATCTACATTTTTGTTGTTACATTTTTGTCTATCTCTTACAGTTTACCAGTATGCAAAATTCAATCAAAAGAATCCAAAATAAACAGGTCCCTAGAGGCTATTCCCAGAAAATTCAAAATATTTGTCATGTAAATGTCCTAAATATAAAATATTTTAATCGAAAAAAAAATTTCTCGAAAGTGTAGTTGGGGTGGGGGGATTTTTTGAAAATCTTCATGTCGCATCCTTGGAAGAACCGAACTTAAATACCAAGTTTTGTATTTAACGGTCTTTTCGTTTTTGAGATATGCTGTCTATATGTACATACACACACATGCACACACGGACTTTTTTCCAATTTTTTTTTGATTCAGGGGACCCAAAACATGTATTTCCGGTGAAGTACCGGTATCGAATTTTTGGTTGCAATACAATACCTTCTCTGTACACTATGTACGTAGTACGTATAGAGAAAGTAAAAAACCTTAAAACAGAAAAGTTTTAAGAGGATCTGCATTTCATTTTGTGCAGTAAAACTGTGCTTTAGTTTTATGTGTGCGAATAGGATAATCAAATATTTAAATTATAAATAATGTGTATGTTCCATAACGTCACAGCTGACACCATTGTGACATTTTTACTCCTTACTGTGAAGTGCTGTTAGAAGCCTTCCCCGTAGCTTAAAATGGACTTAACACTTGAGTATTTATGCCGACTGCGCTCCTTGAATATGTATCACTCTTGTCTGGCATAAAGAACCACCCAGCTCTTTGAAAGCCACTCCGTACTTCCATTAGGAGATAGCGAAAACTAAATATTCGTTTTAACCCTTTTAAAAACTGCTTTGTGCACGAAGCCCTCTCTCGAAATGTATTCAGTACTCCTGTCTTAATAACCACAATAAAAAATGTTTTGAATACATTTTCGCTGTAGGAATGTTGATAAAATGTCCATTAGCATCCTACACTGGCATACCACTATATTACGCTGTCCTTGCGTGGCCAACTTAATTTCATGTCATAGTGACCGTTACGACTTAATAATGTTTTCAATAAGTATGAACAAAGAACTACAGAGAGTCAATAATAAACATCTTTAGGTGTGTTTCTCTCAGTAACTAGTTTACAATCCTGACACTAGCTCCGCTTAGGAGCATCGTTACAATGTTTCCTCGAATTTCCAGCGCTATGCGCCATGCTAACGAAGTATCCGTTCGACGCCTATAGATGGCACTGTAGGACAAAATCACGACCTGCGGACGCGAAATGGCGGAATTTTGACCAGGAACATTCTTCTCTCAAGAAATGGGGTTATTTTACGTACAAATGAAAATTACAGGACCGATAGCTTTACTTCTCTTCCGAAGGAAGCTATGCCAAGGATTTTTGCGTCCGAAAAAAACCAATCATCACCCACCGTCAGGTTTGAATCTGCAATTTCTGGTTTTAGAGGCTAGCATTGTAACCACTACGACACGGAGGGCGACTAACACTATCAATAATGTAACAAAACTGATATTTGTTATACAAACAAGCAGCTGTATTTCCCCCAACTGATTACAGTTATAAATCTGTTTACTATACACGACTTTATTCAATGATTTCGTAACAATTTTGCCGTACAGTTTTCTTTTGACGCTCGCTGCGGCTGCGGCTACGACAGCACGCCTCGAATTTCCCGTCGAAAACTAATTATCTGCCGGAGGCAAGAACAAGTCATCCGAGTTCTTTCGCCACGATATTCATCAGCTTTTCTTGATATGCTAGATGTAGTTAGGTGTTAAGCGTTTTGTAATGGTAACTGCTGAAAAGCGGATTTTTGTTTTCCTTAGTGCTATCGTCACGGTCGGTGGTGCTGTGTGAGTCTTCCATCCAAACAGTGATTAGTCCCGATGATCCTATCACACTTTCCTACCACCGGGCCTGCTAAACTCGGCGGCCACACAAGCGGCAAGCCAAGTTCAGCAGTATTGAGTTTGGGGGAAACCGCCTAAGTGGCTAAACGCGCTCATGCCTACGGATGAGCAGGAATTTTAACACTGTCCGTCGGACTGTGACAGAAATCTTGTGAAAAATATTTATTCCCTACTATATCGCACAGGTAAAACCGCTTTTAGCGGTTATATACTGTGGCAAAATTATAATCCGCCCAAGTTAACCTGAGCGACCCGTTCTTTAATCCGGATCTGGATCTGGCCCGATGCTGTTTAACTTGTCCAGCCGCTTGCGGACTGTCAAGTAAAACAGTGTTAAGATTGAAATTGTCGATTGGATTGGGTAGCCAAGTATGCAGCGACTCTGTGGACGGCCGGGCGGTTACCTAATCAAGACGTGACCAAGCCCGATGCTGCTTAACTTGACGGGTTGATGTGTTCAGCGGAAGAGGCGGCCCTCGGCAGCCTTTGATAGTAGCTGATGCGTCTTCTGGGCAACCTGTGGCATATTGACTGAGGGTGTTAGCCAACCGATAAGGGTGCAGTGCAAGTATAGTGCACATTGTGCGTGCTCCTTCTCGCGCATCATCCACTATGTATGGTATATCGGATTGGGTATGGATATGCGTCGCCGATCATCTTTAGTGCCCTCTTCTGCAGATTTTCCTGCGGATGGCGGAATGAACCACCGAACCCCAGACCTCACAGCCATACAGTATCGCAAGTTACAAGCCATATTTTAGGCATTTGAACATTGTGTAGTGGAAGATGGAATGCAACTGCCATAAGGCAGTGTGATCCAGTCCGATCTTCTTGGCATACGAAGTGAACGTGAGGCTGCGAATGAGCAGGATTCCGAGGTATTTGGCAGAATGAACCCAGAGAATTCTTCTCCGCCGCTGCCTCAGATCTTTCTGACCTCCAGCGACGAACCTTAGCCAGCAGGCTCTTCACATAGCAACCAGCCTTTGGCTTTCACTTTAACGTATGGTACTCCCTTATTTCGCTTCTACTTACAATGAAGTAAGAAATAAGACTATTTCTGCTAATTTTTCTCGATTAGCATGAAATAAAAGATAAGCTTATTAACAATAATAATTTACAGCTTTATAGAGAAAGTCATGTGAATGGAACACATCAGATTTTTAAATATAGTGTAAAAATTTAGTTTTCAGAATAAAACATTGTTTTATAAAATAGTATGCTAGGAAACAGGCGTAATTTACAAATTTTTACATGGCTGTAGAGTCACAAACAAGGGTAAGATTTAAATTTGACTCTCTTTAGATAACCAAAGATTACACCAACCATTTACAAACTTTGGGCCTCTTATGGTCAAGATTTTACTTCCAATGGCCCTTACATTTTAGAAAGTAGCTTTGGGAGCATAGCAAATAAATCTATATTTGTTTTCTAGTGCATAATAGTTATTTATGATACAAATGGTAAAAATGGTGTTTTATACTGTGAGAAGGAAGCTTGCGAAACGAGGTCGTAGTCATACACTATTTTTACTTTCTCTATACGCACTATGTACATAGTGTATAGAGAAGGTATTGCACTCCACCCAAAAATTCGATACCGAGAGTTAACCGGAAATATATGTTTTAGGGTCCCCTGTATCCAAAAAAAAAAAAAAAAAAAAAAAAAAGCATTTTCAGAAAAAAGTCCGTGTGTGTGTGTGTGTGTGTCCGTGTGTCTATGAACACGATAACTCAAAAACGAAAAGTCGGTAAAATACCAAACTTGGTATTTAAGTTTAGTATCTTTCAGGGATGCGCCACGAAGATTTTGAGAAAAATCCCTCCACCCTTAACTACCCTTTACATGGAAAAAATTTCGAAAATTTTGATTTTCAAAAAAATGACTAACGATTTTGATTGAAATCGTATATTAAAGATATTTACCTGACATATAAGGTGTATATTTTGAATTTTCTGGGAATAGCCTCTGAAGACTTAATTTATTCTGGGTGAATTTTACGGAATCTTGCTTAACTGCTAAATCGTAAGAGATGGACAAAAACTTACTACACAAAAAATGTAGAGCACGTTAAAACACACAATTTATGTTATATACATTTTTTTCATGGAGTTCGTCGTTTTTGAGACATTCCTTATTTTTGGTTTCTGCTATGAAAAAGTTATGTTTTTCTCATACAGGAACTTGTCAACTCCGATCCATATATACAAAGGGACTTCATTGACATAGCAACCAGCTTTTGACTATCACTTTAACCTATGGTAGTCCCTTATTTCACTTCTACTTACAAGGAAGCAAGTAATAAGACTATTTCTGCTAATTTTTTGTCGATTAGATGAAGTAAATAGAATAATTTGTTGCAGTGATATAGAGAAAGTCACGTGAAAGGAACACATCAGATTTTTTTTAGATAGTTCTCAATATTTACAGACATATTATAATTCTAAATAGATTTTTTTTACCTATTTCACGGAGTTCATGTTTAGTTTGCGATATTCAGCTGTCGCCTTGCTTAGCATCAGTGCTGACAA